>BLBF01000058.1:12818270-12835561 GCA_015471245.1 Laticauda colubrina
TATATGTATGTATGTATATGTATGTATGTATATATATATATATATATATATATATATATATATATATATATATATTAAAACTTTACTAGCTCATTTATGAATTCCCTGTTTTTCCGAAGCCCTTTTAAAACTTCCTTGAGATGCCTGATTTCTGTAACTATGCATGCTTAAAATGGCAGAGACATCATTTTACAAATGTTTTGATTCAAATATCAGGATTTAAAGTAAGACTTTCTTAGTTGCTTTCTCCTAAATACCTGTATTCAGAAGTCAAATTAATGGCCTTATCTTCCAGCAAAGTAAATATAGGCACGTAAATGTTTTTTAGTTATATGCCTAATATTATCCATAGGATCCTAGGTGATAAAAAGTCCAGAATAATTACTTGTCTGAATTTTCACAGCAATCTATAAAATATATGTCTAAAGGCTATTATTGGAATTCCCAAAAGAGTCCCCAATGAACACACACATATAATATTGAATAAGAAGATTTACTAAAATGGTACTTCTACCCAAAATTAAAATACAGCACATGGGAATTTAAAAAGAGACTATAATGGAAAAGAATTTGGTTTTCAACAACAGAGATACATTCCCTTGTTTCCCCAATCTTCCAACAAGAGTTTGGATGAACCCTTCAGGAAACAAGTGATGTTCTCAACTTAGCAGAAACTACTATTGTTTAAAGATGTTACCGTACTAGAAAAAAATAATTTAAGAAGCATGGCATTTTTTTTCAAAAAATGAATAAAATATGTGCTAAGAGGAAGGGATGGTGATGGTGGAGGAGGAGGGGGGGAGGAGGAGGAGGCAAAAAAGGAGGAAGAATGTAGATTGTAATGATCAAATAACATTCAGGGGGCCAATGCAAAGTCGCATCCCAGCTGCACAAAGACATCAAAAGTCTCTTGACAATTTCACATTCCAGGTGCAAAAGATCGACCTTCTGTGGGGTTACCATGTCAGAATGCACTGTTGAATTTAAAGTCATACACCTAAGATTAATTAAGAAATGTTGACATAAGAAAAAGAGAGGACCCCCAGACTTCTTATAAATTCTCCTTTCACAGTTCTGCAATCCAGTTTCTACACAGAGTTTTGTTTCATGCTGCAATGTATAGGAACATTGTCAGCTGTCAGTTACGGGAACATCAAAGATAAATAATGTGTGGCTTTTTTTATTGTAATCAAAGGACAGCTGTTTGTCATTTCCCAAAGAGAAGGTTATTTCACGTCCTTCATCAACAAAGCATGAAGTCAAAAGTAACGGGATTGGGTTTTTTTTTCTTTCCAAGGAAAAAAAGATGATGACTCGGAATTCAACAGTAGGATCAGATGGATAAGAAATGTGACAATTATTTACAGCAAATTTAGAAGAAAGTCTCACTTATGTTAATGGGATTAATTTCCAAGGAGATGCATACAGGATGACAAAATAAGGAACAAGCCAAATCATGCCTTCCCTAACTTGTTTCTTTTAAAGCTTTCTGTTTTTAATTAGACATCTACTTCTGGTTGTTGTTTTTTTAAAATCTGTTCTGTTTCATGATTTCAACTGATCTATAGATTGCCATGCAGTTGCTCCCCAATTAAAATTTCATACCATCTCCTGGCTGGGTTTTATAAAGCTTCTGGAAGCCGTTGAGTTTCTCTGCACACAATGCCATAATCTTTTACCAAATGCATCCCGTTAATTGTACTTTCTGCACAAAGTACCAGTTGAGACTTGACTTAAGAATTCTGCAAAGTTTCATCGGGTCTGAAGAAATAATAAATACCCAATTAATTCTTTCACCTGGTTATTTTTACAGACTCCAAATCAGATCTAGCAAATCCTTTTAAGAGATGCCCCCCCCCCCCAAGCTTGGGCACCAAAATTTGATTATTTGATTTAATTGCCCTTGAGCGAATATAACTCCTGCCTCCCCAGTTACAAGTGGCTTTAGGAAGTAGCCATCTCTGTTTCAATTTGGCTTAAATGAGGAGACGGAAGGTGAAGGGGCTTATTATATATTTTAATACATTTTATCCAACCCACCCACATCATTTTGACTTGACATGGTTTAAAGACAGCACTTCAGAGAGAAGGCACAAGCTAAAAGACATGATGCTCCCTCTCTGAAATGAAAGAAACGCCTTAGCCATCTGTTCCCATCCTATTTGAATACCAAGCGTCGCTTACGTGCGAGCAACCTTAAAGCAGAAATCATTTCTACTGCAGGAAGCCTCAAGGCACAGGAAAAGCGAGTGACACCAAAGGAGAAAAGTCAACACTGCACACAAGACACCAAAAAGTGAGAGTTGTGGAGATTCTCAATCCTCCAGGTCCTGATTGTCCCCAAAGACGCTTTTTCCAAAAGGCAACTGGACTTTCTTGGTTTTATTTTCCTTTGAAAAGGTCTCGCTTCTCATCTAAGAAGATTCTTCAGTTCTGAAATCCTAAAAAAGCTTCTTAGAGGAGAAGCAAAATGTTCTTAAACAAAAAAAAAAACAAGACAGTCCAACTGTCTTTTGGAAAAACATCTCTGGGACAGTCAAGGCTAAAACTTTACCTGTACTCTACTCAATGTATGGCAATCAAAGGACTCTACTCACCATGTGTTGTTGAGTAGAAAGAAAGATGCTTTTCAAATTTTAGACAAGTGTAGAATGAAATAAAATATTTGGGCGTTTCTAGCCCTCTAAAATTGGGGCATAGCGATAATGCAGAGTGTCCCACTGTGTGCATAATAAAATCAGGGTTTTATACAGGCAGCTAATTCTAAGGGGGAACATGACACCCCAAGAAACTTCCATTTGAGGCGGGGGGAGACTTCAGATTTGCCAATCTGAGAGCTCAATCCAACTGCTTGGTGTGTTCCTTTTAAACTAAACAAAAATAAAAAAAGATAACAGAGTAGAAAATGTTTTAATAATAAACAATGATCTAACAATAACAATGAATAGAAACAAAAGTTGGCAAGCTTTGTATTCATTCTAGGATCTCAGAAAATACATTAACAAGAAAATCAGGTTTGTGGCAGTTTAAAAAATTGAAAGAGCTTGGTCATTTTGATCAGAATTAGGATTTTTTTTCTTTTCCAATCTTATCCTTACTGAAAATTTCATCTGATTTGAATGCTCTTGTACATTTACAATATGCAGAAAACTTTTCTATGCATTGTTTTACAGGATGAGATAAAAGAACTATACTATTTGGAGAAATTGAGAGGCACTTTCTGACTGTAACTATTTCAATAACTCAGGAGATTGTAGGGCAAAAACAATACTTTTGAGAATGTTCCTTTAATTTACTTTATACTAAAGAACAATTTGCAAATGTTCATTCAGTTCTGAGCTTACACCACTCCTAATGTTTTCAAGTAATCTGCATCCTCTTTGTGCATTGCAAATTATAATTCCAACCGCAAGAATTTAAGGAAATACAAAGTTTTAAAGTTTCATAACAAAGGAACTAGGGAAAAGTCTCAGATACATACAATTTGAAAACCAAGCGTATTTTTGGTGTCTTAAAAAAGAAATGCAGAGTTTGATTTGTAATAGCAAAAACAATTATCAAAACCTTGAATTCATCCTACTTCTTTCTATTCTGTGTTTTTATAAAAGCATATTTTTCTGCTTGCATTTTGACTGAGCAGACACTTATCCCTCATATGAATTTTGCAAAGGTTTTTGCAGCAAAGACATCAAAGAAAATTAGTTCCAATATTACTATATGATCACCTTCCTTTAAGAAAATTTGCTGCGGGCTTTTTTTTGCCTGCTATTTACATAATCTCATTCAACCACAACTTCCCTCTGGGGAACCAAGCATCCAATAGAGGTTTGTCCCACTTCTGGGGTTTACAGACAAGGACTTGGGAGAGCAGATGGTAGTCTGAATAAACCTTGCTTGGATCTTTTCCTTATGGCAGGATCCTCAAATCGCAACCCAGTTTGCCTTGTTGACTAGGTTAGAGCCACATGAGAACCCAGCAAAAATCTGGGGATCTTTGAATCTACCACTAATAAGATATGACCACTGACACATCCAGCAGTCTTTTATCCCAACCTCCAGGACCTTAAACCCAAGGATACAATCAACTTCTAAGCAGTTTCTATCCCAACTAAGTTTTCTATTAGGGCAGATACACTATGCAAAATTCAGAGAAAGCAGTTAACAGAAATAGAAATAGTCCTCAGCCTAGATTTATCCTTGTCAACTCACTAGAAGTTGTTTTTAGGTAGGAATGTTTAGGAAATTGCTGCTAAATGCAATCTTGAATCTCTTTTTTCCCCAAAGAATTTCTCTAATCAAAAGTCAACTTTCCCTCCAAAGGGTGCATCTTTTAAAGATTAAACTTCATAACTCTGAAGTGAATATGGAAACTGAAGTGGAACTCAACAGCTTGATACCCTAACAAAAACATCAATGCCCTGTTGCAAAGGAAACCTCCCAAGCCAAGATTAAAGTACCCAGAGGCATCTTTTAAAAAAAGCAAAAAGTGGAACTCATTTTAAAGCATCATGTGCAACTGGCCTTAAATCCCAAAGTCTGTGTCAGCTCCCACTTGCTTGCAGGCAAGAGCGCAAAGGAATATATCCTGCAAACAGCCCTGCCTGAAACCAAATGCCCCCTTTATTTTTAAAGCATGGGCTTTAGCACCACATTGTTCCCATGCACGGGTTTTTAATAAGTGGCGGGCAAATCCTGTGTTTTGCAACCAGCTTCAGTAAAGTTTTTTTTTACAACCCAGCTTAGGGCACCAACTCAAAGAGGCATCTTTTTTACGGCGGGACGGGCCCCAATTCCCCAGAAACTTCCTTAAAAGTTGGACCACACCATCAACCTCCTCGCCCCTTCTCGACTCCCTCCCCCTTGCCTTCCGAAAGGCCCGTAAATTTTCACAGCCACAAAGTTTTGGGTCTCTCTGTCCCCCCAGACAAAGCCATTGTGGGGGGACCTCGGACTCCCTTAGAAAAGTGTCTCCTTTTTCTCTGAATGAATAGCCCCTCCAAATCCAGGCAGGCCGAGAGGGGGGGGGGGGTTTGAAGTTTCCCACTCTTAAATTCCTCACTTGTCTACTATTCCAGGTGTCAAATTCCCTGCCCCCACAAAAAAAGCCTTCTTCTTCTTCACAGACTGGCTCCTGGGAAGGTCCCAAATGCCAGAAGAGATGCAGATCGTGGCTTGCTTTCTTTCTTCCTTCCTTCCTTCCTCTCTCTCTCCCCCCCTCCATCCCTTCCTTCCTTCCTTCCTTTCTTTCTCCCCTTTCTTCTTTGATGTGTTTACGATGATATGGCGTGAATGACTTTCGAAAGGCCAAGAGCCTCGCCGGAATTGTTTCCTCATTTCCAACCGGGGGTGGACGGTGGAGGGGGGATCCCAAAGCAAAGAGACCCGTGCCAGGGAGCGCGACCTCTCGCGTGAAGCACCCCGGCACGCCCGCCACCCCCGTTCACACGACTGGAAGCGAATTCTCTCGCCCAGGAGGGTTTTGTTTTGTGTTTTTGTTCACACACACACACACACACACACACACACACACACGCCCCTTTTCTGTTTCCCGGCGTCCGAAGGGGCTGCTTTCTCCCTCTCTCGGGGAAGGGGTTTCTCTCTCTCACACACACACACACAGAGAGACACACACCGGCGCTCACCTGGCGTTGGTGCAGTCGCTGTACAAAGTTTCGAAGTCTTTGCGCGTGATGAGCTTGCACCGGTTGACGCCCGGCTGGATGGCGCCCAGCCCGCGCAGGATGCGCACTTGCTCCACGGTGCACACCACGGGCGCGATGTCCAGCCGCTTCAGCTTGGTGTAGACGGTGTGCAGCCCGCCGACCAGGTGCTTGAGGAAGAGGTCGAAGACCTGCGGCAGGCAGATGAGCTCCTGCCCGTCCACCACGAAGGAGGCCACCTTCACCCCGTGCAGGTCCACCATCTTGCACTCGTTGCCCACCAGCGGACCCGACGGCGCCGACGCCCCGGAGACCCCCGCTGCTGCTGCTGCTGCTGCTCCGACGCCGCCTCCGCCGCCGGCCGCGACCCCCAGGAGCCCCCCGACGCCCGCGGGCGCCGCGTTGGAGATGAAGCCGTGCAGGAGGCTCCCGCCGCCGCTGCCGCTGCCGCTGCTGCCGCCGCCGGCCAGCCGCGGGGACTCGGAGGGGCTGGGGGCATAAAGAGGGTCCGCCCGGAACAAGCCGGCCGAGCCCCCCGCGCTGCTGCTGCTGCTGCTGCTGCTGCTGCTGCTGCTGCTTCCACCGCCGCCGCCGCCGCCGCCGCTGCTGCTCCCGCTGCAGCCTCCGCCGCCTCCTGCTCCGCCGCCGCCGCTGCTTCCTCCTCCTCCTCCTCCTCCTCCTCCTCCGGGGTTGGAAGTTGCGGGAATGCTCGGGGGAGAAGACACGGCCATGCTCTCTACACCTCCGCCCCGGACGCCTGGCTCGGCGTCGGCGTCGGCAGCCGCATCCAACCCGGCCGGCTCCACTTTTTCCTCCAAACTGTTTGCCGCTTCCTCGAGGAAAGGAGGCGAAAGCAGCCGGCGAGCGGTGCAAGGGGGGGGGGGGGGGGGGGGGGGGGGGGGGGGGGGGGAGGGGGAGGGGTTTGGACCGACCCTGGCCCGGCCCCGCCCACGCCCCGCCCCTTTCCCCGGGGATCGCCGAGAAGCAGCCTGCTTGACCGCCCAGGCGCCTCCTCGCCCCCTCTCCTTTCCCCTCCCTCTCCTCTCTCGATAGATGGATAGATAGATGGATAGATAGATTACAAAGATAGATAGATAGATAGATAGATAGATAGATAGATAGGTAGGTAGGTAGGTAGGTAGGTAGGTAGGTAGGTAGATTACAAAGATAGATTACAAAGATAGATAGGTAGATAGATAGATAGATAGATAGATAGATAGATAGATAGATAGATAGATTACAAAGATAGGTAGGTAGGTAGGTAGGTAGGTAGATTACAAAGATAGATTACAAAGATAGATAGGTAGGTAGGTAGGTAGGTAGATAGATTACAAAGATAGATTACAAAGATAGGTAGATAGGTAGACACACACACAACACACCGCGCTCCAGGCTGGGGGGGGGGGGTCGAAAGGTGGGAGGGGTCCTTCCCTCACTCCTCCCACCCGGAGCGCTGGTAAGGGGTCCCAGCCGGCGTGGAGGGGGCTTTTGCAGAAGCCTCAGGAGGCGCTCTCTCTGTCTCGCCTGCCCGAGTGGCTTTCCTTGCTGCGGGCGCCCGGTTGGAGATGGAGCGGCCAGATGGCCAACTTAAAAAGAGGCAGCGGGGAAGTTAAGGAGGCTTCTGGGGGCGGGCGCCAAGTTGAGGGAGGCTGGGGTGTGTGTGTGAGATAGACACCCCCACCCCCACCCCCCCACCCGCATGAGTTTTACACGTGTCTTCCCGGCTCCGGCAGCGAGGCGCGGGGCTCCTTTGCGCGTGGAGGGGCAAGCCTTGGGACCGGCCCGCTTGGGGAAAAAACGCTTGGAGGATCGCCTGTGGATGTGGGGAGAGGGCGAGGGACAAAGCCGGCGGAGGACACGCGGTTGGCAGGGCGAGGAAATTTGTGGAAGGGGTTGAGACTTGGGAGGGAGAGAGATCGGAGCCTTGAGATGGTAAGTCTTCAGTTACTTAAGAATGTGCTCGTTTAATAGTTCCCGAACTATTTCATTCCTCTAGGAAAAGGGGCTTCCTATAAATGGTACCCTTCTTTTGTCCTTTTTTTGCTTGGCCAACTTAAAAAAAGCACAAAACTAGCCTTGGCTTCCCCGCACCTCACAACCAAGAGGCTGTCAGTTCGATCCTAGCTAGAGGCTAATATTTGGACGAGTCTCTCCTGTTCGAGCAGGGGGTTGGGCTAGATGACGTCCAAGATCCCTTCCAACTCTGTTATTCTACCTTCTAACCAAGAGTTGCTGCTGCATTCACACAACAAAAGCTAAAGGCCAAGCCTGCCTTGCGATGGGGTTTGCCATGCGCAAATATGCCAGTAACTTTTTTTCAAGCCACACACAGCACCATCGAACAAGCCAGACTTTAGTTTCCAAAGACTGGAGAAGATTGCTAAATGCCTAGTAGAGCTGCATTCAGACATTATTAAGCATTGATTGGTCAGCCGCTTTCAGGGCTGTCAGACCCGGGTTGCAAAACTTTGGATAACTGCTGGTGGGATGGCAGCAGAAATAATGCAGAAAATGCACTGTGGCATTGCGATCTAGATCCATAACCTCACATTGGACTAACCACGGTTCGCTTGATTCACCCAAGATTGCTAAGCTGTAAAACATGGTTTAGAATAGCAGACAGGGCTCAAAAATGTGAAGTTTTTACATAGGCCAGACATATCATTTGGCCAAGCATCCAGCTTTTGCTCACTTGACAATAAAGGGGCTGCAACAGTCATAAGCACAAGAACTGGTCACAAATCGTTTTTCACTGCAGTCGTAACTTCGAACAGTTGCTAAACAATGCTTGTAAGTCAAGGCCTACCTTTAAATAATTAAATATTTAATGAAGTATTATAATTATTATCCTGTGTTGATTATTGTTATTTTGTTTTGCATGTACACTGAGAGCTTACGCACTAGAGACAATTCCTTGCCAAATCATACTTGGCCAGTAAAGCTATTCTATTCTATTCCATTCCATTCCATTTTAATTCTATTCTATTCTATTCCATTCTATTTCTATTTCTATTCTTCATTCCAATATTATTTTCTGTTCTATTTCTATACTATTCTATTCTTCATTCCAATATTCTATTCGATTCAATTCCATTCCATTCCATTTTAATTCTATTCTATTCCATTTTAATTCTATTCTATTCTTCCCTTCTCTGTATTATATTCTATTCCTAATTAATATTCTATTTTACTTTATTCTTTTTCTTCCTATTCTATTCTGTCCTACCCTATTCTATTCTATTTTACTAATTATATTCTATTTTCTATTCTATATTCTGTTCTATTTTCTATTCTATAATCTATTTTCTACTCTATATTCTGCATTCTATTATTATTCTGCATTCTATTCTTATTCTATTCTTATTCCATTCTCCATATTCTACTCTATTCTATTCTTTTTATTTATATTCTATTCTACCCTACCCTATTCTATTTTACTAATTCTATTCTATTTTTTATTCTATAATCTATTTTCTACTCTATATTCTATTTTATTCTGCATTCTATTCTTATTCTATTCTGTTCTTATTCCATTCTCCATGTTCTACTCTATTCATTTTATTCCTATTCTATTCTATTCCATTTTATTAATTCTATTGTATTTTCTATACTCAATTCTATTTTCTATATTCTATTCTATATCCTATTCTATTTTCTATCCTATCCTATCAAATTTCAATCTCTGTTACAGGGATTCCCACGCTTTGAGCCATGCAACTGCCTGCTGTGAACTTGTGTAGCCCAAATGAAGAACTAAACTACAGAGGGTGTTTCAATCATACGGTTACACGGTACATTACTTGCACTAACTTCAATCCGTTTTTTAAAAACGTTCTCCCTAAGTAGTTTACAAGAGTGAAGCCCAATTACAGTTGGCTAATCTGTAGTGAGAATAGACCGATGGCAGGACTACAATCACAGCCTTGCCGGTCCAGCTACAGGCGGACTGAATTCACCCCTGTATCAACTGGAATGCTTGTGTCAGATATTCCAAGATGAAGGTAGCCAGCCTCTCCCAGCAATTGCAATTGTGAGTCAGAGATCAGCTGCCTCTAAACATGGTCTTACCTGAAAGAGTTGGAAAGCACACCTATGATTTTAAACCTGTGTTCTTTGTGTAACCAGTCTCCGTTGCCTTTTTCTATGCAGAATTACAAACTGATCCTACCAGGTAAGGTGTCAGGTTCTCTACGACAGGGGTCCCCAACAGAGGAGGTATTCAGTCGGTTCGAACCAGGTCTTGTGTACCGGTTGCGGAAATTTTGAGTAGTTCGGAGAACCGGCAAATCCCACCTCTGACTGGCCCCACCAACCGCATCTCTTCTCTGCCTCCCATTGAGTCCCAGATGATCTTCTGGGTCTTCTTTGGTTGCCCTGCATAGGAGAACGGAGCTGGAAAGCAGGTTATGGGGTAGGGAGGGAATGGAGATTTTGCAGTAACCTTCCCCCAGGAGTGGGGTGGGAATAGGATTCTACAGGATCCTTCCCTTGCCACACCCACCAAGCTACGCTCACCAAGCCACACCTACCAAACCTTGCCCACAGAACCAGTAGTATATTTTTTTGAATCCCACCACTGGCATGCAACCACATATATCAATTGGGGAAAAAGCAGTCACTTTCAAAATAAAAGCAATCCATGCAGGCTCGACAGCAGAGGTGGTATTCAGCAGGTTCTGACCAGTTCTGGAGAACTGGTAGTGGAAATTTTGAGTTGTTCAGAGAATCGGCAAATACCACCTCTGACTAGAGATTTTACGATATCCTCCCCCTGCCATGCCCACCGAGCCATGCCCACAGTACCAGTAGTAAAAAATAATAATAATAATCCCACCATTGCCCCACCCTATCCTGTCCTATATTCTCTTGTTTTTTAGCTCAGCTGAATTGTGTGGCAGAGTGGATTACTGTGCCTCAGCTGAGCTAAACAGCAGCTTAGCTTACCAGTTCTGACAGAGGGTGGTTTTTGATTGCTGCGTGCGTGTGCAAAGCATGCTTTTATAGAACCAGTTGGAAAACATTTGGAATCCCACCACTGGTCCCCAGCCCTCGGTCCATGGACCAGCACGGGGCCACGGCATGCCAGAAACCGGGCCGTGCAAACAAGCAATGCCCCATCCGTAGGATGCAGGCAGCATGCAAAACCACACTTCCTCTGGGCCACAGAAAAATCTATCTCCACGGAACCGGTCCCTGGCACCCAAAAGTTTGGGGGTTGCTGCTCTCCGAACAGGTGAGCTGAGCATTAATTTACAAACCTTGAGCATTTCCTGAGCATGGAGAAGTGCGGTTCTCTTTTTCTACGGATAGTTGCTTCTCAAGGCTACTGTTTTTAAACAGCCTTTATGATTTTATATTGCTTCATGCCACTCTTGACACGAAAAGGAATTGATGCTCAAGGCTTCCATTGGCCTTGCAAAAACTCATCCTTATTTAGAAATCTATTTAGCTTATGGAAAGCATTAAAGTCAGGGCGGGTGGGGGGGAAATCTCAGAGCAAGGAATTTGATAGTCTGAGGAGAGGAACAAAATTCCTTGAAAGGGAAGGAAGGAAGGAAGGAAAACAACAACAGGGCAAAACCTATAAATTAGGTTTTATATTTCCTGTCTGAAGATCTTTGCATGGGTCTTGTTGTTTAGAATTAAAGATTCAACCCTTAAAAGTGGACAGGATGTTAAAAAAAAATGGGGGCTTATTCTCTCATTTAGGAATTTGGGTGGTCCAGGCCTTGATTTTTCTGTCAAAAATCTGAAAACTGAATCTTCAGGGCTGTTGAAAAGATAAATGGCTTGAATGTGTCAATCTTTTTTTATACTGTACAAAAAGTTGACTGGGTTTGCACAAATAGCACTGAACTAGCCAGTTACATATTAAGTGAGTTTAGCCTACACAATCGTTTAGTGCATCCCAAAAAACTGAATTTAACAGATTTAGAGTTGGAAAGGACCTTGTTGATTGCTGGTCCCACTGTCAGAAAATGTGTCCTTATTTTCAGGTTGAATCTCCTTGTTCAGTTTCCATCCATTATTCCTTGTCTGGCCTTCAGGTACTTTAGAAAACAACTTGACTTGACCCCTTCCTCTCTGCGGCAGCCACTCAAATATTGGAAGACTGCTCTCATGTCTCCCCTGTCATCTATGACAGTTCTGTTGAATTCACAAGGCTTCAACTCTTAAAAATGATAATTTACCTAAGGAAGATAGAATTGTGCTCCTGATATTCCAACATCCAACGTTAAGTCTGTTCATACATATTCTGAAAGCAATCTGTTACATTTGCAACCAACGATTTAATTTGGGTACTTTGCTGGCTTCCAAGGAGTCTTTTAACATTTGTAAATTCCCCTCTCTTGGCTCTATCAGAAGGTAGTTATTCTTAGAGAGCTGTAGCTTTTTGACAAGTTCTTAGCTCTTTGCTTCTTTCTTATTAGCAGGCTTGCCCAGGAGTGAGAGATTTGACTGTGTCTGTTACGGAGGCTTTTATGGGAGTACAGGGTTTCTCTTCAGATTGTATAATCTTGATTATTTACAGCCTAGCATCCTTTTTTTTTTTTTTTAAAGTGTACAATTGTTGATGAGATATCAAATATAAAGCAACAATAATTTGGTATAAGAAAATGAGAAACAAAGAAGGCATCACATGGTATCTATGAGCCATAACTAACATTAAAGATTTGACAAACTTCCTGGAAATTATTAATTTTGGAAGGGGTTACTTCTACCTCATAGGTATCTTCCCAATATTTCTGGAATTTGAACATGTTCCAGAATTCCAGGAGTTGGAAGACCACACATCTTAAAAT
The DNA here is from genome assembly GCA_015471245.1 of Laticauda colubrina. NCBI lineage: Eukaryota > Metazoa > Chordata > Lepidosauria > Squamata > Elapidae > Laticauda > Laticauda colubrina. The sequence goes on from BLBF01000058.1 coordinate 12,830,734, forward strand.
TGCTGAGCCACAGTGGTTTTCATCTATATTTTATTTTTATTTTTTTAATTTTTTATTGAAAATTAAGGTTTAAAAACATTTGAACATGGTGATCTTTTGACATACATCAGCTGTCTTTACATTATTATAATCAGAATGTTATCAAACATACACCCTAATACACACACACAAACACACACACACATCTATATACATCTTTACATTATTTCTTCATATTAGTTTCTATCTTAGGTGTTTTATTGCAGTATAAACTCTTTCTTTGATTTCTATTTTTTTTTTACATTTTTTTTACTTCCTTTCATATCCCTCCAATTATAAAATTTCTTCCATATTTCATAGAATTCTGAAGAATCTCGTTCCTTCAGTTCTAATGTTAAGCTATCTAACTCAGTGCAATATAGAATTTTTTTTTTCATCATAAGGTATTTTTTTTAATTTCCATGTTTGGGCAATTGATAGTCTTACGGCTGTGATAATATGTATAATTAAATACAGATCTGCTTTTTTAAACTTCTCATTTGTTATTCCTAAGTAAAAACATTTCTGGTGTATAATTTATTTTTTAATTTAACATTTCCTCAGTCAATTTCCATTTTTTTTTGCCAAAGTTCTTGCATTTTCTTGCACTCCCACCACATATGATAGTAAGTACCTTGTTCTTTTAAGCATTTTCAGCATGTCGGAGATTGGGAACCATTCATTTTTGCTAATCTGGTGGGTAGGAGGTGCCATCTGCAGAACATCTTAAATAAGTTATAAAATGTGACTAGAGTGATCTTTTTATTCCTGTCCCAGATTTGTTGCCATTGATCCCGATTTATCTTATGAAGTTTTAATCTATATTTTAGATTAGTCACAGCTCATAATCATAATCCAGTTCTTTTTAAAAAGGGAAGAATAGATGCAAGCGTCGAGGTTCACACTGCACATTGCAGGACAGGAGCAGCAGGACAAGAAATAATGGTTGGAAGATCATTAAAGAGAGAGCCAATCTAGAATTAAGAAGGAATTTCTTGACAGTGGAAACAGTCAATGGTTGAGCATGGGGTTAGACTAGAAGACCTCCAAGGTCCCTTCCATTGTTTTATATTCTGTAAAGTTGTGCAAATACAACCTATTTTTTTTATTTCATCAAAGAAGCTGATACTTCATTAAGTTTGGAAATACCATAGCAAGCAAAGTTGAATTCAGAAATTACACATATATGTATATCCATCATGCAATTCCCTTTTGGTTTTCAGCAATATATTCTAAAGTCTAAAATATTTATCAGTTTGAGCTTTAGAAAACTAACTTCTTAACCCCACTGCTCGGTCTTAGCAACCAGGGAAAATATCAGGGCATTCTCATTACATATCAAAGCTGATGGACAGATCCAAGGCAAAGATAAAATATGAGAAAATAAACAAGGGAGATTCGACTGTTTCACAGCCATTGGAGAAGGGCTGGACAAAACAGGCACAGGGGAAACTTAGTTTGCAATGTAGTAAAATGTGTGGCTTCTTTTAAAATTTGGGAAAGAGAATTGCCATCTATTTCAAAAGGATAAGCCTTAGTAAATTATTTCTCTTGTTTTAGGACAGTGTGGCATGCCACAGGTGATCCTTGACTCACAGAAGTTCATTTAGCAACCATTCACAGTTACAATGGCACTGGAACAACACACTTAATGACTGTTGCAGAAGTCCCACAATCACGTGATCAAAATTCAGCCACTTGGCAATTGACTCATCTTTACGACGGTGTTCGAACCCAGCTCCCCAAATGCAACAAACCTGCTGAACTCAAAATATTCCTTTATTAGGAGTGCTGGCTCACAGGCTAACAAGTCCGTCCGGGCAGAAAATGAACAGTTAACTGTCACACCTATTCATCTCTGCCCCCTGCCTTTTATTCCCAGAGCTAGGGTGGGGCCTCACTAGCAGCGGTGGCTCTTCCTTCCCCAGGACCAGCCCATAGATTTCCACTGCAATCCTCTCCTCTGCCTTCTGTGCATCCGTGCATCAGGCACTGGACCCAGCTGTTCCTCTTCTTCATCAGCCACCACCACATCTGGGGCTGTTGACTCTCCATCTGAGGGCTGACGGACAGCCCAGGCTCCGCTTCTCTCTCTCTCTCTCTCTCTCTCTCTCTCTCTCTCTCTCTCTCTCTCTCTCTCTCTCTCTCTCTCTCTCTGTGCCAGCTCCATTCCCTCTTCTCCCTGGGAGCTCCCAGGTTGCCCTGATGTTGACTCATATCTCCTCCTCCCCTGATTCGGCTGCTGGAGGGGCCGGAGGTTGACAGGCCACAACATGAGATACCAGGGTTCTCTAAATGCATAAATATAATCTTATGTCCTCTTGTTTCAGCCTTAAAAGATTTGGTCCCAATTTAGCTAAAGATCTTGGGCACAAATCTTTCAGCAGCCAACAGGCCATAGCAGACAGTTGTAATATCCTGGAGTCGTGATCCCCTTTTGCAATCTTCTGACAAGCAAAGAGAAGAGGGAAGCCAGAATCACTTAACCATGTTACTAATGTCAGGATTCCAGCAATCACTCTAATTAAATTATGATTCTCAAGCCAAACTTCAAAAAACTTCTAAGGATTCATTAGAGGCGACCTATTTGGCACTGCCCTGTATGTCACCTCTAATGAATCCTTTGAAGTTTTTTGAAGTTTGGCTTGAGAATCATAATTTAATTAGGGCGATTGCTGGAATCCTGACAGCAAGCTAACTCTGGCCTACTTCATTTACAGTCCTCTGTGACCCTCTTTCCCCCCTCCCCCTGGGTGTTTCATCAATCAGATTCTCCAGTTGATGAGCACGTTCACAGGCTGGGTGTCATCAATCATGTTCTCCAATTAAATACATTCGGGCAAAAACTCTGGTATTTTAGTTACAATCTTTTAAAGATAAAGAGTTGGAATGTACCAATGTACTTGGAATGTAACTGCTCTTCCAAATTTCCTTTCTTCCCCTCCCCTTCCCTATGGCAACTACTAAAACAGGCATAGGAATATTTTATGAACTTAACAACTGCAGTGAACCATTGTGATAAGAAAGATCGGTTGGGAAAATTCACTTAAGAAATGTCTCACTTAGCAACAGAAATTTTGGACTCGGTGATGGTTGTACGTCGAGGACTACCTATTGTTTAAATTCTGGTTCGGGCTACCTGGAAGAGGTCCCCGCTCTGGGTCTAAACCTTAGAGACACTCTATATTTCTGTTTAAAATGTCATATTAGTCACACTGAAGCCTTGTGTCATGGACGCACATTGAATGGGACACTTGGTAACTCCTAATAGCATTGCTAATATATAAAAGCTCTTTGCAGAAATAGGGTATGAAAACCTAGCAGCCTAATTAAATGGATTTTGGAGGCTTGACTTTCAACAGAGCGGTGATACCCTTTCCTGTAATTAAATGCATTGTATTAATATGTGCATAAGGCAAAATCAATAAATAATGAATTACTCCTGATTGTAATTGAATGTTTTCTTAATTTTATTGTCAGCCGTGATAAATAATCAGTACTTTTATACTGCATTAAATTAATTAGAGTGTCATTTCTGCTACATTCATCAGCGGTGAAGAAACAAAGTGACATCTGTTTCTAATGTCTCGAAGATGTGATATTCCTTATTAAGTATTAGGTATATGGCTTCTTTGTTCCTGTGATTGGCAGCTCTGCTGATCAGGCACAAGTTGGAGTAAGGGGTGTGGAAGCCAGAGAAAATAAGATTTGCATGCAAAACAAGTGAAGAAACACTGATTGACATTCCACCTTCTGAAGGCCAACCATCGTCTGCAATCTTGCAAAAGATCCTGATCATCTGATGAGATCTGAGCCCATGTTTTTTTTTAATTCCAATATCAACTTGAGCAAGAGAAGGAGTCACACTTCATCCTAAGCCAGTGACTAGTTTTATACACCCCAAAAACAATAATGTACAGGTTAATTAATCCTCAAACTTAGAACCATTCGTGCAGTGACCATTTGAAGTTACAACATGGATGGGTGGGTGGGTGAGTGGAAGGAAGGAAGGGAAAAAATAGCAATGGCACTTAGACTTATATATCACTTTATAGTGCTCTTACAGCCTTCTCTAAGCAGTTTTACAGAGTCAGCCTATTGCCCCCAAAAATCAGGGTCCTCATTTGATCCACCTTGGAAGGATGGAAGGCTGAATCAACCTTGAGCTGGTTGTCAAGAAATATTCAAAACCAAAAGTTTCCAAACACAAACCAGGATAGTCCGAACTTCCACAAGGCTTGAAGTACAAGAATTTCTTTGCTTCCTGCAAAGAACTCCAATCTCTCAGGCTGGTTTTTATCCCTTAAGGGAGGGACCATTACTTTGCAGCCTTACTCCCGAGTTGCCCATGCTGCTGCAGCCGCTCTTCAAGCAGCCCTGCCCTGCGCGCACTTGGCACAGGCTCCTCAGGGACCTCTTCATCACTGTTGCCAGCCTCCCCAATCTCCGAAGGCAGCATTCATTCCCTGATGGTCCTGGCCCCATCCCTGCATCACACGCAGGGCCCTTATTTGAGTCCTTGCTCTCCGAGACCTCAGCCATCTGCACCTGCTGCCAGTGAACCACAACAACTACTTAGCATCAGAGCGTGTTAATAATAATATACAAAATCCTCATGCTCTGATGGTCATTTTGAAAAATCCTTTCTTAGTGAGCACCTAGAAGCCAAGAGGAATGTAACATGCCAAATTTCAAGTTTTAGGCTTTACGGTTCTGGAGATTGTGTGAAGATGTACGAGTGGTATTTGATAGATAGATAGATAGATAGATAGATAGATAGATAGATAGATAGATAGATAGATAGATAGAT
>BLBF01000058.1:12849587-12886294 GCA_015471245.1 Laticauda colubrina
CTATCTATCTATCTATCTATCTATCTATCTATCTATCTATCTATCTACCTCCATATCATATCATATCGTATCTACCTACCAACCTACCTACGTATCGTATCTATCTATCTATCTATCTATCTATCTATCTATCTATCTATCTATCTATTTATCTATCTATCTGTCTACCTCCGTATCGTATCGTATCGTATCGTATTGTATCGTATCGACCTACCAACCTATGTATCGTATCTGTCTGTCTGTCTATCTATCTATCTATCTATCTATCTATCTATCTATCTATCTATCTATCTATCTATCTATCTGTCTGTCTGTCTATTTATCTATTCACAGTTGGAAGTTACCTTGGAGGTCTTCTAGTCTAACCCCCTGCTTAGGCAGGAAATCCTTTACCATTTCAGACAAAGGGTTGTCCAATCTCTTCTTTAAAACTTCCAGTGTTGTAGCATTCACAACATCTGCAGGCAAGTTGTTCCACTGGTTAATTGTTCTGTCAGGAAAGCTAGAGTCATAATATGTGCAGCGTATTTGTCTCTTTTGATAGCTGGGTTTAAATCTTGTAGTTTGATTGCAGTTACAATGTTAAGCTTCAGTAAATCCAATTCTTATAAATCCAAATCATAGTCGATATAGCAAAAATTATGTTTAACAGTCAAATAGGCAAAATAGGCAAATCTATATTTGCCATAATCAATCATAGTGTAACATAGTGTGACTTCTTCTTTTCCGAGAGGACAATAACATAACTACATAGTTATGGAATTACTGCATAACTCTGTTAATGAGATGGAGACAAAAATACTTATTACAGATATGAAGTAAGGCTGAGAGTTACCATTTTGATAGCAACAATACTGAACAGACATTTATCAATGGATCAGATTAGAATAACTTAGTTTTAGAATAACTTTATTGTCACTTTGAATGTACGCTAACTGGCATACATTAAAATGAAATTTCGTTGCATAGAGCTATCAAAGGATCACCATCTCCAATATATACTACACAAACATGGCAAAATAAATAAATAAAATTGACATAAATAAATAAATATGACACAGAGGAACAACACAGTCTAGTCTGGATGTATATATGTACATTGGCGAGAAAGATGCATCTTGTGAGTTTACCAGATGGATGGCATAGGGAACAAAACTGTTACAGAATCTGGTAGTCCTGCTAACAATACTTTGAAATCTCCTCCCAAAGCGGAGCAGATGGTGAAGTGGGTATGTAGGGTCTCTAACTTAAACATGCAACAAAAACATGCTTTCTGAATTCCTAAATCCCTCCATGAAACTGTATTTTATGTAAAGCAATTGGCATACAATAACACAAAAGTCCTCATAAAGAGAGAAGCATTTGAGGGATCCGAGGAAAGAATTAAAAAGAACCAAAATCCTAAATCCAATTTTGCACGTTTTATTGTTACACATTGTTCATTATTCCACACCTATTCATTCATTGCACTACTCCTAGATTACAAATTCATCCAAAAGATAAAAGATAAAGATAGGAAAGAAAGCAACTGTATGGTAATTAAATGACTGCAAAGGGCTGGTTTTTTGTTTTTTTTCCCAGTGTAATCTTGCTCCTTCTTGAATAGGTGTAGGCTATTTTAATTGACAAAAGGGCTTGTTCTGAGAAATATAAGAACATTTTTCACTCATGCTGTTGAATATGCCGGTACAATGCTGGGCTTTTCTGTTTGTTTCCAATGTAGAGGATCTGTTGGTAAAACGAATGTCATTTTGTGGTCTGCTATGCAGAAAATGTTTAAACCGATGTTTGACTGACTCTGTTAAATCTTTTTTATTGAATGTGCTTATTCGTCCATGAAGAATTGAGTGTGCTCCTTTTCTGTTACTATGACACTGCAATTAAAAGCTAAGCAGGAGAGGGGTTGGGGCTGGGGGGAAAGACATTTTTCTAATGGGCCATGCAAACAGCTATAAAAATTATTCATACCTGTGTTTTCCCCTCCGTTCCTCTCCTCCGTGAGATTTTAATCCAATGATGGGGCTGCTGCAATAAAATATTCTGTGGCAAAGCAGGAAAAAATTAACAAATCCTGCAGGAAAAAAAAAAAGAAACTTGGATGTCCATTTGGTCAATTCTGCTGCTCCTGAAAACAGCTTTTTTTCCCAAGCTCAGTGAGGAATGACTATCAGGATGAAATGATATTGCCTTGACTGTACCTTTTATGGGTGAATTTAACAGGAGCATAGGAAAACTGGAGAATGAGGTGGATGGATGGAGCCACTGAAGCTGTAGACATGAGCTTAAATGGACTCTGGAGGATGGTAAAGGACAGGAAGGCCTGGAGGAACATTGTCCATGGGCTCTTGATGGATTGGACATGACTTCACAGCAAACAACAAAGGAAAGCTGGTTGTTCTATCTGGAAAAATACTCAAAGAATCATAGAATCGGAAAAGTTGGAAGTCTTCTAATCTAATAAAGGAGAATATTTTTAGCTCATATTTGAAATGAGGGGTCCTTGGTGCTTTCTGAGCTTGGTGGTTTTCTGGAAGATTTCTGATGGATGGCAGTCCAGTTTCTCTTGAAAGCCTCCAGTGATGAAGCTTCCACAGCTTCTAAAGGCAACTTCTTTTCTATGGGTTGATTGTTCTCACTGTCAGAAAATTTCTTTTTATTTCCAGGTTGAATCACTCCTTGTTTGATTTCCATCCATTATCCTTGTCTGGTCTTCGAGTGCCTTGGACTATAGCCTGACCTCTCCTCTCTGTGACAGCCCTTCAAATATTGGAAGACTGCTATCATGTCTCCCCTGGTGCTTCTCTTCACTAGACCAGCCATGCCCAGTTCCTTCAACCGTTCATCATATGTTTAATCTCTTATCTTGGTTGCTCTTCTCTGCACTCTTTCCAGAGTCTCAACATTTTTTTATAGTCTGGTGACCAAAACTGGATGCAATATTCCAGGTGTAGTCTTATTAAGGATTTGTAGAGTGGTATTGGTACCTCACTTTATTTTGATTGTATCCCTTTGTTAATGCAACGTAGGACTGCATTGGCTTTTTTGGCTGCTGCCACACACTGCTGGCTCATATTTAACTGGTTGTCCATTTAGACTCCAAGATCCCTCTCACAGTTACTGCTACTGAGCCTGGTTTCACCAAGTCTCTCTATCTATACTTTTGGTTTTTCTTGCCTAGGTATAAGACTTTACATTTCTCTACATTGAATTTCATTCTGTTAGATAGGGCCCAGTGTTCATGTCTGTCAAGATCCATCTGGATCTTGAGCCTATCTTCTTTTGCTGTTGCAACCATTATCTCTTCTCGGCTTTGCCAACAAAGCAGGGGGGGGGGAAGGAAGGGGGAGATGGAATATACGCTCCAGACCTTAAGAAGAGAGCCGTGAGAACCAAGACCACTTCAGCAGGTGTTTGCCAAAGTCAAAGACTTTTTCTCATGACAATATAATGAGACTTAATTGGACAATGTGGTGTGCTCTAATAGGGGAAGGGAGAATCTATTCTTTAATTATATGGGTTTGTGCAGAAATTAGTTAAATCTGGTTTTGCCCTAATCAGTGCCGACATGAGGTACTCAATAGAGTTTTACATTTAGAGATTGAGACGTTGACAATGTGACTTAATTTTGTTATATTATCTGTAAAATTAAATGTGCTCCAGTTGCCTCGATCCCCTAGCTATGATTGTATGGTGTCTTTATTTGAAATGAAAAGTGTTTAATGATTTTAATTATGTGGTTCACTCAGAGAATTCTGGTCCACGATAATAATAAAACTGCCAGGAGATGTTCTTCATCATAGTGGTTTGCAGCTGATGCCAAGGTCAAAGCTTTCCACAGCCAAGAGTCACAGCAAACAAACCTAATTCTGGATTGACAGCACATACTTGTTCATACATTGCATTAATCCATAATGTGGCTTGATTTTGGTCACCGATCAAAGTAAATGTTGTCTATGTATCCATAACATGCATCATTTTGCACACTGACTTCATTGGGCATCTGGGTGATTGGCAAGGAACATCAAACATAATATAATAATATCCATTTGCAAATGCATCATTTTTGTGGTGATGTCATGGAACATCCAAGAAGATAGGCTCAAGATCCAGATGGATCTTGACAGACTAGAACACTGGGCCATATCTAACAAAATGAAATTTGATGTAGAGAAAAGTAAAGTCCTACACTCAGGCAAGAAAAACCAAAAGTACGCATATAGACTGGGTGAAACCAGGCTCAGAGAGGGATCTTGGAGTCTTAGTGGACAACCAATTAAATATGAGCCAGCAGTGTGCAGCAGCAGCCAAAAAACCTAATGTAATCTTTATGCAATTCTAAATGCAAAACATAGTCACCGAACCAGTAGTAACACCAGTTGAATCCCACCCCTGATTTTTCCCCTTAGCGTTATCAGATGTTAAGGCTACTGTATGTCTTCAAATTTATTTGGGAATCCAAGTCTGCAGTTCCTGGAAAACCCAAACTCTTCAGCCCAAAGCCTTCCTGTCTGTAATAGCCACTTGCTAAAAGATGAGAATGAATGATTTTATGCCTGGGATTCCTTCCGAATGTCAGATCGCATCCTAGAGAACGATGGGCAACAAAGAAGAAAAAGAATGCCTAGAAAATAAGAGGTTGTTTGTATTTACATATCACATTAAGCTTTGCTAATGTGATAAGAAATCATTTAGCCATGATTTCTGGCTGAATGAATGAATTGGCTTGCTTGCTTCAAATATAAGTTTACGTTATAGCTTATAAAGGACACATTAAGACAGAACCCTGAGCATTTTATAGCTTTGTATAATGTATGAGCGTCAGGTTGGACTCTGAAGAGCTGTTTGCATGATGGACTAAATTACAGGAACAGATTGATGAACACACCTGTATGTATCTTACTCTCCTCGGAATTGTTGCGTCATAATCAGATTTAGAGTCTTACTCAAGTCTTGTTATATTGTTGAAACTGGACTATTTATTTATTTTATTTATTTGTTTGCCCAGCATGTAGATAACAGATATAAGGATAAACATGATTATTAATATATGAAATGGATACAAATGAAAGGGAACACTAGGACAGGGATGGTAGGCATGCTGGTGCGCTTATGCATGTCCCCTTAAAGACCTTTTAGGAAAGGGGTGAGGTCAACAGTAGCAGTCTGAGCTTAAACTGTTTGGGGTTTGGGGAAGAAACCACAGAGTCAGGTAGAGTATTCCAGGCATTGACTGTTGCTGAAGTTGTTTTTCTTGAAATCGAGTTTGGTGTGGTTTACCCTGAGTTTGTATCTATTGTGTGCTTGTCTATTGTTGTGGCTCAAGCTGAAGTAGCCATTGATGGATAGGACATTGCAATAGATAATTTTATGTACTACACTTAGGTCAGATCGAAGGCGGCATAGTTCTAAGTTGTCTAAGCCTCAAATTTCAAGTCTGGTGGCATAAAGTATTCTGTTGCGAATAGAGGAGTGGAGAACTCTTCTCGTGAAATATCTCTGGACTCTCGATTGTGTTAATGTCCAATGTGCAATGCAGCTTCCAGGCAGATGAGCTGTATTCGAGAATTGGTCTAGCAAATGTTTTGTATGCTCTAGTTAGTAGTACAATATTACTGGAGAAAAAGCTACACAGGACTAGCTGCTGCCATTTGGGATCAACCAAAATTTCAAATATCAAATATTGCAAATATCAGCAGATCAGTTTGATCTAGTCGTTAAGGCACCTGGCTAGAAAGCAGGAAATTGTGAGTTCAAATCCTGCCTTAGCATTTATTTTATTGATTATTGATTAGTCAGTTGACCACGTCAGTATGAGCTATGGTAAGGTACAATAAAAACAGATAAGGTAAAATGCAGTCAAACTATATAAAATGTTACAATGCGATAAAATAGAATAAAATATAACAGATATAAATCTAGAATAAAAGTATGGATAAAATAATTATATGACAATATCACCTCTACAATCTACTCCAATCAGTCCCACTTATGCGGATCTCAACTGGAGCATTTTGCTCAAATACTGTGCTAATTGTTAATTTCAAATTCTGGCCACATGTTAGGTAAGTTGTTTTTGATATGGGGTTCCCAATGGGTTATTCATTTAGTATATAGACCATGGTACCCGTCTCTCATCCTCTTATATAGACAACAATCAAATTGGATGTGAGCTAGGTCCTTAAGATCTCTCTCTCTCTCTCCCTCTCTCCCACCTCACAAGGTTGTTGTTGTGAGGAAAATAAGGGGAGGAAGGTGTGTTGGCTATGTTCACCGTATTATTTGTAAAAACAGTAAAGGCAGGATGGAAATAAATTCATAGTGGAACATACATTTCATGTTAGCATCCCAAACTGTAGTTACTTAATTCAGCAATACTTCCTTACTCCTGTTTCCCCAGCAGCTGCATAAGAGGTAGACTGCTTTATAGTATGGAGGTTCTACTTCTATATATTACACTACTTTTAATATATATATATATAGAAATAGAACCTAATTCAGAACTTGATTCAGCAATTCCTCCCTACTGCTGTTTCCCCAGCGGCTGCATAAGGGGTCGACTGTTTTGTAGTATGGAGGATCTACTTCTATAAATATTACACAACTTTTTAAATACATATAGAAGTAGAACCTCCACACAATGAAGCAGTCTACCCCTTATGCAGCCGCTGTGGAAACGGCAGTGGGGAGGAATTGCTGGATTATGTTTGCAAATCTTGCAACTTTAATCCCACATTGAGATTGATTAGGAGGAGGAAAGGGATTAGATTTAAAAAGGCGCCCAAACTAAACGGACACAAAGGTTTTGCGCGAAAACAAAGCGGAACGCAACACAAACACTCCGTTTGGGAGAAGGAACTACATTCCCCATAACGTCCCGCGAAGGACCTTCCGGCCGCCTCGACCCGCTTCCGGCAGCGCTCGGCGGACGCAGAGGAGTCACGTGACCGCGGGCAGATTTCCACCCCCCTCCCAAGATGGCGGACCAGCTTCCTTCCGAGTTTGATGTGGTGGTCATAGGAACGGGTGAGGGAACTCGCGTGAATGTAACGTGCTAATGGCTGGGTGGGGGGCGTCCGAGGCTGGAGCGAGCGAGGGGCAAGATTAGCCAGGACTATGGAAGCCCCGGGGGTGGGGGAAGGAAGCAGCTTTGGAACCTTTCTTGCATCGGATGCAACCCGCTTGGGGGTGGACAACAATTACCATCGTCCCCAGCCAAGTTCAGATTTGGAAGAGGAGACGATGCCAGGCTAATGGGTGGTCGCTGTACCGTTGTGAAAAAAGGGGGCAGGTGCTGGTGACTTTTTGATATCATCATCATCATCACCATCATTTTGTAGATTTATGTCCTGCTTTTTCTCCAGGTCAGGCGTGTTTAGCTCTGACATTCAATTTTTTTGGCTTTCCTGGGTCACATTGAATGAAGAGGAATTGTCTTGGGCCATATATATATATCTATATATCTATATCTATCTATCTATCTATCTATCTATCTATCTATCTATCTATCTATCTATCTATCTATCTATCTAGTGTGTGTGTGTGTTAATAAATATATATCTAAATCTTATCTATCATATATCTACATACCATGTCTGTCAGTCTGGCTATTTATAATCTATCACCTAACTTTCATCATTATCATCATCATCTATCCACATGAAATAACAGAGTTGGAAGGGAACCTGGAGGTCTTCTAGTCCAACCCCCTGCTCAGGCAGGGGACCCTGTACCATTTCAGACTAATGGCTGTCCAGTCTCTTCTTAAAACCTCCAGCGATGTAGCGCCCACAACTTCTGGAGTCAAGCCGTTCCACTTATTATTTGTTCTAGCTGCCAGGAAATTAAGTCTTAGTTCTAGGTTGCTTCTCTCCTTGATATGATCTTGCTGCAAGTGCTTGTACTGGTCTACATTACACCTTTGTCCTCTACTTTTCCTCTCACAGCAAAGGGGTGGGGGTCTGGGCTGAAAAAGAGTGACATCAGTTCTAGTCCAACACTTAATACTGTCAATGAATCACATTGATTTCTGATTCTGAGAGTGGGTGGGCACATTTGAGAATCCCTTAGTAATTGTCTTCCTAATGATAGTTCTAACTGTATAAGCATAGAATCGGCTTAAATAATATCTGTCTCCCAGAGTGTCTACTCCTGGCAAGGGTTGTGGGTAAGTCCCTGCAGGTTGCTTGGCAAGATTTTCAAAGGTGGTTTGCCATTGCCTCCTTCCTAGAGCTGAGAGTGGGACTGGCCCAATGTCACCCAGCTGATGTCTTAAGAACTCATAATCAGTATCAAATTGGCTTTCCAGTGGAAATGGGTTGCTATTTTCCATTGCTGTTGCTGTGCTGAGTGTGTGTGTGTGTGTGTGTGTGAGAGAGAGAGAGAGAGAGAGGGAGGAGTGGTCCAAAGCCCCCCACCCCCCACTCAAGCTGGCTTTGTGTCTAAAGCAGGATTAGAATTCATGGTGTCTGGGTTATTACTTTGTTAAATTACCACTACACCAAACAGGCCCTCCAAAGGAAGTAGTTTGCCATGGTCTTCATTTTCATTGCTATCCTGGAGCTGAGATGGAAGGACTCATCCAAAGTTCCTCAGTTGCTTTCATGTCTATGGCAATTCTAGAACTTTTAACGTTTTAACGGTCTCTTTGTTTCTATCCTGGTGCTTTAAGTGCTGTACCAAACTGGCTGTCCTTGCCTTCAAGTCCATCTTGACCTCTGGTGACTGCCTGGACTAGTCCGTGCAGTTTTCTTGACAACTTTTGGGGAAGTGTTTTGACACTTCTAGAGATGAGGGAAAAGGATTGGCTCAAAGTCACCCAACTGGCTTCGTGCCTAAGGCAGGACTAGAACTCAAGGTCTTCTGGTTTCTAGCTTGGTACCTTTACTACACCAAACTGGCTCTGTTAGCCAGTATAATGTTGGAACAAGTGATTGGATTTGTGTTTGCTCCTGAGACTAACAGAACCTTCTGGGTATTGGCTGGGGAGTGAAGAATTGGGTGGATGCATTAGATTGATAAAACAAAGCCTCAGACAATTCAGAGTACTAGTTTTCTTGTCCATTGCTGGAAAATAGGCCTTTTCTTTCTGTTAACTGCATTTAGCTCATTTGCTGTAATTGCTTTTCATGTTGGATTCGAAAACACTGCAAATACAACTTCTTTTTATATATTTTTTAATGTAGCTAATATGGATGCTGAACACTTTAAGGGTTTCAGGCCAGGTTATAATAAATCCATAAAATGCATACAGTAAAGTGGAATGAAACTATTTTAAAATTTAAAATTATTTGCATTTCCAATTATTTATTTGTCCATACATTTAAAAAAAATGGATTGTACTCTGTAGACTGTTCAGCATGTAGTTTTTTGCAGACATTAATAGAAGCCAGACATATAATCTGGATGAATAATGCTATTATCAGTAGCTAGCTTGGCTACAGAAAAGCTCTGAGAAGAGTGTCTGACAAGACTGTCTAACACATTAAGCTATGGTTTGTTTCACCAAATGTTGAATAAACCACGCCTGCCTGAGGTCATGCAGCATGCTTCACTAAATCAACTAAAACATGTTGGTTTTACATGCTTTGTGAATGCAGATAATTGTGTTTCATTCAAACTTTAGGAAACCACAATTTAAAATGGAACGTCTTGTTCACACTCTCCTTTGTCAGGGACTATATTTATTTATTCTTAGGAATTTATTCTTCTCTTTTTCTCCCTTCTCTTTAGCTATCTGTTTAGTTCTGAAGTGCTTGTGCTCATTTACATATTTATTTCCTCTTCATGAGTATTAAAAAGGGCAAATTTGTAGGATCGGTCATGCATGAACATTATTGCCTGAAAGTACTATGAGGTACCATGATTCCTTCATTGTTTTCTTTAACTATGGGTTCTTTAGTCTCAATTGGGTGGGTTAATTTGTCACTCTAAATCAGGGGTGTTAAACTTGATTTCATTGAGGGGCACATCAAGGTTGTGTTTGACTTTGCGGGCCAGGGTTGGTATGGCCATGGTGGGCATGGCCAGCTTGACACCGCTCGTATTGGGGCACCTGTGGTGTCTTGAGAACTCTGCCAGCAAAAACGGGCTTCTAAGCTCCGTTTTTGGCTGTGACGGCTTTTTGCAACCCTCTGCCAAGTGAAAATGGAGCTCGGTGGCCCTCCCGCACTCCATTTTTGCTGGCAGAGGCACCACAGGCTGGTCCTTTGCTGTTTTCAGGACAGCCCCATGGGCCAGACCTAAACATCCCTGCTCTAAATCATAAACCATGATGAGTAATGTTTTACAGTGCAATAAGGAATGTGTACTGTGGTTTAGCCCAATATAGCAACCCAGCCTCTATGACAATGATTTTGAATATATTCGAAATGTATTGAGTCTGTTTCAAGCAATAGCTAAAGTATGCCAAATATATTTAAATTGAGCTGTAAGTTACAACTGCCAGATGTGGACAACATCAGGACATCTAGCATGCAAGATTTGGTAGATCTATTCTAAATTAGATTGAAAAAAATGTCAGGACTGAAGGTTAAGGAGATTAGCAGGTCCAGAAATTGATTTTTGCTGTAGAATCCTGTGTGTTCAGCGTTAAATTTGGATAAGAATATGTGTTCATAGGATGCTGTTCCTTATTTCAGTATATGGATGTTTGTCATGAGCCAACCAAATGGCAACTGATCATTGAGGTTTCAGTCAAAAAAAAACAAAACTGTTGGACTTTAATTCCTGAGCTAACATGACTGGAGGAGGAATTCTGGGAGTTGGAAGTCCACAAGTCTTCAGGCTGTCAAGTTCGAAGACCCCTGCTCTAAAGGTTATGTTAGCCCAAGATCAGGAATCACTTGGTTCAGACTCTTATTTCATATATAAAGCTTATTTGGTATCCCTGAGTGAGGAAAACTACAGACCTATTCAAACTCCTTCCTATGGAGGAGGGGAAGTTTTTGAATTCAGCTCAATTATTTTTGACTTTATTGACACAATCATTCAGTGAAATTGCCAAAAATACTGAATTACTTCCTGGGATTTTTTTTTTTTTTTTTCATTTTGCAAAGTTAGCCCTCAGCCCTAGCAGTTCTTGATAGTCTCCAGTCCAAGTACTAATCAATACTGATACCTTTAGCTTTCTAGCCCAGTTATGGTCACCAAAAGAGATTCTTAATGGAGAGAATAAAAAGCTGAATTCCTCATGTTCCTGGGAGAAGAGCAGGACCAGGGAGAAAGTAACTTCGTCTGGAACTCTGATCTTGTTGTCTTCTGTGAGATGTTGGGTGGTTAGAGGAACTGAAGAATGTGCTCAAATGAATTGAGAAATCTCATCCAGGAACACAAGGAAGGCCAGGTCTTATAAGGGACAATCTTGGTGAAGGGACAATCTTGGTGATTTGGAAAAGAATCTGTTTCAATAAGAAATGTGATCATCATAGCCATTATCAAAGCAGTTATTACTCCAGTTTGAATGAGAATGCCAGGTTAGATTTTGTGTTTCCAGTGGGATTATTGATTGTTAAAATGTTTTTTTTTTTAAAAGATAGATTTGATGGCCTATGTTTTGCTGCAGATAAATTTGGGAAACATTTTTTAAAAAACCCAATTCCTCCAGTCCCTATTTTAACCAGAACTTGAGAGGATTCATTAGAAATGGAGAACTCGGACTTCAAGTATTTTGCCAAGTTGCATAGATTCTGTAAGGTCTTTAAACCCAATGTTTGAGGCCAAGCAGTTGTGGTTTAAACAAATTATGATCGAAACACAGCATGGTTTTGTTTCATGTAAATTTCAGAGTCAGACAGTGGTGTTTTGAAATATGGACTGGAAATGGTTCCAGATTTGATTCTGCATTTTCATCTTTGGATCACAGTATACCTCTCTGTTCTTCATCCTAACTGGGATATTGTTGTGCTAGTTAGCTGTTGTTTGACTTATAACCTACACTTTGTCTCCACCTGAAAGGTGTTTGTGGTTTCTGACTGTATGTCAAACTAAGCCTCTTCTCTCTGTTTTCCCCTCTGAAAAGTGTGTGTGCACTAACACACACACATCCCAAAGCCCAACCACTGTAAATTTTCTGGTTCCATGCAATTTTTCCCCTTCTTTCTGTTTCTGATCTTCGCTAGTTATAAATAACACATGAAATGACTTTCAAGGTAGAAGGCAGGAATCCATTTTGAAATATTCTATAAAATAAAGCGTGATTTATAGCTCTCTATGATTTTGGCTGAAAGCGTTTGGGCTTCGCCCAGTCATCAGAGTCCTGTCAGAGGAAGCTGTTATTTATTGGTCGATATGCCAGGAACGGTGGTGATAGTACTTTATGTTTATCTTATGTAAGTATAATGTTAAGAAAAATCAATTCCAAATACTAATACCGTTTTGAAAATGTATCGTGGCAAGCTAGCCAAACAGAGACACTGGGACCTCAGGAAAGCTGTTTTTTTTTTTTTTTTAAACCCCCTGCCTAGTTTTATTGCTTCCAATGTTTTGAGGTGTAATCTTTGGTTCCAATGTTTAATACTAAATTAGGCCTTTAATCTATACCCCAAATTATCAGTATCACTGATCATTTTCAGGAGTTTTCTAGCCAGAATCTACACAAAAGCCATGTGCTTAGTAGCTGTTACATCACTCTCTTTGTAAAGAAGCATTGTTTTGATAGCATTGCCCCAGGATGTAATATTCACACCTTTTCTTGGTGTTCACATTCACAACAGGGGACCCATTTCAGTTTCTTTTTGTACTGTAAAATAACAGTATTTAGGATTCCCTGAGGCGGCAGCCATGACACGGAGTGGAGTCTGGGCCATTGCATATAAGGAATCTTTGCAAAGGAGCAAAGGAAAATTTTATAGCACAAGGTAGTCCCATTTTGACCATGTGCCCACAAGATGCTGTAGAACAGGGCTCTCCAACCTTGGCAACTTTAAGACTTGTGGACTTCAACTCAGGAACTCTGGGAGTTGAAGTCCACAAGTCTTAAAGTGGCCAAGGTTGTTGACTCCTGCTGTAGAACAAGGCGCACTTAGTGGAGGGGAAATTTCAGCACCTTGGATAGGTGTGTTTGTGTGACATATGCAACTTCCTGCAGCTCTTCAGGCTTGCTTGGAAGTTAAAACCTTCCTATAACATCTCCCTGTGCCCAATTGATTTATTTTGGCATTTTCTGCAGAGATCTTTATTTTTGCAATAAATATAACACACAACAGCCAAAGATACTTATAAACCACTTTCAGGCTTTTGTGATGAGCTGATTATAGTCGGCGAGAATATAGCCAGTTGATTAGCCACAATGTCTGGGACTCCATAAACATTAAACAAGAAGTAGTTTTTCCCTGTGGAACTTTGCCTCAATGCAGGGATGAACAATATATATATATATATATATATATTTAAAGTAAGCATTTTTAGAGTTTGGAGGGTGTTTCGTTGGCATTCTCACAAGAAGATGTATCCAACTGCAAAGAAGACACTTATTGGGAATAATAATAAACAGTTAGGTTCTTCTTCCTCCCTTCCTCTGCAGGGGTGTTTTCTAGCACCCTCCCAATTTTTCTTGGTCGTTTTTGGGAGGTGGGTTAAGTAGGCAATCAAACATGCAAGTTATTAGCTACAACCACACATGAACATCCATTTTGTTTTCAAAAGAAGGGGATAGGATCTACAAGTATTTTTGCAAATTTCAATAATGCTAGGTTGATGCTTCTCTTTTTAGCAGATTCGGCCTTCATTCAAGTTGAATGAAGGGGACTTGGTGCCCCTGTTTGCACGTCAATCTTACTCATGGGTTTTTTACTAGTGGCTATCTTTGGCAGAGTTTGCACAACATCTTAAACCAATGGTTCTCAATCTTTTCTTCACCACAGATCCCCTTAAATACTTTTTGTGGCCATGGCCCCCAAGACTTAACTCAAGATTTAAGTCATAACATTTTTTTTCTAGCCTTCATAGACTTCCTGTGATGACATTGGTGGCCCCCCAGGGGTCCTTGGATCACCGATTAAACTGGATAACTGGTTCCTTTTCCTTACTATTTAGGTTCTGTCACTCTCTTCTCCCTGTCTCTTTCTCCCAGGAATTTATTTGTACTAAGGTGGATAATCTTTGAAATTCTAGTTACAAGCCGCATTCTACAACTTGATGTCTCGCTGCCTCCTATCAATGTCTTTTCTTTTCTTTTTCTTTTTTTACTGTAAAGCACTTTCCTTTTATTGCCTCCAGCAGGATTCCACACATTGCCTTTTATTGCTTCAGGTGATATTCTAGATATTGAATTCTAACGTATGAATCATTTGAAGTAGTATCCTCTCCCAGGTAAAAGAATTAAGGACCGCTTACTGCCATTTAGTTAATCTGAATCCCAGTTTGTTAAAGGTAGCAAGGTTTTGGGCCTTTTTTTGTATTTATTTGCTATTGATTGATTATTATTTTTTTTACTTTGGCATATATATTTTGCCCTTCAAAATGTACAACATAAACATAGTTTAAACTCATAATCTACAGCAGTGTTTCTCAACCTTGGCTATTTTAATACAGGTTGATTCCAATTCCCAGAATTCCACAGACAGCTCGGCAACGCTGGCTGTGGAATTCTGGGACTTGGAGTCCACACACCTTAAAATGTGCTAACGTTGAGTAACACAGGTCTAGATCAAAGCTCACAATAGTGGTACTGGGTGAATGAGAAAGGATAGAAATCAATAACCAAATTGCCATTCGCTTATCTACATTTTGAGATATTAAAAACGAATGTCCAGACATGAGAAACTCAAATCAGGAATTCTAGCAGCCTGATGAGAGAGAATCCCTACATGATCGAGAATGATCAAAGAAATAAGAGCCGCACAGATTCTTTTTGGAAAGGAATCTCTCATAGAAAGTACCAATAACGGAGAGTATGTGTAGCTCAGGGTTGAAATGAGGGGTCCTTGGTGCTCTCTGAACTTGATTATTTTCTTGCAGACATTTCATCACCCAAACTAGGTAACACTAGTGCACTGATGATGTTACCTAGTTGGGTAATGAAACATCTGCAAGAAAACAAGCTCAGGGAGCACCAAGGATCCCATAGTTGTCATCCTCCCCTCCTATTCCTCCCCCTCCTCCCTCTCCTCCTCCTCCCCTCAAATCTCACTCACTTCCTGCACTGATGATGTTACCTAGTTGGGTAATGAAACATTTGCAAGAAAACAGACAAGCTCGGAGAGCACAAGGGCTCCTCATAGAAAGTAATGGAAGAGAGAATAGACAATAAATAACCTGGAGATACAGTAGAACTATCTCCGTTAGTGTCAGAGAAGAATAAAATAAGAATGGGTCATTGTGGAGGGGAGAAACTGTCTTATCTTCAAAATGCATGGATCTTAAACTATTTTGACCATAACTTATTTAATGAAAACCTTGTCTCTTTTATAGGCTTACCCGAGTCTATCATTGCGGCAGCATGTGCCAGGAGTGGCCAGCGAGTCCTTCATGTGGATTCGTAAGTCTTCCATCAATGTACATTGTGGCTGTAGGTCAGCATTTCCCAACCTTTTAACTCCCAGAAGTTGAAGTTGAATTTAAACTTCTTAAAGTTGTCACATTTGGGAAACACTGCTATAGACCATTGATACGAAAGGTTGGCTTAATGGAGGAAGTCCTGACTTGAGTTGAAAGAAAGAAAGAAAGGAAGGAAAGAAGAAAGGATGGAAGAAAGAAAGAGGGAGGAAGGGAGAAAGGAAAGAAAGAAATTAAAGAGGGAAGGAGGGGGGGAAAGGAAGGAAAAGGAAGAAGAAGAAAAAGAAAGAGGAGAAAGAAACAAAAGAGGAAGGGAGGGGAAAATAAGGAAAGAAGGAGAGAGGGAGAAAGGAAAGAAAGAAACTAAAGAAAGAGGGAAGGAGGGGGAAAAAGGAAGGAAAAGAAAGAAGAAAAAATGGAAGGAAGGAAGGAAGAAGCAAACATTTGA
Source organism: Laticauda colubrina (assembly GCA_015471245.1). Classification (NCBI taxonomy): domain Eukaryota; kingdom Metazoa; phylum Chordata; class Lepidosauria; order Squamata; family Elapidae; genus Laticauda; species Laticauda colubrina. The sequence goes on from BLBF01000058.1 coordinate 12,865,528, forward strand.
AGCCAAGAACAAACCACAACTTTGGGCTTCATCTTATTGGGTGGAAACAAGCTACAATTAATCTTTGGTGTGGTAAGTTAAACGATCCATACATTAGAAAAAGTTTTTTGTGGTTTGTTCCATCTTTTCTGCTGGCATGAAAAACAGGGAGGGGCAACAGAAGGGTGACAGCTAGCTACCTTCTTATTCACAATAAATCATCATTTAGGCATGCTTTCACAAATGCAGTAGTTTCCAAGGATCATTGAATCAACCTAAATTTTGTTTTAGGCAAATGTAATACATGCTAGACGTACTAACAAATCCTCGTTGCATATTCATTATCTGCTTGTGGTCCTGGGGTCACAGAAAGTCAGCGTGGTTTAGTGGTGAAGCGGTTAGATTAGGAGCAGGGAAACCCTAGTTCTAGTTCTGCCTCCATCACAGAAGCTTCCTAGGTGGCCAGTAACACTCTATCATCAGCTAGTACTGATGATGTTACCTAGTTTGGTAATGAAACATCTGCAAGAAAACAACCAAGCTCAGAGAATACCAATGATCCCACAGTTTAAGGCTGAGCTACAGATATTCTCATCTCATCTCTCATCCCAACCTGTCTGATATAGGATTATTTCTAGGGAGCAAAAATGGAGGTAGGGGTATGGACAGTGTCTATGGAATCCTGAATGAAAAGTGTGATGACCTGAAGTGTGATGAAAAGTGTGATTGCATGGCACAAAGGCAACACACTCAGATGATCAATAAGAGTCTATTTATCAGCTCCAGCTTTGTCCCCAATGTCCAGGTTACCTTCTGGGATGGAGAAAAACTCTCCCAGGAACAGCCTTTGGCTGCAGAGAAGTAAGTCCAAAATGTGGTCAACAAAAACTGTAACTTTAAGTCCAATCAAGGCAAACTGAGGTCATTAGTCCTGCAGGACAAGAGCAAGAATTCCAGGCATGAAGGCATGGCAAAACTCACATGGTTAGGAAGATGCCAGGAACACAGATAAGCAGCGACTACACAGGATAAATCACGTTTGCTCCCAATCAGCATTCAGTTCGTATAAACTGTCTTCCCCGCTGTGGCTAATGAAGGGAATCAGGGCCCTTTCCTCACAACCCACGTTGCTCTCTTCTCCATCCTTCCCTGCATGCCCGAAGAGGAAGAGGGGATGGGCCTGGGTCTTCCTTTGGACGTCCTCTCCCTTGTTCTACCTCTTCCCTCCTCTGCCCAGCTGGACTTTGCCCTTCCCCAGTTTCCTCCATAGCCAATGGAGCCACACTCCCACTCCCTGTGAGCTGTTTGGCTTCCTTCTCAGATTCAGACTCCAACGGGCATGACAGAAAAGGGGATAAAAATCCATTAAATAAATTTAAATTATTTCATCACATGAAACAGCAAACGGGATATTGTATAGCTGTGCTCAGGGTTGATGCTAAGGCAATGCCAACTATAATAATACTGGGGACAGGCTGATCAAACAAACGTATGCAAACCATGATGGTTAGTATATCCAAAATAAGAAATGCCATGATGATTTCATGCAGTGTGCGAATCCAGCCTATTTGTGCTTTTAAATTACAATGCTGGTCTCACCCACTAAGTTCCACCCAGTCTCTAAGCTTTTCATGTAAAAACCATATAAATTCCTTTGATTCTTCAACAAAGGTATAACTTTCTTGCATCATTCACATCTTCTAGAGGTTGAGATGTCTGGAGGATGTGACTGGAAACTATTCCACATCTCTCCTTATTTAATCAGGTTGGATTTTGATAGGGTCTAGTAGCGGGAAAGGAAATTGCAATTGGATGCTAGTGCTTTTCATGATTTGCAAAGCTAGTAATTTGTTCATTTGACAGCTCTGTACATTTGTTTTTTTAACCCGAGGGGAAAAAAGTGTAATTCCTAACACTTTTTTTCCTCAGAGTTGGGAAGAAAAAGTGTTAAGCTTTAAATTGCACTAAGCAATATCCTAAGAGTTTACTCTTCTATATTAATAGGTTTAGGTACAGTATTTATATAAAGGTTACTCCCTTATTCCTCTGTTATTACAGTTATACGTATTTGCACTTCCCAAACCTGAATTGGAAAATGGTTCTTGCTTTCATTTAACTCAAAGCCTGCAGTTGTTCCTTCTGCAAAGAAACTCCAACACTTTGAAATAATTATCTCCCCCACCCACCCTTCTCCAGAAATACAATTCCAAGAGAAGAGGATGCAACTAAAATGTAGTTAAAGGAAAGTTAGAAACTGCTACCACATTTACCTGTCAAAATGTAAACTCATCAATTTTGCATGGGTTTCTTAAGTGAGCAGCATATGAATGGAAAATTTGAATATTGCCCCCCAATCCCTTACAAACCTGCTCTTTATTGGTGCTTGGTAAGCTTTAATTCTCTACAGGTACTCCTCGACTTACGGCAACAATTGAGCCCAAAATTTCTGTTGCCAAGTGAGACATTTGTTCAGTGAATTTTGCCACATCCTGCTAAGGATGCACATCCTTTTTTTGCCACATTTGCTAAGCAAATCATTGCTGCTGTTAAGTCAGTAATACCGTTGTTAAGTGAACCTGGTGTCAGGATTCTGGCAGTTACTCCAATTAAATCATGATCCTCAAGTCACATTCCCAAAACTAAAAATGATCTATTTGAAGGTAACATTCTACGTCTGGCATTTACCTGGGCATAGCCAACTCTGAGATACGTAATTCACTGTCACCCCTGATCCTGCTTTATCCCCCACCCCTCTGGATGCATCATCCAATGAAACACGTCCATAGCCAAGAGTCATCAATCATGCTCTCCAATTAGATTTTTTCTCGGCAGAAGCTTCAGTCATCTAATCAGTGTTTGAAGAAAATACGAATGGAATGTACTTTCGCTTCCACACTGCTGCCTGCTCTTTGAAACTCCCCCCCTTTCTGTTGTCAACTATAAAATATGTATACAAAATGTTTTATGAGTTGACACCTGGCTTCCACATTGTGATCTTGCTTATTAGAAGATTGCAAAAGCATGACCCCGGGACACTGCAACCGTCATAAATATGAGTCAATTACCAAGCATCTGACTTTTGATCACGTGAGCATGGGGGATGCTATAGCAGTCGTAAAGTGTGAAAAATGGTCACAAGTTGCTTTTTTCAATACCTTTGTGACTTTGAGCGGTCACGAAATGAACTGTTGTAAGTCAAGGGCTATCTTACTTACTTTCTTTAGTTTTTTATTGTTTTTTTGTATACAAGAGATCCATTTCAATAGTGCATCAATTAGGTACATATTTCAATTATTTAACCATTATAAATGATGTTCTTATCAAGTCTAACAATACGACAATAATCACATTTTCATATAAAAGTATCAAATATATCTATTACATTAATTTCTCTAACTGTTCTATATATATTGTTCTCTAATTGTTCCCATATACCACTTTATAGTGCTTTACAGCCCTCTCTAAGCGGTTTACAGAGTCAGCCTCTTGCCCCCAACAATTTGGGTCCTCATTTTACCCACCTCTGAAGGATGGAAGGCTGAGTCAGCCTTGAGCCTGTTGGGATTTGAACTGCCAAATTGTAGGCAACTGGCTGCAGCCAATGTAGCTTGCACTACTGGATTCTAACCACTGCGCCACTGAGGCTCTTTATACATCAAATCCCTTTGAATTTGTTCTATTTTCTATCCATTGATAAAACAGATCCCATACCATTTGATACTTTCTGATGGGAATTAGATGGAAAATGTATGTGGGATGGTTGGAAGAAACTTGAGAGTCAAAGGAAACTTTTTATTCACTTTTTGGTGCCAACCCTGCTTGGATTCATTACCCTGAGAGAATCCTTATCATTTTTAATCTCTCACCACTGTTTTGTGTTTATCATAATATACCACTTAGGTGATGATGGTGGATGATCTGAAGTGAACCATTATAAACCACTGAGCAGCACCTCTGTTGATTTATAAACACCATCCCCAGCATCTCCTTCTCTAAGACTGCTAATCATATTCAAAATAGTCACTTCCCTTGCAGCCCGGTCATAAATTCCTATAATTGTGTTTTAAAACCAAAGTTAGCTTCTGCCAAATTGTAATTGAAGGAGGCTTTCTTTAGCTATCTATCTCAATAAAACATTTAAAAAATCCCAACCATTGGTTCTTTTTCAGAGAGCTACATTTACTGTAGGTATTAATGAGCTGTTGACATGTGGGATTTCAAGGATGGATGCTAAGTGATTTAGAAAAGTAATTTGCAATTCAGAGTACTGCTGGCTTGGCATTGAGTTTAAACTTGAAGTTGCAAAAGTTTGAATGGAAATTTAGTTGGGGGAAGCAATTTGTGTATGCATGAAGATTTTCCTCCCCGTCACCTCTCTTCCATCTTTGCAAATCTTATTTTGGGGGACACTGTTCTTGTTTGTCTGTCAGTTGGGTTGCTTTGATGACCGGAAAAAAAAAGGAAACAGGAGAGCAATTTATTTCCTTAACTTCCCCAACTTCTATCTAGCAATAAAGTTTATTATAAACTAATAAAGTTAGTTTATTCTTCAACAGCTTGTTGTCAGTAAGGCATCATTTTTCAATTGATTTTCGACTAATTAACAAAAGCTCAGACATTTCAGAAACCTTGAGAGAGCTATAATGGAAGTATTATTGGTTTAAGAGCAAAACTTAGCTTGATCATTTTGGAAGGAGAAACTTTTGATAGATAGGTTTTCATCTATCTTGTTCCTTATTGAAGTAAGACATTGCAATTAATGATTGGTATTAGAGTTCTCATATTGTACGAAGCCACGAGTTTATAATCATTGTTTACTAAATAAATGTGGATGGATTTGCCTGATGTGGCTTGTTGAAAGAACAAAGCTATTATCTTTTAGGTCTGGGAAGAATGATCTCTGCCTCCAACCAATGAATTTGAATTGGGATCCAAATGATCAATAAAGCCATGCCATTACAATATCCTATAAGGACATTGAAATTATCTATCCTTCCTTCCTTCCTTCCTTCCTTCCTTCCTTCCTTCCTTCCTTCCTTCCTTCCTTCCTTCCTTCCTTCCTTCCTTCCTTTCTTTCTTTTAAAAAACCCAATTTCTTCTCCCTTTCTCATGTGATCACACTGGGACATATTCTGGAGGAATGTGCTATATCAGGATTCAAAACTCTAGCTCAGGGATGTCAAACTCGATTTCATTGAGGGCACATCAGGATTGTGTTTAACCTTAACGGGCTGGGGAGGGGGTGTGGCCAATTCATGTTGGGGGCGCTCGTAATGGCCACTGCCAGCAAAAATGGATCCAAAGCACCGTTTTTGGCTGCAATCCTCTGCCAGTGAAAACGGAGCTTGGGAGAGCCACACGTGGTCCTTGTGAGCTCCGTTTTCTCTGGCAGAGGCACCATGGGCTGGTTCTTTGCTGTTTCCAGAGTGGCCTCATGGACCAGATCTAAGCATCCCGCAGGCCGTATTTAGCCCTCGGGTCTTGAGTTTGACACACCTGCTCTAGCTGGAAGGGAACATGTTGTCACCCCCTTTACTTGATATGTCTCCATACTCCACATTCTGCCTGCATATGAAAATGTGTGAACTGCCCCTTCTACCTTTGATAGTGGTAGCCTGGGTGTAGACCACGGGGGTGTCAAACTCGATCGTGTCATATGTGACACATATTGCGACATTTTTTTGGTCTTTGAGGAATCAGGGAGAGCATAGCCTGCATGTGATACATCCGGTCTGTGGGCTGTCAGTTTGACAGGCCTGGTAGACAGTTGCTGTATGGTTAGAACTGAACTTTTTCTTTTAAGATAAAATGCTAATTCTTGTCAAGGTAGCTTGTGGGCCAACAGTTTTTGGGGGGATGGTGTTTTTTTTTTATTCTATTACTTCATATAATAACTCAAGGCAGCAAACATGAACAATAAATACTTCCTCTTCCTCCTGTTTTCTCCACAACAACCACCCTATGGAACTGAGTGGTGCTTATAGAAATAGGCTGGCCCAAAGGCACCCAGCTGGCTTTCGTGGCTAAGGCAGAGCTAAAACTCACCGTCTCCTGATTTCTAGGCCAGCACCTTAAGCATCACCACACTGGTACTAATAACAGACTTCAGGATCCCAAATCCAAGCAGTTACCTAACTATGTTCTGTTCTTCCTTTGTTTTGACCAAGGCTTCCTGAGACCATAATAATCACATGCTGTTCCCCCGAAAATGTATTTCAACAACTGTGAATTATATGCCTTCACAGCCCATAATGAGTCCCAAACAGTTTATGAATAGTCCAACAGAAATCTGCCACAGTCTTTCGGGATAATGCTGATAAACACCCACCTTATCTCCCTTGAAAGGCTGCCAACAACTAAATTGCCAATTAGCTGTACAAGGCCAAACAGAGCCCAAAGTCAACATGGAGCTTCAGATTTTAAACCAACCAGAACAAAGTTGCCTTCTGCAAAGGCTCATGTCCCTTTGCTCCTCTTTTATGTCTTATGTAAGAGGCCAATCATCTCCAAGCCTTACTCCTGAGTTGCCCCTTTTGTCTTAACTGTTCTTGCCTTCTGGCAGCTCTGCGCAAGCGCGTACTGGGAACAGGCTCCCCCTGTTCCTCTGCCTCGCTGATGTCAGATACTGGAGGCTCTGGTGTTCACACATAACTTTCAAATGGCCCTGGCCCCGTTTCTGCGTCGGATGCAGATTCCTTGACTGAGCTCTTCTCAGACTCCAGGATTGGCCCATGTTCTTTCCCACTGTCCGACTCTGCTGCCAGCTCCACTGGCCACCAGTGGACCACAACATCCTTTATTGGAAGCTGGAAACATTGAGCAACACATTTGGCTGTGTCCAGTTTTGGGCAGTCTGTCCTTTATGGATCCAGTGACAGTGCGATAATGACACACTTGTACTTTTCAAATTAAACACCGATCTAATTGGCCAGACTTGCATTTCTGAAAGCCAGAAAGGAGGGGGGGGGGGAGAAGAATCATTTGAGGTGTGTAGAGCTCTTCATACCTTCGGGATCAGGTTAGATCAGGGGTGTCAAACTCAAAGTCTGGGGGCCAGATCCAGCCCATGGGGTGCTTACATCTGGCCCGTGGTGCTGCCCTAGATATGGTGAAGGACTGGCCCATAGAACTCAGGAGGACCCTTTACACTGGCAGAGGGTTGCATGAGGCCATTGCAGCCAAAAATGGAGTTTGGGAGCCTGTTTTCTCTGGTGGAGCACTTGGGCCTCCACAGGCACACCCGACATGAGTGACATTGAGCTGCCCCCCCCCCCCCGAGACCAACTACAACCCTGTTGTGGCCCTCAATGAAATTGCCATTACCTTGCAACCTTACTTCCGAGTCACCCATGCTGTTGCAGCTGCTCTTTCCTGTGAGCAATCCTACGTGCATGAGCACAGGCTCCTCGGGAACCTCCTCATCGCTGCTGCCATCCCCCACAATCTCTGAAGGCAGCAGTCCACTCCCTAATGGTCCTGGCCCCTCATCTGAGTCCTCGCTCTCTTCAGCCGTCTGGACCTGCTGCCGGCTAACCACAACATCAAGACGGTTGGTTTGGACTCCTTAAGATTTGATGCAGATTACTTTGTACATCTTTGCTTTTAAACAGAGACGCAGGAGAAAGTTTGCTAGCGAAGGGAGAACTCACTCGGATGACAGCCGGACCTCCTCCTCTTCCCCTTCCTTCTCCCTCCAGAAAGAGATCAAATAGAGGAAGATGCACGCAAGCAGGTCTCTGGAGAAATCACCAGGCATCAGCAGCTTCTTCCCAGACGTTGCCTTTGATTCATTTTTCCTCCCCAGGGTGACGCCTGTATCGAAAGAGGCGGCTTTCCTAACTGGCATTTGCGGCAAAAACTAGGCTTCCCCCCGTGCAAATTTTGCTTGTGCATTTGTACCGATGACACTTTTCTAAAATCCTGACATTTATGAAGGTCTCCTTTAGCTCGGCAACCAAAGGCTTAGGTGGAGATCTATTGCTGAACTGCGATTAGTCTGACCCATCAAAGCCTTGATGTGCTTTGGAATGGGTCAGGATGGTAACCAGAAGCTGACAGACCAATACATATAGTCTACGATCTTCAGCAATCAAGAATTGGAATATCCCAAGAAGAAAAGGAGCACTATAAGATTTGGGGTTTATTTTATGGATGGTTAGAAAGTGGAGTAAGAAATTAAAGGTTACTGTAATAGATTATTTTGAATAAGATATAGCATGAATATAATCCAGTAAGAGTTGGGATTTCCTTTCAAGGTTAACTGGAAACTGAAATAAAAAAACCTCTAATATTGAAATAATGATACAATATGTTATATAATGTTGATTAGATTACAACATGAATGTGAATTCAATAAGAAATGTATACAAATATTATGTACACAGTATGTATGTCCCCAGCTGACATACTGTATAATTGAAAGAAGATTTATTTGTTGTTTTTGGTTTTAAAAAATGTAAAAAAACTTAAAAAAAAAAGAATTGGAATATCCCTTTTTGGAATATTGAACGGCCCCACATTTTAAGAATTCTTAAAAGACAGTTCTTTTTATTGGATTCCCCAAATAAGGTTTTCAAATAGATGGATCTCTCTCTCTCTCTCTCTCTCTCTCTCTCTCTCTCTCTCTCTCTCTCTCTCTCTCTCTCTCTTCTCTCTCTCTCTCTCTCTCTCTCTCTCTCTCTCTCTCTGTTTTTGCTATTGTAAAAATGCTTTTTGCCTCCTTCAATTTGGTCCTGCTCTTGTATGGCTCCACTTTGGTTTGAACTCATTGCAGATGATGACTCTGTTCCCGAGCAAGACACTTGTTAATTGTGTGACCTTTTCTGCCACACTTGTTAAGCGAATCGCTGCAATTGTTAAGTTACTAACAGAGTTATTAGTGAATCTGGCATCCCCTTTGAAGTAGAAGGTCGTAAAAGAAGATTAATATGACCCCAGGACACTGCAACCATCGTAAATATGAACCAGTTGCCAAGCAGCTGAATTTTGATCATGTGATCATGAGGATGCTGCAATGGTCATAAGTGTGAAAAACAGTCATAAATCACTTTTTTCAATGCTGTTGTAACTTTGAAAGGTCACTCAATGAACTGTTGTAAGTCAACTGTATAACTTCAGCTAGAGATGTAAATTATTATTTATTAAATTAGAATAGAGTAGAGTAGAGTAGAGTAGAATAGAATAGAATAGAATAGAATTCTTTTATTGGCCAAGTGTGATTGGACACACAAGGAATTTGTCTTGTTGCAAATGCTCTCAGTGTACATAAAAAGCAGAGATAACACTTGTCAAGAGTCAAGAATCATAAGGCACAACAATTAATAATAGTCCTAGGATACAATAAGCAATCAAATCATACCAGGAAACAGTCAATATAAATCGCAAGGATACAAGCAACAAAGTTCCAGTCCTACAATCACAAGTGGGAGGGGATGGGTGATAAGGAGTGATGAGAAGATTAATAGTAATAGTAGCACAGACTTTGTAAACAGCGAACAGTGTTGAGGGAATTATTTGTTTAGCAGAGTTATGGCGTTTGGGAAAAAGCTGTCCTTGTGTCTAGTTTTTCTGGTGTGCATGGCTCTATAGTGTCGTTTTGAGGGTAGAAATTGAAACAGTTTGTGTCCAGGATGTGAGGGATCTGTCGATATTTCCACAGCCCTCTTTTTGACTCGTGCAGGATTCAGGTCCTCCATGGAAGGCAGGTTGGTACTAATTGTTTTTTCTGCAATCCTAATTACTCTTTGAAGTCTCTGTCTGTCTTGTTGGGTTATTCACTAGAGTGATGGAGTGGCCTTGAGATTGTGACTTCGATCCAAGGTAGGAGCAGATATTTTTCTCTCTGGGCACCATGAGAATATATCTGCTGAAAAAAAACTGCATTGGCGACAGGAAGGGCATCCGGCCAGTAAACCCTCAGCTCCATTCAGTTGCCCAGACTCCAGCCCGCAAGGGATTATGGGGTTATTAAAAGATATGATGATTTATTATTCTCCTCCCTGAGTCACCTTTTAGAGGAGGTGGGTGGCATAAAAATTTAATAAATAGGAAAGGGTAAATGTAAGGCTCAATTATGCTTCTGCTCCTGATCAAAACTTTGCCGGTGAATACACTGCATGCCTACAAAAAATTATATTCTACTTTTAAATGGCAACCATGATGACTAAATGAAAAAGGGAAGAGGGATATTTGATTGTTAGAATTGGTTTGTATACTTATTATTCTCTTTATCCATAGAGGCATGTGTAAGTCTCTTTTCTGGGACATCTTTCTCCATAACTGTAGATAATAGCAAAGTCCTTGCGATTAGGAAATTGATAACTTTTTCTTTTCTTCTCCCTCTTCTTTCCTTCTCCCCTCTGTTGCCACAGGAGAAATTACTATGGAGGAAATTGGGCAAGTTTTAGCTTCTCGGGATTATTGTCCTGGATAAAAGAAAACCAAGTAAGGAGCAGCTTTATTGTCTTCTCTCAAATTCTATTGTTTTGGTTAAAGCATTCATTTTAATTTAAATATAAGTTTTCTGTGCCCATATTCCCTTTTTAGGACCCAGAGTTGAGAATTCTCACATAGGTGGGGTGATAAGGAAACATGTTCTGTTCCCATCTCCTACTTTTAAATTATTTTAATATTTCTGCTTAGATTAAATTCCACCAAGAAGGGGATCATTTGATTCACCCAATAAAAACAACATATAAGGATAGATTAGGTCATTGTGGTCTTTCTGCCTTTTTTTCAGAAGCCTTCCAGGATCACACTGTAAATCAGTGAACAAGTGTTGTGCTACTTTCCTTAGCTTTTTTTATTTTTTTTGCAAAATAGGGTTTACGAACAAAGACGAATCTATCTCCCAGGATAATGTTGCTGGGTTGAATCTGGGTTGGTCACCAGAGTGCTAGAAAGAAGTTAACTGCGGATGGGATCCAGCACCACTCCAAATATTCAGAAGACTAAATCTCAGGTCCCGTGACTGACTCAGATTGGATCCTGCAGGGGAAAAAAATTTCTTAAGCCCCAATGTTATTTGGGATTTTTTAAACTCCAAAAATGAAGAAAATGACTGAAAATTCCAATAATACTATTGTGTCCACATAGCCTTTAACTTTTTTAAAAATGATTCTTTTAAAAAAATATTAAATCTTCATCCATATAATAATTGTCTTCCTATGTTGTAGGAACCATGAGCCAGTCAGAATTATCTGTAGGTGTATTTGCTGTCTGCATTCTGTTATGCTGTACTTTGCAGAAGTTAAAAAGGTTCAACTTGCTTTCAACTTGATAAGCCTCTAAGAGGTTGATCTTATATACAATAGGACCAATAATTTTTGTCCTGCCATTTTAAAAGTTTAAATGGAACAAAAAATATATTATGGTACTTGTAGTTTTTTCCCCTGACTTTTCTGACACAAACTTTATTTTCTTTGTTCCTGTGATTACAAGGAACAGACTGATCCTTGTGAGGAAAGTACAGCTTGGCAAGAACTAATTCTTGAAAATGAGGAAGTAATTCCTCTTAACAAGGAAGATCAAACCATCCAAAATGTAGAATATTTCTGCCATGTTAGGTGAGTACAAAGATGGTATGCAATTAATTTTACAGATGTGTTTGCATATTTTACTAAGTCCTAAGTTTTTAAACAATGAATTATTTTATTAGCCACAATTTAGTGTGTGGAGGATCCCAGATTGATATATAATGCAGGGTACAACTTCAATCATGGTGGTTAATTGGAAGGGGATAGTGCAAAAAGAAATTCTTAATTTTTCTAGAGAAGATGTTTGGAGCTGCTTGACACTTTAAGCATTAAGAAAGTCTAAGTGATTTCAGGAATCTAATCCATCCTTCTCTATACTAAACTTGAAAACTTGCGATGAAAAAAGATTTGTCTACTTACTGAAATCATCCCAGCCCTAATCAATGCAACCGTTTCTCCCTCATTATAAGATGTTATAAGTGTGGCTTGTGGAAAAAGACAGATATATTTTGAGCAATGGGAAATAGCTATGCTTTCATATATTATAAAAGCCTGATTTTTCCTTGATTTGAGTGGCAATCGGGAAAAACAAATTGTCCTTAAACACAGAGAATACTAGCCATATTATCAATGAACATTTTATCAATTTGTAACCCACTCAAGTCTGTAGTGATCACAAAGCTTACTTATTTATAGTTTATTCAGTGTGTACCCTGCTTTTTTGTTTTTTGTTTTGTATAAACAATTTATAGTGAGTGTAATAAATATTTCCTTTTGTCTATCTCATTTTGCCTACAAATTGGTTTCATCAGGTGACCAGAATGATGAAGAATGATAGATATGTTTTATGAAGTATAATGAATAAAAAGGAATGCCTGTTGCTTTCTGCACAGTGTATAACATTAATTAACTTCTATCATTTTCTGTCGCTTTTTTCTCTGTATTTAAACAGCTCCAAAAATTTTCAAATCTTTCATATAAGGGAGTGAATTGCTCCTAATCCTTGACTATTTTGGGGTGGTAATTGTTGTTTACATCTTTCCTTGTTCTAGAACCAGGGGTGTCAAACTCAAGGCCAGTGGATCTGTCATACGGGGTGCTTAGATCTGACCCATAGGGCTGCCCTGGAAACAAATCTGCGGTGCCTCTGCCAGCAAAAACGGAGCTCGGGGACTTCCGTTCTCACTGGCAGATGGTGTTGTGGTTCGCCGGCAGCAGGTGCAGATGGCTGAGGTCTTGGAAAGTGAGGACTCAAATGAGGGGCCTGCGTGTGATGAAGGGATGGGGCCAGGACCATCAGGGAATGGACTGCTGCCTTCGGAGATTGTGGGGGCTGGCAGCAGTGATGAAAAGGTCCCCGAGGAGCCTGTGCCCAGTGCACGTGCGCACATGGCTGCTCAAAGGAAAGAGCAACAGCAGCAGCATGGGCGACTCAGGAATAAGGCTGCAAGGTAATGGCCCCTCCCTTAAGAGATAAAAGGCAGCTGAGAAACTGCAGTTCTTTGCAGGAAGCAAAGAAGTTTTTGCACTCAAGCCTTGTGGACGTTCGGAATATCTTGGTTGCTGTTTGGAGACTCTTTGTGTTTGAAATATTTCTTAGTAACTTTATCTAGTGTTTGTGGCAGCCTTGCACAACCTTGGCACGGCTCGTTCTTATCAGAGACAATTAGTTTGAAATAGCATTTTAATCACGAAGGAACAGAATTCATAAAGAATCATTGAAAGGTTTTGCTGTTACCTCCGTTTGGTGTTTGTTTCCTTGGAACAAGGTTTGGGTCAGAACAGATAGCTGCAGGAGGCCATTGCAGCTGAAAATGGAGCCTCGATGAGTGACGTCGAGCTGGCCACGCCCCCCCCACCACGCCTCCATGCCCTCCAAGGTCAAACACAACTCTGATGCAGCCCTCAATTAAATCAAGTTTGACACCCCTGTTCTAGACTGTTCTTGTAGCTCTGGATTGGTTATTGCATCTGCACCAGCTCTTTGCTTTTGAATTTTTATTTTTTTAAATTGAGCCCATTTAAAAAAGGAAAGCTGTTTCAAACCAAACCAAAAACACAAATTCCTGAATCTACTATAATTTATCTTCGAGGAACAGTTGATTTCGACACCGTTCTGTCGGTTTACATGCTTCAGGTCCTTCCCCCCCCCACTTGCTTCTCAACTTGCCTGAACTCCTATGAAGTTGCCATTAAACATTTATTTTGAAAGAATAAAACAGCTGGGGAGCCGTGGTAATAGAATGTACAAAGCTGAACCTACAGCCGCCAAATAAAGTGCATCCATCAAAGGAAGAGAATACCATCTCTGCAACAAGTAGGATAGGGAAAAAGAAATTTTTTTCCTGAATTAAAAAAAAAAAAAAAAAGAAAACGACTGAAAAATAAATAGTGAACACCTGTGCTGCATAAATTAACCAGCTGGTTGGCAGTTTTTCTTTTGACCTATCGGAAGGCTGGCTGTGGCAAAGCATTAATAAGACACATTGGCTTTGAGAGATTCCTTTGTTGGGACCGTTAATTAATGAACGACACTAGATAATGTTCAGAATTTACACCACAATTGGGGCTGCAGATGTATCCCCTTTTTGTGAGATAGCATGACTGAAAAAGGAGTGAGGGCTGGGTGGGAGATTCCAAACCCCCCTCCAATCGCCACCAGACCTGTACAAAGATTTAAATGTAAACACTTCTTTTTCCTGTTTCAATTTTTTATTGCCGCATCTATTCTGTTTGAAAATTATGTCCTTGGGTGAAAAAAATATGTGGGATGGTGATTATAAATTTCAGATTCGTATTCCAGATTTAAGGGAGCGAGTTGCTTTTTAGAATAGGATAGGATAGGATAGGATAGGATAGGATAGGATAGGATAGGATAGGATGGGATAGAAAATATTCCATTCCATTCCTTTCCATATTTTCTTATTCTATTCTATTCTATTCCATTCCATTCCATATTTTCTGTTCTGTTCTATTTCTTCATTTCATTATTCTATTCTATTCTATATTCCTGTCCTATTCTGCACTCTATTCTACTCTACTCTATACTACTCTAATTTTGGAAAAAAACATCTTTGGAACAACCACGACCTGGATGATTGAGAATCTCCATAGACATCATAGTTCTTGTTGTATTGACTAAATTGGGGAAGCCTCTACTTGCACTAGACCACTGCAAATCAGGGTTGTTGAGGAACTGATTTTTCTTTCTCTCTTTGGAAAAAAAAAACCCAACAACCCAGCCAGGACTCAGCTGAAGATGTTGAAGAAGCTGGTGCACTACCAAGACCATCTACCTCAGTCACTTCTGCTTGTAGTAAGGATTCAGAGGAAACCTCTGCGGTCACTGAGGTTGAGAATGGAGGCTTGTCTTCAGACGGTGGGGCCAAAAGCGAAGAGAACTGCCCACAAAGTGATCCAGGGAGTGATCTGCAAGGTACCAGTGACAAAGAGGACACAGGAGGGACTTCTCTGGAAGGGATAGCATCCTCTGACAGCATTGCACCCGATTCAGCAGCATCAGAAATGGAAGATGATAAATCTGAGCCAGTCCCTGAAGCTGCAGCTGAACCAAGGAAAATTACCTATCCCCAAATTGTAAAAGAAGGCAGGAGGTTTAATATTGATTTAATTTCTAAGGTAAGGGACTTAACTATATTTTTCTGGGTTTTTTTAAAAAAAGTCACTTCTGCATGGAAAATCATTAAAGGCTAAGAATGTATTATGAATGACTATTAGAATCCCACTATCAGGGAGCATAAGTAACCTTAGAAAAGAACATTTGGCAATTAAAAAAAAAGGCTTCACTTACTCACATACAGGTTCTCAGAGAAGGAAAAGCTAAACATTGTATTTTGATCGTGGCTTCCAGGAAACAAAAAATAGTTTCCAAACAGCAACTTCTCTATCCCACACATGCCATATCATGGAGCCTAAGGATGCTTCAAATCCATGGGACTTTCCAAAATTAATTGGGGGGGGGGGATATCATAAAATCATATCCCAGTCAAGAAAGAGGTAACCATTCCTTACCGAGCTTAGAAACTGTGCTCGTAAATAGTACAATTCCATGCAACCCTAAAGCTTATTTGAATGAATGAATGAATTCTTTATTGGCCAAGTGTGATTAGATAGATACACAAGGAATTTGTCTTGGTGCACATGCTCTCAGTGTACATAAAAAGAAAATATACATTTGTCAAGAGTCAAGAATCAGGTACAACAGTTAACGATAGTCATAGGGTACAAATAAGCAATCAAATCATACCAGGAAACAGTCAATATAGATTGTAAGAATACAAGCAACAAAGTTACAGTCATACAGTCACAAGTGGGAGGAGTTAGGTGATAGGAACGATGAGAAGATTAATTGTAGTAATGCAGACTTAGTAAATAGTTGGGCAGTGTTGAGGGAATTATTTGTTTAGCAGAATGATGGCATTTGCATCGTTTTGAGGGTAGGAGTTGAAACAGTTTATGTCCAGGATGTGAGGGGTCATATTTACTTATTAGACTTGTGGGTCTCCCATTATGCCAAGAGGCAACTCTGGGTGGCTTACAAACATTAAAAGCCATTAGAACATCACACAATAAATAATAGCAATTTAGCACCATTAATCATCCACATCTATCTATCCCATGTCCTTGGGACGGACTCTAGGTTGGTAAAAAATGCCAAATCCAGTCTGAACATCTGGCTGACTGTGTGATGAACAAAAAAATGTACAATTTAAAAGATGGGGAGGAAGGGAGCAAGACGCAGAAGGGGAGCGGTGGGGTCTTCTCTTAATCCAATGCCCACTTCCAGAGTGATACACCCTCATTGGGGTCCCAAGTCAACTGGTAGAGTCAGGTCTTCAGGTCCTAAGTGAATCTCAATAAGGCTTACTTTCTAGAATTACTGGTTTCATTAATGGAATAACAGTTGCAAGGGAACTTGGAGGTCTTCTAGTCCAGGGGTCTCCAACCTTAGCTACTTTAAGACTTATGTCAGGGCTCCAGCAGGTACCCCCATTTAAATCATGAGTCTGGAGCCAAACTTCCAAAACTTAAAGAAGATTTATTAGGAGCAAACATGCCGGCATTGCCTGGGTGTAGCCAACTCTGAGACACATCATTCATTGTCACCCTTGACCCTGGTTTTCCCCCACCCCCTGGGTGTATCACAATTCATATTCTCCAATGCGACACATCCATAGCCAAGAGTCATCAATCATGCTCTCCGGTTAGAATTTTGCGCGGCAGAAACTTTAGTCACCTAGAAACTATCTTTGAAGACATTTATGGAATGCAGTTTCAGTTTGCAAGTGGCTGCACTGATTCCCCCCTCCCTTTCTGTTGGCAACTCTAAAAAGACCATAGAAATATTTTATGAGTTGACAACTTGTGGACTTCAACTCCCAGTTGAAGTTCCCAAGAGTTGAATTCTGGGAGTTGAAGTCCACAAGTCTTAAAGTTGCCAAGGTTGGAGACCTGAATCTAGTCCATCTCCCTCCTCAAGAAGGAAACCCTATACCAGAGGCCCCCAAACTTTTGGGCACAAGGCACCGGTTCTATGGAGAGAGGTTTTTCTGCAGATCCGTATGTGTGTTTGAGAGAAAGAGAAAGAGAGAGAGAGAGAGAGAGAGAGATTGATTTCATGTGCTGCCTTTATCCCGTGAATGGGGTGAATGGAGCTTCACTTGTTTGCACAGACTGAGGGTTGGGGACTCCTGCCCTATACCATTTCAGACAAACAGGTTTCTGAATCACAGACAAATTGTAGTCCTTTTACTGGATGGGAATGGAATCTAGCCTTGATTTAACCTCCCATCAAACCAAACTGTTTGCCCAGAGCTTTTCATGGTCCTGCTTTACTCTGGTCTTCTGCCCAAGATCTGGACAAGGCACACAGCTTGGATTTGAAAAGTGATTCCATCTCCTTGTGATTCCGACGATTTTTGAGAATGATGCCATGTTGTCACTTAACATTCTTTAGCGGAGCATTGCCTTTTAGAAGTTTTAGGTCATCCATCTTGCACGAGTTTTTTTTTGTTGTTGTTGTTGTTTTGTTTTACATTCATGTCCTTCCAAGAATGTATAATAAATTTGGAGCTTATACAAAGGTGAGCAAAGGTATTTAGAAGATTTAAGTTTTATGGTTTCAACTTGTCACCCCACCTTGCAAGCTTGCTGGGATATTGAAGAAATAAAGACAGACGTTAAGCTCGGAGTCCATACACAAAAGTTGAGTTCGGAAGGATATGTAGAATATCAGAAAGAACATTAAAACCTCTGAAAGTCTTGTCAAATGTATTCTTCCAGAATGCATGGCTAGGTATTTTTTTATGATTTGAAGGTTTGAGTGTTGTGAATACCTCCAGTATGAATCTTTTTAATTTTCTTCCAGATACTTTTTTGATTTGAATAGTACCAAATACAGATAATCCTTACAACAATTTATTTGGTCACTGTTTAAAGTTATGTTGCTGAAAAAAACATTTTTTGTAGTTACGACCATTGCTGTCTCACATTTAAGATGGTTCCCGGGGTCATGCAATCCCCTTTTGGCAACCTACTGACAAGCATGGGGAAGCCAGATTCATTTAACAATTGTGCTACTTGCTTAAACAACTGCAGTGGTTCCCTTAACCCCTGGGGCAAGAGAAGTCGTAAAATGAGGCAAAATTCACTTAATAACTGTCTGGCTCAGCAGCAGAAAATCGGACTCAATTGTGGTTGTAAGTCAAGGACCATCTGTAGTTTCTTTGCATTCTAAGAGTGTCTTTCCAGTTCTTTTCCTAGTGGAACAATATACCTTTGCAGAAAAATATTACTTCGGTACTGTCTCTTCAACCTTTGAGGTTATTTCCTCCAGCTGCATAGGGCTGATTTGCAGCTGCCACTATTTATTTTTAAGACTGTTGACGTTCTCTTTTCTTCTCCTTCCAGTTCCTCAGCCAGAAGAGCCACTATTAATTTACCAAAATGCCCAGCATTCTTGGCAGTGGGTTCCTTGTAAGCAGCAATGGCAAGGGGGAAAAAAATCTGTTTAAGTAGCAATCATGTTTCCTTGGAAGAATTTGTCTATATGTTCTTCTCCCCCACCCCCTTCTCTCTCTCCTGCAGCTCCTCTATTCCCGAGGATTGCTGATTGACCTCCTCATTAAGTCCAACGTCAGCCGATATGCCGAGTTCAAAAACGTGACCCGTATTCTTGTATTGAGAGATGGCGGAGTGGAACAGGTACGCTAACCGGTCAGATTACGAAACTGAACTCACGGCTCATTGGAAAGTGTTCCTTTTCACTGAGCCATGGTGGCGCTATGGTTTAAAATGCAGTATTGCTGGCTAGCACTACCCACTGCCAAGAGTTCGAGCTCTGTAAACTACTTAGAAAGGGCTGTAAAGCACTGTGAAGCGGTGTTTAAGTGCTATTACCCACCCTCCCTCCCTCCCTCCCTCCCTCCCTCCCACCAGTGAATCTAGTATTGCAGGCAAAATCTGCCCACTACCAGGCTCAAGCTTGACTCAGCCTTCCATCCTTCCGAGGTGGGTCAAATGAGGACCCAGATTATTGGGGGCAACAGGCTGACTCTGTAAACTGCTTCGAGAGCACTATGAAGCGATATATAAGTCTAAGTGCTATTGCTATATAAGAGCCGTAGTGGCGCAAGTGGTATGAATGTAGTATTGCAGGCTAACTTTGCCCACAACCAAGAGTTGAAATCTGACCTGCTCAAGGTTGACTCAGCCTTTTATCCTCCCAAGCTCAGTGAAATGAGAGCCCAGATTGTTAAGGGCAACATGCTGACTCTGTAATCCGTTTAGAGAGAGCTGTAAAAGCACTGTGAAGTGGTATATAAGTTGAAGTGTTACTGCTATTTTCATGAATATGATCCTAATGATTCCTGCCTCTTACTTCCATCTCTTCAGTATTTATTTTGTTTTGTTTTATTTTATTATTTATTTTATTATTCATATTTCTTCTTCCTAAACCACCCATCTCTCTCAAAGAGAAACTCCAGGTAGCGTACAATATAATACAACCGAAATATAAAGCACCGTATACAAATTAACATTAAAAGTAAAAATCAGGATTTTTTAAAAAAATGATAGAATCATGTCAATTAAAAATCAAAAGGGGGAAAAACATCTCAAAATGACCATTTAACGTTGGATTATTACAAGTGGGACTCTCAAGGGAGTGGTTGTGGGTTCCTCTTTGCAAGGATTTTGTCCAGGGGTGATATTCAGCTGGTTTGGACCGGTTCTACAGAACCGGTAGTGGAAAATTTGAGTAGTTTGGAGAACTGGCAAATCTCACCTCTGACTGGCCCTTCCAACCCCATCTATTCTACACTTCCCGAGTCCCAGCTGATCAGCTGGGTCTTCTTTGGTTGCCCTGCACAGGAGAACAGAGCTGAAAAGCAGGTTAGTGAGGTGGTGTGGGAAAGGAGATTATGCAGTATCCTTCCCTTGCCATGCCCACCAAGCCACACTACTCCCACCAAGCCATGCCCACAGAACCAGTGATAAAAATTTTGAATCCCACCACTGATTCTGTCATTTCTCTATCTTTGCTTGAGGCAAGTGGAAAAATGGAGGTTGACCCAAAACTCTTGTTTCAGGTTCCATGTTCCAGAGCAGACATTTTCAATAACAAACAGCTGACGATGGTGGAAAAAAGAATGTTGATGAGATTTCTGACCTTTTGCCTGGATTTTGAACAGCGCCCGGATGAATACCAAGGTGAGTGTCCTTCGACGAACGGTGAAATCCTCTTGTCTCCTTATTTTTCAAGGAATGGAACCCCTCTGGAAACCTCTTGATCCTATTGAACGTGGGAGCATGTAAGGAAGCGCCAGGTGGGTGGAGTTTCCAAGGGCTTTACATTATTGGGTTGCGGTTGTGGAGATGTTCTGACCATTCATGAGAGTAGGGGAGGCCTATTGACAATTCTGCGCTCAGTCTGGACATTGGCGTCCGTGAGGCCCATGTTGGCCAACCCTAGGTCTGAAAGTGACGAGCTTAGTACCTTGGAGTAAGATAACACAGAATGGTCGCCAAGTGATCAGTTGTAAATAAAGGGCTACTTTTAATGAGCACCTTGGGTTTTCTTGACATATACAAAGATGGTCTTCTCTTCTTTCCTCTTCTCTCCTCTCCTCCTTCCCTCCCCTTCCCTCTCCTCCCTCCCCTCTCGTCCCCTTCCCTTCTCCTCCCTTCTCCTCTTCCCTCTCCTTCCCTTCCCTTCCCCTCCTCTCTTCTCTTCTCTTCTCTTCTCTTCTCTGCTCTGCTCTGCTCTGCTCTGCTCTGCTCTGCTCTGCTCTGCT
>BLBF01000058.1:12895728-12917091 GCA_015471245.1 Laticauda colubrina
CTTCCTTCCTTCCTTCCTTCCTTCCTTCCTTCCTTCCTTCCTTCCTTCTCTCCCAGTGAATAGAATGCAATATTATAGGATAATTCTGCCCACTGCCAGGAGTTTGATCCTGACTGGCTCAAGGTTGACTCAGCCTCCCATCTTTCCGAGATCGGTAAAATGAGGACCCAAATTACTGGGCTAGAATAAGCAGGAACCAGGTCTATATCCCATCCAACCTAAAGAGTTATTTTCTTTTAGCCTGATTTTATTTATTAGCTATCCAAGTAGTGATTAACTTATGATCACAGTTGAGCCCAGAGTTTCTGTTACTAAAGTTTTGCCCCATGGAATGACCTTTCTCACCACAGTTATTAAGTGAATCATTGCAATTGTTAATAACCTGATTGTTAAAGAATCTGGCTTCCCCATTGACTTTGCTTGTCCGAAGGTCATAAAAGGATGATCACATGACCCTGGGGATGCTGCAACCTTCATAAATATGAGTCAGCTGCCAAGCATCAGAATTTTGATCACATGATCATGGAGATGCTGCAAAGGTGGGAATTGTGAAAAATGATCAGAAGTCACATTTTTCAATGTTGTAACTTTGAACGGTCACTAACTGAACCAATTTAAGTCAAGCACTACCTCTATTGACCATATTTCCACCAAAGAGCTGAGCGATACACCTGGATTCCATATTTCTATTTGATCTTCACAACAATTGTACACAGTTGAGTAGTGCTGTTTTTTGCCCCCATTATTAAACAGACCAAAAAGAGAGAGAGAGAAAAACAAGAAGCTGAACCATAAAAAGAGAAATCAAAACAATAGCAGCAAATTAGTGAATAATCCACTGAGTTTCAGGGTGGAGAAATTATTTGAACCCTATACATCATTTATTCTCCTGCTTCCTCCCAAAAAAGGCACAACCAGAAAATAAGCCCTAGCATTATTTTTCAGAATGCTCGTAATATAAGCCATACCCAAAAAATAAGCTCTGGTTAAGATTGTCAGCCAGATGGATGCATTTAGTACCATATTTCCCTGAAAATAAGACCTGATCAGAAAATTAAGACCTTATATGGTTTTTGGAGCAAAAATGAATATAAGACCCGGTCTTATTTTCGGGGAAACATGGGTACATATTAAATCATGGTTTATGATAACACAGTGGGTGAACCCAGCACGATTGCATTTATATTGTTAAAAGCTCGTTCAAAGTTTATGCTGAATCACTCACCAATTGCTGTCTCCCATTCAGAATTATTAGACTTACCCGCAAAACTGCTTTGCGGTGCTAAGTATTGTTCAAAGTAACCAAGTTAAATCAGTCACATGGTGGTTAAGTGATTCTGGCTTCCCCATTGACTTTGCTTGTCAGAAGATCTCAAGTGGGGAATCACACGCCCTTGGGACATGTTAGTTGCCAAGCCTCTGAATTTGGATCACGTGACCATGGGGATGCGGCAACAGTCATAAGTGTGGAAAACAGTCATAAGTCACTTTTCTCAGTCCTGTTGTGACTTGGGACGGTCACAAAATGAACTGTTGTAAGTCAAGGACTACCTACCCATGTTTCCCTGAAAATAAGACCCTGTCTTTTTTTTTTTTTTTTTGCCACCGAGAAGGGCATCAGGTCTTATTTTCAGGGGGGATGTTGTCCACTGACTCATCTCACTTGGCTCTAAACCTTTCCGGTTTTGGTACCCGCTTATGAGACAGCTCCGGGAAAGGAAGGGGCCATGGGATGGCACAGCAGGAAGAGCCACTTGTCTTTCTCGCTGGTGCAAAGCCAGATCCCCTCCTGTGGTACATCTTGGGAAGCACGCAAAGATATACCTGACAGAACTCATAAACAGGTAGCCAAACTACTACTCTGCAATTGCATTGTAATTTAATTAATGTAACAGTGCAATGTGCTAATACTGTGTTTCCCTGAAAATAAGAGCCTGCCTCATATTTTTTGCCACCAAAAAAGGCACCAGGTCTTATTTTGGGGGGAATGTTATCCGCTGACTAACCTCACTTGTGCACCTTGCTCCTGGCCTCCTTTT
Organism: Laticauda colubrina; assembly: GCA_015471245.1. NCBI lineage: Eukaryota > Metazoa > Chordata > Lepidosauria > Squamata > Elapidae > Laticauda > Laticauda colubrina. The sequence goes on from BLBF01000058.1 coordinate 12,897,768, forward strand.
CACTGTCAGAGGCCTTCATCCAGAGCCTTGTTATCAGCTACAGAGGCCTTCAGGAAAGCTTTGCCAGCTGCAGAAGAAATGGGTTGGCAAGGCAGATGTTGGAGTGTGTGAGGCCTGGCTGCACCTATCTGGAGGTAAGTAGTAGGGCAACTCCACCCCCCTTCTCACCCTAGCTTAATTTTTACCTGTGTACCCTGGAGTGGTGGAGAGTCTTAATTAGGGCTAATTTTTAGAGTAGGGATTCCATTGGACACGTGTAAAAAAATCAAGTTAGGACTTACTTTTGGGGTAGGTCCTATTTTTTTGGGAAACGCTGTGGCAGCTGAATTCCAAAGCTGATGTCATGGATACTTTCTGGATGCTTGACACTTGGTACCTTGAAAGCATCTCATAAAGAAGTACTTGAATTGTTTTTATTGCCTTCTTCCAAATGTTCTGATCCAAGAGACTCTCCAGGCTTGTCAACCTCCTGCCCGGCACCAGATACGCCAAGCCCGAAGCCTCTTGTAACATTCATGTTTTAATTAAAGAAAACAACCCGTTAGAGGCAGTTATTTTCTGCGGGAAGAGTAATGAAGATTTATTTTAGGGAGTGACCTTCACTGGATTAGCTCTAGCAGTAATCAGTAGAATTAATAGAATAATCAAATTATATGCAAACTCATAAATCACGGCGGGAATGGTGCTGTCAGAAGTTCGGCTATTAATGGGCTCCATTGTTGTGCTGTTGTATTAGAAATTGCAGTGGCTGATATTCTTCCTTTTTTTTTTTGCCATGATAGAAACTGAAATGGCATTTGAAGGCTAGGGAAGAGGGAGCAGGGGGAGCAGAGAGGCAACTAGCAGGGCAAAAATCTTCACAACTGTTAATTTAGCTGTAATGTGGTTTGATGTCAGCAGGGCAGAGTTGAAGCTGAGTGCAGATTCAAGGCATGATCTTTCAGCAGAGGCGGAATCATTGGCAGAGACAGTAGTCAGTTAATTAGAAGAATATCAGTTTAAATGTCTATTTCGGGTTAATAGTACTCAGAAGTACTTTGTGCTTGGGCCCCAGCCAAACCAACCCTCTGTGTTTAGTCTATTTTAAATAAAGGAACAAAACATAACATGGATACGATAATGGATTTGATTGTCACAACAGATTTCAACATTTCTGATTTAAGAAAAAATCTGTTGTGTTAATGTCAAATTTTAGCTCTTACCTGTTTTCTATGTTTCCTGACAGAGGTGATGTACAGGCAGTCCTCGAATTTTGAGCTCAAGGTTTCTCTAGCTAAGTGAGACATTTGTTAAATTAGTTTTGTGCCATTTTATGTCCCAAGAGCATATGATCCCCGCTTGAGATCTTCTGACAAGCAAAGTCAATGGGGAAGCCAGACTCACTTAGCAACCAGGTTACTAACTTATCAACTGCAGAGATTCATTTAATTGCTGTGGCAACAAAGGTCATAAAACGGGGAAAGGCACATTTAACGAATGTCTCAGTTAAACAACAAATTTTGGGCTCGATTGAGGTCGTAAGTTGAGAACTACCTGGATTTGGGTGATACTGTTCAGGGGCACAGATAAACCTCCAAGTGGCCTCAGTGACTCTCAGAAGGAGGACTAATGACCAGATGACTGCAAGGAATATAAATCCTTCCATCTTCCACCATTTAGTCAGAAACGAAGAAGCTTCTTGGATGAGAAGTAAAACATCTTCAAGGAAAAAACAAAGTCCAGTTGCCTTTGGACAAAGCTCCTTTGGGTTTATAGTGTATGTTTTTGGTGTTGTCATGTCCCTGTCGGAATTTGACTTAGAGGGAGAAGCCGAACAGTTGACAGGGAGCGGGAATGTGGCTCCGCTGGCTGTGGAGGAGACTGGAGAAGGGCAAAGCCCGGCTGGGCAGAGAAGGGGAGAGGTAGAGCAAGGCAGAGGGAATTCAGAGAAAGACCAGGCCCACCTCCTGCAGGGAGGAACGGAGAAGGGAGCAACGTGAGTTGCATAGCTTACAGGGGAGGAAAGGGCCCCGATTCCCTTCATAAGCTGCAGCTGGGAACACAATGTATAAAAGAGGAAGCTGTGCACAGCAAGTCATTGGGAGCAAATTTGAATTTATCTTGTATCCTCGTGGCTTATTTGTGTTCCTGGCGTCTTCCCAACTATGTTGGGAGTTTTGCTGTGCTTTCAAGTCTGAAATTCCTTCTCCTGCCCCGTCAAGTTAATTACTTCAGCTTGGTTTGTTTGGATTTTTAGTTACAGTTTGTTATGTATGTTGTTTTGGACTGAATTTTTACAGTTAAAGGCTGTTCCTGGGAGAGTTTTTCTCCAGTTAACCAGGTAACCAGGACATTAGGGGCAAAGTTGGAGATAATAAAGGGACTCTTCTTGCTTATTTGGCTGTGTTGCCTTTGTGCCACACCCCAGGTCATCATAGGTGTGTGCATTATGTTCATCCATGGATGGCACTTGTTCACGTTCATTCATCCATTCCATCCTACGTTGAGATAAACTTTAAGAGTGGAGATTGCCAACTTCATAGGTTTTTCCCAGTTGTTCTCTTCTCCCAACAGCCTTACTGGTTTTGAGGTTCTGGAAGGCCCATCACATTATGCTTCATGGAGTCTGGGAAAGCTGGTTTGTAAAACATGAGTAATTGATGAACATTGGAGCCTGGTTTTCTGTCCTGACTAAGTATTTAGGACTTATTTTCAGCGGCAGGCCAATCGGGAATAGAAATCATATGCTTTTCAGACTTTTATTACTTTATCCTCAAAAGTATGAAAATAATCCTGGTGGGTCAGCTTTTCAACTTGTTGATTCAGCTGGATGTGGCAGAAAAGAAAAAAAAAGAAAAACCAGTGATTTAACTGAGGAGGAAAATTACTAAGTGCTTTTGCTGTCATTGTGAGTTGCTGCATGTTTTATTGTTTTCAGCAGATATTTCTTTAACAAACATATATGTTTAGTTTCCTCTGCCGAGTTGCCAAAAAACACTGCCTCCTATTATGGGAAAAACAAATCTAATTTTTAGCTTTTGGAAATACATATTTTTTTCATATTTTATAGACAAAAAGATCCAACCTTTTCATTTGGTGCCACTTTCGGTAGTATTTCCCTCTCTTTGTTTTTAAGCTGCTAAGTCAGTCTGGTTTTGCATTTGGTGACCTTTCTTTTAATTGAGAGAGGGACCTTTATTAAAGGCACAAAGGCATTGTTCCAACATCTGCCGTATCATTTGTCACTTGGTCTTGATTATTGTTCTCCAGCCAGGGATCTGGGGTAACAATCAAAACAGTCAAAAGAGGCTATTTTAAGTGCAGGTTGGTAAGTCGTGGATTTTGGCAGTAGGAAGTGAAAAAGCAACGATGATGGTAGGAGGTGGAACCCCCGATTTTATTAACTGAAAGCACCATGGTGCTTTTTTATGTGAACCCCACTACTAACCATTCCTGAAATACAGACATTTGCACCTGTGTTCTGTTGATGTTTGTAACAAATTTCGAGGTGTTATGACAGGGATTGGCAACCCATGGCTCTGGAGCCGCATGTGGCTCTTTCATCCCTCTGCTGCAGCTCCGTGTCGCCTCCACAATTGATAGGGCTTTCTGTTAGGACAGGTAGAGGAAAAAGAATGCCGCACTAAGAGGAGACTCTATGGTGGGGGAACCAGCTGCAGAATTGAATGGGGGGCTTCTGGTTAGGACCTTTGTGGCTCTTTGACTGTTTAACGTTGCTGATCCCTGTGTTAGGACATCATCATGTATACAATGCCATAACCGTTAATGATTTTTGGCACAAGTATGTAAGTCAAAGCCTTTGCACCAGAGGTGGATATTCAGCAAATTCTGACCAGTTCTGGAGAACCAGTAGCGGAAATTTTGAGTTGTTCGGAGAACCGGCCAATACCACCTGACTGGCCCCGCCCCCATCTATTCTCTGCCTCCCAAGTCCCAGCTGATTGGCCGGGTCTTCTTTGGTTGCCCTGCACAGGAGAACAGAGCTGGAAAGCAGGTTAGTAGGGTGGGGAGGGAATGGGGATTTTGCATTATCCTTCCCCTGCCATGCCCACCAAGCCATGCCCACAGAACCTGTAGTAAAAAAAATTGAATCGCACCATTGCTTTGACCATGAGGTCATGACACAAAATGTCATCCTCTACCCCATTTGCACCTATGTAAGTTCATGGACATCTCACACTAAGAGTGATCTGATAGCCTTGGGTTTGGCTTCAGGTGTGATTGATAGTCTCATTGCATGGAATCAGATTTATCCAGTAAGTCATGTCTGAACGAACTATGGTCCATCAAGTCAGAGACTTCAGAACAGATGAAAAATGTGTAGGAACAGGCAGTTAATAGACTCCCAATATGTATGACTCTTTATTACTTTTTGAATCCTAGGCAACAAGACTGGTGATGATTGTCCTCCATAGCAGCTTATGCTGAAGGCTTCTTGTTGAATGCATTAGTTCATATAGTCAAGTGTGATAGGGGCATATGGTTTGATCCAGTTTAGTCTTCCAACATTTTTATGAAAAGCTTTCTAGAGATACTTGGTAGCCCATGTGTCAACGTTACGACTGATGAAAACCAAAGCAAGCACGGTTAAGACAATCCAATCTCTTCATGCAAAACTTTAATGAGTATATCATATTGGCAAAGATGAGGGCAAAACTAGATCTGACTATTTTCCACACAAATGCACATAGTTAAAGTTCAAGTTTTCCTTCCCTCCCTATTAGACCAGGTCTCATTATCCAATGGAGACTTCTAGTATTGTTTTGAGAAAGTCTTTTTTGGCTCTGACCTGCCGAATTGTTCTTGGTTACCATCTTGATGTCTGGAGCTTTGTTTTATCTCCTCCTTCCCTTCCCCCCCCCCCCCCCCCCAATAGTTTGTTGGCAAACCGAGAAGTGATAATACTTGCAAACAGCAAAAATGTCATTTGAAGCTTTGCACCATATTTGTTGGGTTGTTGATACTACTTTCATGTGAAAGAGTCATTTCGAGTGGGTTTTTGATCTAGTTAATGCTGACCATGGGTAACAGCTCTAATGGCAAACTCTTAAAATGATTAAGACAGGAAAATAGAATTTGCCTCTGGGAGAAAAATTGAAATAATTCAAAGTTGGCTTTCGATTATATTCACCATGATCTTCGGGAAAGAAACTTAATTTCAGAACTTCCCGAAGCCAAGTTTTGAATGAAATATTATTTGTGATTATACAGAGTTTTAATGATTACTTAGCCTTTATTTTTTCACTGCTTTTTAACCTCCCAAGAGTTCAGATGGCATATGATTTGAGTTTTTGGATATCTTCTACAAGTTTTCCTGACATAAACCTTGCCAGAGTTGGTTAATGTATTCCAGGAATCCTGTATTCTAGGAATCCTGGCTTAATAAATCATGATGTGAACAAACAAGGTTTGCCTGCAAGGCATTCCTCTTTTCTTGAGAGCATCCAACCAAACCATCAAGGATAACTTCTTGTTATACACTCATCCACAATTACTTGTTAAACGGATCTAAATAGGTCAAGATGACAAGCCAGTTCTAAACCAATATTATTTGCTTGAATTCTACCTTCATTTCTCCTTCCATGATTTGCAGCTATGCCGAGGAGATTATTCCTAAACATTTTAGGAAACATTTCCTGAAACATTTGTGTTGAATTAACAACTTATTAGAGGTCGCAGTGCTTCCTATTTCATGGATCAATTTAAACAAAGTGAACATTCTTGTTTATAGAAAAAAAAATAGACACTGTAAACCTGATGCCTTGTTTTCTTGATTTCTGATGTTCCTTTAGGATGTGTGCAGTATTTGGTGGGATCTATTGCCTCCGGCACTCCATAAAGTGTCTTGTCCTAGACAAAGAACTTAGAAGGTAAGTCTTGAGTGAGGTAACCTTCCCTCTTTTTTATATAAATGCAACTACGAGATGAAAAATGCCAGGGTCTTATTTTTTTTAAAAAAAAATGATTCTTCAAAGATCTTCCTTGGTATTAATAACACATCAACCTTGATTAAAAATAATTTGTGTATTGGTCCTCCAGAACTAGGAAAGTGGGTTTAGAATAAAGAAACTAAATTAATTTCCCTCTGATATTACTGGAGCCTCCTGCTCATCCAAGCTTGGAAGACAGATCATTTCAGTTGCCGGGGGTCTGGTGATGAGTGATGTTAGTTTTCCTTGTGGCCTTACCTACTCTAATTGATTTTCATCAGATGACAACAAAGCCCTCTGTTATTGCATTTTTAAAAATGAAGCTCACCTAACGATTCATCAGATTAATCTTTGCTGATAATGCATGTCACTCTAAGAGAAAAAGCTTTAATGAGTTTTGGGGTAGATTGTTGTCATAAACTACGCTGCCCTCTTAGCCTGCAATGAATTATTTTTTCCACCAATATTGGGCTTTTGAGCAACTTTTTTTTAAAGTTGGAACCAAATCAAATGATGCTTGGGGGCTGCAAAATGTATGCCAATGAGATGGTGCAAAGCACAAAACATGACCAGCTAGTTCAGTGTACTAAAGCATAGGGTGGTTAGGTTTAGCATGACATCTGCACTTAATTTTATCAACTAAATCTATATATATATAAAAGTGAAATATCATTCACGGATCATCACAAAATCTCTAGAACCCTAAAGCCTATAAACTTGAAATTTGGCATATATGTTCCTCTTGGCTTCTAGGTGCTCACTAAGAAAGGATTTTTCAAAATGAGTATTAGTATTTCCTATATTATTGTTAACATGCTCTGAACTCCTAAGGGGTTCTCCCTCTCCACACCTGAAAAGAAATCTGTTCCATATGCAAAACACAAGCAAAGGAGAGGAGTTTCAATTTCAGTTTTGGTTTCACAGCAGCAACCATCTTTAGTACAGAACAGTTGATCTAAGCCATGCCCAGGCTCCTTGCTGTCTCCTTGCTAACATAGCAAATACTGTTTCAGTTTCCAAACAGCCCTCAACTCTCTCACACACTGACAGGACACTAGCCAGATTAATACTGATGGATGCTGGTGGCAAAGGCAGATTTTCCCCCCCTTATTTTCCTCCCCAAAAACTAAGCCCGACCACATAGTTTCGTAGTGAACCAGGGATATAGAGCTAGTGTTATGATATTATAGAGTTCCTTAACCAGAATTTGGGTTACTTAAATGATAAACAAGACAGTCAGGGAATGACTCTGGCAAATTACTTTTCTGTTTTCTAGATATAGAAGTAGGACAGGGGTCTCCAAACTTGGCAACTTTAAGACTTGTGGACTTCCATTCAGCCAGCCATTTCTGGAAGTCCACAAGTTTTAAAGTTACCAGATTTGGAGATCCCTGAAAGATAATGGGATAAAATAATGGAGTAGCTTTAGATGTGACTCCTTTAGTGTGACTGCCTTTTGTGTTTCGTTGCCTCCCATGCAGAACTGAGAACCAAAGGGTAGGGGATGTAGCCTTTCTTGCACCCTCTACTTAGCAACTCCAACTAATCAAAATTCTACCTTTACATTAGACAGGGTTCCAAGTAATAAATCCATGGTAAGCTAGACTCTGAGCTATGTGGATTCTTCAAAGAATACTTTTATTTGGAATTATCATATTGGCACATATTTGGTGAAAACCGACTCTGAAATTAGGTGGTTTTCACCTAATTAAAGTAAAATATTTTCTACTTTCTCAAAGTAGTCCGTCACATAGTCCAATCACGTTGCGGTCTGGGTAGCAACTGGGTAGCATCATTCCACCTTCGTCCGACCAGGTGTGAGAATGTCCTTGGTTCTCAAGAGAAAGTATTTTGTTTTGGCTACAGAAATCCCTTCTATCTGAAATCCCCCCCCCCTCTCTCTCATCTCCAAGGTGGCAACACTGAAGTGGTAAAAATGACTTCACTCTGGTCAGCTTCAGGGTTGAAACATGGTTAACCAAAATCAAAACCATAAAACCATATCCCAGAAGTTCTTATCAAATTGTCACTGGAAAAAAAAAAACACCAGATAGGACATTAGCTGATACAAGAAAGTGTATTTGGGTGTGCCCAATGACCATGCCATGTACCCCATCATCCATGAGCTATTACTATATCCTCTAGATATATAGTGGGCAGCCCTCTGGATTTTGTTGAATTACAACTACCAACCGCCCCATCCAGCATGGTAGAAAGCTGCTAATAGTGATTCAACAACATTTGGAGACCCACCTAATGTGGAATGCACCACATCCACGTATTTTTCATGTTACAACAGTTACATAGACATGTTGTTATTAAGAAGATGGACAGATTAATAAATCTGTTTGCTACTTATATATTTGTCCATGCACACTATCTACAACCAGAAAAATTAGAAGGGAGAACCACAGTAGCCCTTTGCCAACCAATGTATGAATACTGCTCTAAAGTAAGTAGACCCAATTGTACTTAACCTACTTTGTGAATTGTTTGTGTGGATTATACTTCTCCTCCAAACCCAGAAGTTGAGATTTACAGCAAAATGTTGACAATGGCAAATCACTTACATACTGTACCCATGAAAATTGCATAGATATGCCCATGAAATAACTAAAAATCAAACTTGATTCAAGAGGCTTTTTAACCATTTCCCCCCCACTTCTAATGATAATCAGATAAAGTTTGGAATGAGCCCACTTGGGGAAAAAATATTAGGGTTCTATGGATAATTGATGAAAATGCGGTCCAATCTAGCATTTGTGGGAAAAGGTGGATGTTGTAGAGTTTTTAAAAAGGGGGGAATGGAATGATTAAGAAGCTACGGCAATTCTCTTTCAGGGAAATGTAAAATTTGGGGCAACTCAACTTAGGAAAAAGAATAGCTAAGGGAGGATATAATATAGATTTATCAAATTATACACGCTCCATTACATCACCAAAATCTGGGATAATACAATTAAGTTGAGGGGAGGATCCAGAAAAGATAGGCCCAAGAGCTTCCTCATACAGAATATAGTCAACATGTTAGATTTGGTTCCATCAGAGCCCGGACTGAATTCATGTATTATACAAAGTCAGTGTTTTGCTTAACCCTAACTATGTAAGCTATAGTAAATATATTGCAAAGCACCTGAAGGCAGAGCAAGAAGCAGCAGACGAAAACTTACGAAGGAGATATCCAACTTAGAAATAAGAAGAAACTTCTGACAGTGAGAACAATTAATCAATGGAATGGTTTGCCTCCAGAAGGTGTGGGACTTCATCCCTGGAGATTTTCAAGAAGAGATTGGACAGACATTTGTCTGGAATAGTAGAATTTTCTGCTGAAAATTCCAGCTCTGTTTTTTTAAATTTCCATTTCCAATTCTATTTCATTCCACCCCATTCCATTCTATTCATGAGGTGGCTAAATTCACAATACTAATCCAAAAATCACATAAGCCACATTTTTGCTTTGAATCAGGTTGTAGAGATGGCCAACTAACTGACCTGAGAAGGAAAAATCCACTGAAGGTTAGACTTGCATCAATTGCTCTGGAATATGAGCATGAAGATATCACAGTTCTCATGTCCTTGTTGCACACTTTGGAAGTAGTGTACAGAGGTAGAATTTGGAACCAGGTCTTTGATTTGATTCCTCAGGCTCTTCATGTGTATTTATGGAAGTCAGTTGGAAATCAGATGACTTATGATTGCAGACTTTGCTTACCCATAGACTCCCACACAACCCCAAGTGTAGGACAGGTAGAGACTGGGGATGGAGTCAAGAGAGTAATCAGCTTAGAGTCCTTTTTTAAAAAAAATAAAATTTATTAATTATAAACATTAAAAACATTGAATGTGGTGGTCTTTGAAATACATTTCAGTTAAAACATTTTACATTAGAAAAAAATCAAAAGATATAAACATTCATATACATACATACATACACTGTATATAAACATACATACATACATACATACATACATACATACACAACACTTTTAAGCTTTGTATCTTTTTAGTTCTTTTTCTTATACCTCAGGTTTGAGGTCGCTCACCTCTTTTCTATTTCATCTTAAATTCTTATTTCAGTTTTGTGAACTCCTTTTCATGTCCCTCCAATAATAGAATTTATTCCAAACTTTATAATATTCTGATTTATCTTGTTCTTTCAATTCCAGTGTCAACCTATCCATTTTGACGCATTGAAAAATCTTATCAATCATAGCATCTTCATTTGGAATTTCATTTGCTTTCTAATTTTGGGCAAATATCATTGTTGCTGCTGTGATTACATGTATAATTAGATAGGTATCAGCTTTGCTAAAGTTCTCTTCCATTATTCCTAGTAAGAACATCTCTGGTGTATAATTAATTTTTAACCTCGCCATTCCCTCTAGCCATGACCAAATTTTGTACCAAAACTCTTGAGTTATTTTACCTGTCCACCATACATGATAATAAGCGACCTGCTCTTTTAAGCATTGCCAACAGTTGGGCGGTTGGCTTCCTAGAGTCCTTTATGTTCCCATAAACAGTCTAAGTCCAACCCTTCCTGAATTCCATTAACTGTTATCTAGTGCCAATTCCTCTGTTATAGGTATGAACAATACCTTAACTAGAACTTAACGTGTGGTCCTCATTCTTCCTGCCTGGCACTAATTTACCCAAGCAGAAGGGAAGTTGGGAAATTGCTTCTGGTCCACAGAGCTTCATGTTCAGGATGATACACATCTTTGTATCATGCAACTTTCTATTTGTCAGGTCTCCTGGTCATAAGGAATGGTTGAACCAAATGATGGAATTGGATAAATAAACTTGGCTATCCCCACACTTAACATTTGTCCTTCGAAGACTACATTCTCAGTTATTGCAGATAATGCTTGTGTCCCCAAAAGTGTGGATATCTGCATTTATATCTTAAAATAATGCCAAGGAGAGAGAATGGGAGAATAAAGTGTATAGTCAGCCCTAATTAAACCAAGAATTGTATTTCTGCTAATACAACTGAAGGCCAATCAAATTTGTTGCCTGTTTGGAAATGTTCCTCCTCCCACTTTAGGGTGCTGAATAGTTCATTTCCTTCCTGGTTAGCTTCCTTTCCCCCTTTTAATTTAACTTTTCAGAGTTTTTTAATGGTACTTACATGGAGTTTCATTTCCATAAGTTTTTAAATGTTTCAATTTGTATTTGTGGGTTTTGTGATTTACATTTAAAAACTGTCATTCCTGTTTTGCTTCAAGCCCAATTTTGAGCGTGTTTCCAAAAAAGCTGCCGGCCTCCAAACAAAATGACAAATATGAATTTATCTTTTCGCAATAATAATTAAAAAATGTAGCAAACACTGTAATTTACATATCTTTCCTGAATTATTGCTTGCTGGCTTTGTCAGTGCTGGTAAGTCCATTTCAAGGATGTCGCCCTTAGTCCATTAGTTTGGATAATGAGCCCTATAAAGTACATTTATAACTGGTGGCACTTGGCAAGAAGATGGATTCTAATTTTCATCCTTTTATCTAGACACATTGAAGAAGGTCAATGGAGGTTCTATATGATTCATTGTCTGAACAGATATCAGATGACAGAGAGACCTGATAATGTCATTGTATAAGTGGCTTCCTTATTTGAGCCTGGCACTTGAAAGAATTCTTCTGCTGTTGTTCTGCTTTTTTTTTTAAGTAAAGATCGGTTTTAAGATGTTGTGTTCTTCTGAACAAATCTCTGGCATTGTTGAATGATGAAGCAAGAAAAAAAAACACACACACAAACATATATATATTCTTTCTGTGAGGTCTTGTAATGTGATACCTTCCCCCTCCTCTCTTCTCCCATGCAAGAATGTACAAAAAACGGCTTCATGAACAGTAAGTAGCAAAGAATTTAGTTTGATGTAAAATGGTGATTCCAGCATTTTGGTTTGCATTCCTGGCAGTATTCAGTAAATTGAATAGCAAAACAAATGTGGGCCGTTATAAATAAAAACACGGTGGCTCAGTGGCTAAGACACTGAGCTTGTCGATCAGAAAGTTCGGCAGTTTGATGGTTCAAATCCCTAGTGCTGCATAACAAAGTGAGCTCCCGTTACTTCTCCCAGCTTCTGCCAACCTAGCAGTTTGAAAGCATGTAAAAAAATGCAAATAGAAAAATAGGGACCCCTTTGGTGGGAAGGGAACAGCGTTCAGTACACTTTCGGCATTTAGTCATGCCGGCCACATGACCACGGAGACGTCTTCGGACAGCGCTGGCTTTGTAACGGAGATGAGCACTGCCCCCTAGAGCCAGAAACAGCTAGCACGCATATGCGAGGGGAACCTTTTTCTTTTACCTTTAAATAAAAACACTTAACTATACCTAGCAGAATAAATTCCTCTGAGTTTCTCAAATTCACTTCATGTTGTTCATTTATCATATCCTTTGTTGAATGTTCAGTTGTGATTATTCTTATGTAACTAATACACCACCACCAAACAAAAGGGAGTTGTCAGGATGCTTGGAAGTATAGAAAAGATTGCAAATATTTTTTTCAAAAAAAAATTGGGGGGGAAAAATCTCTAAACGTATTTTTTCTGGGCTCGGAATGATGTTCTGTTGGGTGAGGAGAAGAGAGGATGATGTGGTAACATTGAAAAGAAATGCTGTGACTTTCAGCTGAGTATTTCATTTCTTTTTTTGCAGTGAAATTTATCTAAAGCATGGTTTGCGTGATTTTGATGAAAAATTCTAACCATGGTTTACAAACCCCATTCTGATCTTGGGTTGTTATGCAAGTCTAGGCAGTTTTTATTCATTTAATTAACTACAATATAATTAAAGAGACCAGATGTTACTTCCTTCTTTGACAAAGTAAAGACATTTAAAAAAAATTAAGGCTATCATGATTTGAAATAAAAATAGGGAAATGGAAAAGGGAAAGAAAGGGGAAAAAGAAGTGTAGAATAAAAAGGGAAAGACAACAAGGATTGACTTCCATCATTTTTCTGCACAGAAGAATACAATACAAAGTAAAGTTACAACCTCAACTTTTTATTTTTACATACTTAGTAAATACTAGTCATTTCTATAAACGAATTTAATCAACAAATCCCATGTCTCATAGTTTATTTCATTTTCTTCTGTCTCAAGCACAAAGTTGAAAAGCCCATTTCCAAAGTCTACACCCAAAAATATACTGAAAAGAAAGGAGGGAGGGAAGAATGGATAGATATAGAGTGATAGATTGATTGCTTCAGATTCTTCAGTTCTATAATCTGGGGAAACATTTCCCCTGGTACGGAAAAAATACCAGGCTGAAGAAGATAATGTTCTGGGAAAGCTACTAAAAAGATAGTTAAATTGTTCAAAGCCTCCTAAATCATTACAAAAATGTTGCTAACTTTCTTTTGCTTTGTCAAATTATTATTTTTTTAAATCCAAACACAAGTTTGTGTGAACAATGCTGAAAATCCACATTGACAGAGCTTCACGTAATAAAATCAAGAGCAAGGCAGACCTAAAGAAAGGCTAATAAAACTCTTTAATTTATGATAAAAGTTCAAATGAGAGAAAAACATGTTGGTTAGGTTATTTTTTTTTAATAGTCTGTAAATATTTTATACTCCTCAATCTAACAATGACACAAATCGTTATGCTTTTTAAAAACTTTTCCCCCTTATTTTCCAACAGGTGTAAAGCAGTCATCGATCATTTCGGTCAAAGAATAAATGCAAGTTATTTTGTTGTGGAGGATAGTTATCTTTCCGAAAAAATATGCAAAAATATATCTTACAGGTAAATATCAACACGAGAATAACTAACAGTGTATCCTCATATTCTGGTTTTGGACCTAAGATTGTGGATATTCATCTCAGTCCCAACAATTAATCCTATCAGATTTCCTGGATTACTGAGAAATTGGTCAGAAAAAAATATATGTAGACCAATTTCCTCTTCCATCCTCCACCTAGTTATTTGTATGTGACTTATACATATGTAGTGTATCAACCCTTTAAAAATCAATCAGTTTTATGCCCTGGGAGACACCCTGGGTTCAAAATTAGCCTTTGTTTTGAAAATCAGTGTGGAAAAAAAGTCTGCTATTATATTAAATATTATGTCCCTCTTCTTGCATATGGATGGCCCACTTGTTTCTTAAGTATGAAGCATGCATGCAGATCTAGGCAAAATCCTGGTCAGAGATTAAAAGTTGGAGCCCAGATAAATATGACATAGACTAGACAATGATAGGATGGCTTGAATTCTCATACTGTATTTCCCTTCTTGACAAATCTTCACCCCTGTAAGGTTAAATAAATGCTTCTTCACCTCATATTTCATCCCTTAGCAAAAAACATCCATAAAACTGGCTAGAATATTTTTGGAGCTGAAGTCCACCCATCTTAATTTTGCCAACATCGAGGAATGCTATGCCAGTGGATCCCACAATGAGCAGGGTTTTGAATAAGATTAAGCTGATCTTAATCATGATATCTGTCTTCCTATATTTGAGAGGTTGTCATGGAGAAGAGGAGACTGACTTATTCTCCAAAGCACCAGAAGGACAGAAATAATGGGTACAATTTTATTAATGAGAGATCCATCCTAAAAATAAGGAGAAATTTTCTGAGAAAATTTAATAAGTGGAATAGCATTCATTCATTCATTTCATATGGTTTAACAGAATTGAGTGGCGTGGTGGCCTAGAGGTAGAGCTTTTGCCTCACAATCAAGTGGTTGTGAGTTCGATCCTAAGTAGAGGCAGATATTTCTCTCTCTGAGCACAGTGAAAACGCTGAACAAAACTCCACAATGGTGACAGGAAAGGCATCCGAACAGTAAACAATCATCTCCATTCAGTTGCCCCCAGACTCCACCCTGCAGTGGATTATGGAGTTGTTGAAAGAAGGTGATATGATTATTTTCGGTTCACAGGTTGCTGCTTCTTGCTGAGACATCCTTATGAGATTCAGCAGCCAGAAAGCATAGACTATTTAGCCATGACAAAGTCACGTAGCCTGGGTTGCACCATGGTTAGTCCACATTGCATGCCAAAGGAATAGCTTGCCGTCTGGAGTTGTAGATACTTCATCACTAGAGGTTTTCAAGAAGAGATTGGACAGCCATTTGTCCAGAAGGATATACAGTCTTCTACTTGAGCAGAGAGTTGGACTTGAAGACTTCCAAAGTCCCTTACAACTCTATTATTCTATGTTTTATCCATAAAATAGCAGGGTGTTGATTGAAACAGCTCTTTCTGGAAAGCTCAGGTCATCAATTAGACCTTGGAGCCCAAGGAGATAATCTTAGTGTCCTTCCTGGTCATTGAGATGGACAGTCTAACCATCTGGAAGCCACTAGCCCACTCAACGCTGGGGCTTCTTCTAAACATTTCCTGCTGCCACAGCATTCTTGATTATTTCTTTAGTTCTCCAAGTGGCTTGCCCAGAGCAGGAGAAGGCAGTTGAGAGTTTTAAGGGAGCTTGAATCATAGGCACATAAGACAACTTCTGGTTGGCATTTGAATTTCAGCATTTGAATGACTGCACATTACAGAAACTGGGGTAGCTGTTTCCACGCTAGCTCTCCACACAACCATTTGCTGTTTGAAATAACTTCAAGATGGCTAAACATCACATTCCATATGGAGTCCTCAATGTCTTCATTATATTTTGATGGCTATTAAGCAAGCGCTGTAACCTTTATATAAGGCTGATTTGAGTTCATTATGAATTTCTCAACTTGTGCAGGCCATATGTGAAAATGTCATTAACCGTGTTCAGACTGCCGAGTGTAGAACATTTATTTGCATTGGGGCAATGTGTGTTGTTTTTGATGAAAACAAAATGTGGATCCATATGGCTGCTACTATTATCAGTATTAGTATTATTAGTATTATTCATCGCACAGTCAGCCAGATGTTCAGACTGGGTTTGGCATTTTTGTCTACCTATCGAGTCCTTACTAAGGACCTGGTAAATCGGGATGTTTGATGGTGTTAACTGAGATCGCCGCAGGATGGAAGCTGTTCCAAGTAAAGCTGCCTTCTGCAATTGACTGATGGAGAATTTATCAATGCCTACGGTGTTCAAGTGGTGCTCCAGTTGTTTTTGGGATTGCCCAAAGCATCCAAATACCATTGCACCTTTCTTCCTCCTCCTCCTCCTCCTCCTCCTCCTCCTCCTCCTCCTCCTCTATTGCACAGTCAGCCAGATGTTCAAACTGGGTTTGACATTTTTTTCTACCTATTGAGTCCTTACCAAGGATCTGGAATTGGCCAATCTGGATGTTTGATGGTATTATAGATATCACCGAAGGATGGAAGCTGTTCTAAGTAAAGTTGCCTTCTGCAATTGACTGATATCAAATTTGTCAATGCCTTTGGTGTTCATGTGATGCTCCAATTGTTTTGGGACTACACCCAAGGTGCCTATTACTATTCATACTACCCTTGCTTGCATCATCATCATCATTATTATTATTAACAACTTTTATTCATTAAACATGAAACTCGGGCAACTGAACATTTTAAAATGTATCACAGATATCATTGACTGACTCTGATAGTTGATATGGGTTGCTGACAGCATCCTAGATATCCACCAAGTACCACCTTAAAATATATGATGTTCCGAATAGCGCTGTCTTTTGCAGCTCTGCTGGCACTATAGCAGGAAGCTGCAACTTCTTGATGTATTTTGAAAAATTCTTGGACATGGTACCAAATGCCCACATGACAGTAGGTATTACTATGACATGTTTCATCCATAATCGTGTAGTTTGGATGGCCAGGTTATGATATTTTGTGAATTTTTTCTAGTTCTTTTCCTTCGACTCTGACGTCTCCTGGCACAATGAAATCAATAAATTGTAGTTTTTGGTATTATTATTATTGTTGTTGTTGTTGTTGTTGTTATTGATGATGGAGCTTTGCTTATTCACTGGCAGGCAGATCTCCAGAGCGGTTCTCATAACTGATCGATCTATACAGAATAATGAGAACTCTGATCAGCAGGTGAGCCCATCATTCCCCCTTTCTTTGTGACCATTTAATATCCTGGATTAATTTTTTGTCTAGTTATCTACAGTGTTTTGTAAAACAGATTTGGCTTTGTCACCTCTGGATTCTTTACTTAACAAGAAGGCCTTATGTCCCAGAACTGAAATTTTGCAAACATTTGATTGGCAAAATATTTGTTAGAAGTAAAAGTGGATTCATATTTGATCCCACTAGAAAAAAAATGCTTCTAGATCTCAATTGATTAGAAGAAAAAAAATTCAGAAGACCAGGTGATGGGATCTGAAGTTGATGCAGGTTGAAGGAAGAATTTCTTCCTGGCTTTTTCAGCCATGCCAACTGGACAAATGATTGCTCTAAATTGAGGGAAATCTCAGTTGTGATGGAGCTTTGCTGAAATCAAACCTTTCTAATCCCTCCCATTTCCTTAAGTCAAATGAACTTTTGAAAAAAGTTTCATGCAGGGAGGTATGGTCATACTATGTATGTGTGTATGTATGTATGTTGTATGTATGTATGTATATGAAATATATATATACAAGTTCTTTTATCTCCATTCCAGATTTCCATTTTGACTATCCCACCTCAGGAGAAAAGCCAGCCAGCTGTTTGCCTTGTGGAATTGTGTTCTTCAGCTATGATCTGCATGAAAAATACATGTGAGTCGACCCAGTTTTCCCAAAAGGATTTCTGAACTTGATTAGACACAATTACACGGAAGCATAGGTTTTTGTTTTATTGATAGGATCGGTACCAGAGATGGAAGAGAAGGCGCTTAAAGAAGAGATGTGATTAGAGCCCATCTTTACAGTTGTATGCAAATCACCTTTTCATTTAATAGGTTACATTCCAATCACAGATACTCATTAGTTATGCCATAGATTATAGCAATGTGATTGATTAGATTAACCTTGATCATCATCATCTTCTTTTAATGACCTCATAATCTCTTATGATGTGGAGTCTGGGCAACTTAATGGAGCTGAGTGTTTACTGGCCGGATGCTCTTCTTGTTGCCAATACGGAGCGTTTTTTTCACAGCAGATATATTCTCGTGCCCAGAGAAAGAAATATCTACCTAGGATCGAACTCGCCACCGCTTGATTGTGAGGTGAGAGTTCCACCTCTAGGCCACTGTTAGGAATATGAGTCACCTAACAGGTATTTGGGTTAGAAATATATAAACCACACAGCTCATTAGGTTAACCTTGATGATTAATTAATATGTGTGTTGAAATTTATTATAAGGAATGGATGAAGTTATTCTTCTATAAAATAGATCCTTCGGATTCTGGCAGTGGTTTGCTCTCCAAAGCTTGTTTCAATTTAATTTCTGGACGTTTCATTACCATCCTCGTTTGTTACTAGTTAACATCATCAGCAGGAATTTCTTGTGCTGTTCTCCTTATGTCATGCCCGTGTCACAGTCTGAATCCGAGGAGGAAGACGAACAGCTGACGGGGAGCAGGAGTATGGCTCCATTGGCTGTGGAGGAGGCTGGGGAAGGGCAAAGTCTGGTTGGGGAAGGGCAAAGTCCAGCTGGGAAGTACAGGGGAAAGGTAGAACAAGGGAGAGGATGTTCAAGACCCAGGCCCACCCCCTCTTTATCCTACGGCACGCAGGGAGGAACGGAGAAGAGAGCAACATGGGTTGCGTGGCTTACAGGGGAGGAAAGGGCCCTGATTCCCTTCATTAGCCACACCTGGGAAGAGAGTTTATAAGAACTGAATGCTGACTGTGGCAGTTGCTGGGAGCAAACGTGATTTATCCTGTGTTGTTGTTGCTTATCTGTGTTCCTGGCATCTTCCTAACCGTGTGAGTTTTGCCATGCCTTCATGCCTGGAATTCTTGCTCTTGCCCTGCAGGACTAATTACCTCATCTTGCCTTGATTGGACTTATAGTTACAGTGTTTGTTGACCACGTTTTAGACTTAATTCTCTGCAGCCAAAGGCTGTTCCTGGGAGAGTTTTTCTCCAGCCAGAAGGTAACCAGGACATTGGGGTCAAAGTTGGAGCTAATAAAGGGACTCCTAGTGATCATCTGACTGTGTTGCCTATGTACCACGCCCTTTGGGTCATCACACAAATATCTTACAAATATCTTGTGGATCCTTTGTATTAAATCAAAGGTGTCCAACCTCGGCAACTTTAAGAACAGAAATCTGAATTCCATGTTGGCTGGGGAATTCCGGGAGTTGAAGTCCAGACATCTTAAAATTACTGGGATTGGACACCGCTAAATTTAAATAAAGTCATTTAGTATCTAAAACTGTTATTTCAGCATTAGCTCCTTTATAAAAACATTGAGTTCCCAATGCTCATTGTTAATCCTTCATCCCTTTCTTGTTTTTATCATTTATTTTTTTGTGCTCAGAATAGAATAGAATAGAATAGAATAGAATAGAATAGAATAGAATAG
>BLBF01000058.1:12927122-12963203 GCA_015471245.1 Laticauda colubrina
GGAAGGAAGGAAGGAAGGAAGGAAGGAAGGAAGGAAGGAAGGAAGGAAGGAAGGAAGGAAGAAGAGAGGGGTCAAAGCATCTGGATAATAATTGCATTGGCTACCATCTATTGTAAAACCCATATGATAACAATCTATTTGTGATTTGATAAAATAACAATATTACACAGGAGGGGACCCAGATGAAAATGAAATATTCCCAAGAAGCCCCCTGAGACTTCCAAAATAATATATATTGGCTTTTCAACAGGCCGAAGCCATCTTTCAAGAAATGTTCCCCAGTGAAGAATTCTGCCCCCCGCCTCCAAATCCAGAAGATATCATCTACGATGGAGATGGAACTAAGCCAGAGGATCCTGGGTTCAGCAATCCATCCGAAGGCAAGGCGGAGAAGCTGCCTGAGAAGAACCTTGAAGAACAACCTCCTGAGGAATGAGGTGGCAACAAGGCCAGAATGGAAGCCATGTGGCTCCAGGCTCTGAGCAGAGTTCCAACAGTTGTCATGCATCGTGTGTAACTCCAAGGAATTTGGGTGGGGCCTTTGCCGAGTTGGTTTAATAGACTGAATTGAGCTGGGACTATGAAGGGCCTTCCAGTCATTGGGTTAAAAAAACTATTACATGCTTGACTCATTTCTCCTAGAAATCCATGTCAATGTCTTGTAAAATAAGGCTTGCCAAAATTCAGTGGATTAGGCTGGTTGGCCAAAGTCAACAGTAGCTCCATATGTCATTTGGCTTGTTTTCAAAAGAAGGGCAAATGGATTCCCACTTCCCCAATCCCCTCTTGTTGGGAACATATGTCTTCTGTTATGGCACAAATTCTTCTTCCTGAAAGGAAGACCTTTCAGTATTACACGGTTGCCCATTCAGCTTGCTGTACAGAATAATATCTGAAGTGGCTTTAAAACTCACTGTCTTAAACTCAGTCAAATTGCATAATAAAGTAGATAGCGTAGCTTTCTTGGAAAAGGTGGAGTGGATTGCATTTTCAAACATTCAAACACCTGTGTATTAAATTTGCTCCTGGCCAGTTTTGAACTGTTTACAAAAAGAGTGTTCTAGAACCATTGTGGATTTCTCCTCTTTATGAATTGCATACATACAAATATGCCAAAAAGGACAACTTGGTTTGGGGAAAAGAAAGGAGGACAAGCAAAGCATGTTAGACAGGTACGGCTCAAAAGATGATACTTCTTTTTTTTTTTTTTTCAAATGAGTCATTTATCTGTAGGATAATTAATCATGTTAAAGAAAGATAAGGTTAATTGAATTTTTTAACGAGTGCCGGTGTTATCCTTCAGGCCCATTGAAGTTCATTCAATATTCACACCTTTTTATTCCCCTGCTGCTGAAGTGATCCAGTGGAAAATGAATCCATTTAAGCAACAGTTCGAAAATAACTGTATTGATGAGCAAATGTCTTGAGGAGGGCCTTGGCACACATCTTGGCTGAGGGAGGTGGTGATACCACCTGTAGGATACCACCCAGTGGTGGGATTCAAATTTTTTTTACTACTGGTTCTGTGGGTGTGGCATGGTGGGTGTGGCAAGGGAAGGATACTGCAAAATCCCCATTCCCTCCCCACCCCACTAACCTGCTTTCCAGCTCTGTTCTCCTGTGTAGGGCAACCAAAGAAGACCCAGCCAATCAGCTGGGACTTGGGAGGCGGAGAATAGATGGGGGTGGGCCAGTCAGGTGGGATTGGTCGGTTCTCTGAACTACTTGAAATTTCCACTACCGATTCTCCAGAACCGGTCAAAACCTTCTGAATACGGTAGTCAAGTAACTTCATATAAATAGTCGTTGACTTGCAACGAGTCACCTAACAACAGGCCGACCTGTTTATAATCTGGATTTGAAGTTCCTGTGGTCCAGGCTCCTCCCCTCCCCTGCAGTCACATGACCCAACTTTGGGACATATGATACAGCTAGGACACATGACGATTTGCAACATTCACCGTCAAGTGACCTCGTTTGTGATGGGTTTTTGCCCAAACCCGGCATTTCCTTCAGGTTTTCAAGCAAAAACTCGTGCCCATAGTGAACTGTTGGTTTCCTGAATGACTTGCCACGTTTGCTTAACTGTGGCAGCCACTTTACAACAGAGGCTCCATTATGGGCATAAGTGGAGGACAATGCGTCCCTCTGCATAAATGATGGCCATGAATCGCGCACTTCAAAAGAGCCCCTGGAACTGAAATTGATACTTTTTTTTTTTGAAGCAGCTCCTGAACATCCATAAATCCGTAAAGCATGAATATTCTTGTCCTTTATTTTGTCGCAAGCCTTGGGGGAATCGGGATGACAGGGTGGCCTGCCAATTTAATTATATAATCATGTATCGATAATCTAAATTTTACACTGCATTTCACAGGAAATCGGAGGAGGTGGCAGCAGCATCTCTGTTTGCACGCACACCGCTCTTAATGCACGCACGTGCAATTCCAACCACATGTGCGCTGATCGCTTCCGCGGCCGATTCCAGCAACCCTCAGTTAGCCTCTGATTTCCGAAACCCATCCAAAAGTTGTTCAAAGCGAATTGTGGCAGCCTCTTTTATGTCTTTCGGGGCAGTATAGCTGTCACAGGCGTATTAACAGAACAATTCTTGTACACAATGACTTCAGGAACAGGTTGGCTTGTCTGTGCTAGGAAGATCATATTTTTTAAAGGCAGAAACAGGGAAGATTTTTCTCCCCGCTTTCTCTCCTCCTTTCCCAGAGATGAGGATATCTCTCTGTGTAATGTGGCGTACAAGCTGAAGATTGCCTCTCCTATTGAATTATATAATGGAAAATCAATCCGTTTAATGGTTGACAAACTTTGACATTCAAATAAAAATGTTCCTGGCATTTTCATCAGCAACCAGTAGGCAAAAATTAGGTGCAGTGACTTTAATTTATGCAATAGGGAATCTCTGCCAAAACATGGTACAAATGACTGTATAATGAGGTAATAATAACTGCAAAGGGAGGCAGCAATTAAAAAAAGAGTACTATTCAAAGCTAGGTTACCTTAGGTTTTTTTTAATTAAATTTTGTAAATTTTCATTCATAAACATTTTTTAATAACAGTGCATTGGCAGAGCATTATTTACAAATAAAACATGACAAACAAACTAATAGCAATAGTAGTGGTATAATAATGGTACTAAGAGTATAACCAAGAGAATTGATCCAGGTTTCTTCTTACATTAATTGAATTACATTTTTATCAATTACTACATTTATATTTCTCTACCTCTTTACTTTCACTATATATAATATTAACTTTCATATTCTTACTTTCTCTAATTTCTACCTCTTTTCTCGATTCATAGAATTTATTCCATGTCCGGAAGTATTCTGAATCAACTTTATCTTTAATTTTTAAAGTTAATTATCCATTTCAGCATAGTCCCAAATTTTCCCAATTATAACTTCATCCCGTGGGATATTCATATTTTTCCAGTATTTAGCAAATGTAATTCTTGCTGCCGTTAATATGTGTAACACTAAGTATGTGGTCACTTGTCATAATTCTCTGATTGTATACCTAAAAGGCACATTTCTGGTTTAAACTCAATATTTTGTTCAGTTATAGTTTCCAGCCATTTATGTATATCCTCGCAATATTTTCTTGCTTTATTGCATGTCCACCACATATGGTAATAGGTGCCTACGACCTGGTTGTATTTCCAACATTTAGCAGATAGGTTGCTGAACATTTTCACCAAAAGGTAAATGCCACCTGTAAAACATCTTTTAAAGATTTTCTTTGTAAGCTGAGGCCATAGTCATTTTGTAATTTCTCTCCCAAAGTTTTTGCCAGTTCTCTAATTCTATATTATAGCCAAAGTTTGTTGCACAGACAATTGTTTCTTTCACTATTTCTTCCTCCATTTTATAGTTCAGTAAATAATTGTATTTTTTGTTAATCAACTACAAGACCAAGGGGTTAGCTTGGTGAATATTTTGAATATTTTCTAATTCAGTCAAGATTTGAGAAAGATGTGAGGACATGGGGTGTAATTGAAAAACCAACAGCATTGTATAAAATTTTAATGGGGAAAGTTACCTTAGTTTTTAAGGGATTATAATTTCCCAGCTCTTATCATATGAAAAATTATTTCCCTACCTACTGCTTTCTTTACAACTCTTATTCTAAAAACAATTTATCAGACATAGATGTATGCATGTATCATATATACACATACACATATATATGCATACATATACAAACACATGCATGCCTTCAAGAAAGGAAAGGAGAGAGAGAAGAAAGGGAAGGAAAAAAGAAAAAAGGAATTTTGAATTAAGTTGAAAATGAAACAAGGAAAAATGTCTTTGCTAAAACTTTGGGGAAATCCAAGAACATCCTTTTATACAGCTGTCTTGTCAAGATCAGTCAGGCTTTCCATGCAATTGGAGTAGATGCCTATTTAAAACTGAACTCTTGTGGAGCTTCCTTTGACCCAGGCCAAGTTTTTTGCTGAAGACTGCAGCCTTTCGAAGTCATAATTTAGAAACCAAAATAAAGGATGAATCCTGACAGCTGCGTTCCTTCTCTCCACCAAAGCTTGCTTTCTCAGCATCAAAACTCCCACGCGTTTGCAGTCCCCCTCTTGTGTCAGCAGCAAAAATGGAAGGATTCTCTTGTCACCTGTCCTGCAGTCAGCAGAATGGAGAAAGAATAGAGAGAAAGCCACCCCAAAGATGCAGAAAACGTCCTTTCAGCATTAACGTAAATATCAAGATGATTTACCAGCTTGGGGGTTTCTTTGCTTTCGTCTCGGCTTCCAAGGCTTTCCTTCAAGATTTTTACTCATGTAGATATCTTCCCTCTCTACTGCTGGTTTGCAAAGCTCCTCAAGCAAACAAGAAAGTTGCCACCAGCTTCTACATCCAGCAATGGGAGCTCTGGGTAGAATGTGGCTTATGTTGGGTTGATCTGAATGTTGTAACTACTTCAAACTTGGAGAAGTCAAGACAGCGATAGCGCTTAGACTTATAGTGGTGCATCTATGCTTCATGGTGCATTTACAGTCCCCTCATCCTATTGCCTCCAACAATCTGGGTCCTCATTTTACCAACCTCGGAAGGATGGAAGGCTGAGTCAACCTTGAGCTGGTCAGGATCGAACTGTTGGCAGTGGGCAGAATTACCCTGCAGTACTGCATTCTAACCACTGGGAAGGAAGGAAGGAAGGAAAGGCCATAGCTATTGCACTTAGACTAGGGTCTTCAAACTTGACAACTTTTAAGACTTATGGACTTCAACTCCCAGAATTCCTCCTCCAGTCATGTTAACTTAAGGCTAGGTCCCACTGGCCAACGGACGCAAAACGTATGCATAAAGGACACAGCGGACGAGCAAAATTTCGGGGGTGGCTCCATCCGTTGTCATCCACTCCAAAAAGTGGTGAAAATTTGCATAAACAGAACGGAAAAGAACGGATGGGGGTAGTATGTAGTGGGGATGTTAAAAGGATGTTCATAGGAAGCCTAGCGGATGACAGCGGATGGAAGCGGATGACACATCCAAAGGGCTTCCGGGGGAGAATTGCAAAGCGGACGCATAGCGGAAGGGGCGGATGCATAACGGATGACGCGGATGCATCACGGATGCCTATAGGAAGCAAAGCGGATGCCGCACGGATGTATATCAGATGCAGAGCATTCACTGCGCATGCGGAGAGTATGAATTGCGTCAGCTCCACGGATATAAAAGGATGCAGCTCACATGCAGTCAGCATTCAGAGGAAAGACGTGCTGCCACATACATCTTCAAAGAACACCATGGTTCATCAGTCAGGGAAGAAGAGGAAGCTGGTGCCTACTCGTGCCAGCCCTGGCAAGGACAGAAGCAGCATCCCACCCCCTGGCACTGATTCTGAAGCTGCTGCTGCTGCTACTGCTACTGCTGCTGTGGTGGACCAGCTCCAAGGCCCTCAAAGCCCTGCTGCTGAAGGCCCTGCTGCTCAAGCCCCTGAAGGCCCTGCTGAAGCCCCTGCCAGAGGAAGGAAGAGGCAAGGGAAGGAGAAGGGATAGAGGAAACAGAACACTGTTTCCGAAGACCATGAGGAGGAGGTGCTGGAATGGCTGAGGGAGAACGAGTACCTGTGGAGAAAGGGCCACAGACTATCGCGACACCAAGAAGAAACAGGCAGCTTGGAGAGACAAGACAGAGAGCCTGGGCTCCACTGCAGATGTACTCCTGGGATGGTGGAAGCACATGCACACCTGGTATGGTGAGCTACACCTCAAAAAATCTGGGCAGGCCGCTGTCAAGCTCACTGACCGGGAGATGTACGTCATGGCCAAGTGCAGCTTCCTGGAGAGTGAGGTCCACCACCGAGGAGCAGCCCCTCTGACACCCCTCTCCCTCAGACAGCCCACAGACAGCAAGTCCTCTTCCAGCCAGGAGCCAGCTACACTGTCCAGGCAGGTGTCTTCAGAGGGCCCCACGGCAGAGACCCCCCGAAAGCTGCACTCCCCATGCCGCCAGACTTGGAGAATCCCCTGTCACAAATGGAGGAAGAAGCGGCAGCCACCAGAGACCAACGCACCCCCACCCCCAGCTCCACAGGATGCAGGCAGAGAGGCAGACTGGAGGGCCAGACTGGAGGGCCCACACTGTCCTGTTGGAGATCAGGGACACAATGAAGACCAGCACAGAATTTCTCTCTCAGCTGGTCCACTTGAACAGAGGATCCTTCAGCCGCCACACTTTCATCACCTATGTGAGCCACATCCTGAGGGATATGCCCGAGGCCCAGTACCAGGTGATGAAGGAGAAGATAACAGCACTTCTGCACAACCCTCAAGGCCCAGCTGAAGCTGCTCCTACCCAGTCCAGGTCTGCTCCTCCATCCCAGGCGATGTCACAGCCCTTCCACAGCTTTCAACAGCCTCTCACCTACCAAGGCTATGACTACCAGGACTTCCCACAGCAGAAGCAGACCTTCCCAGTACAGGCCCAGGTTCATCGCACGCCACAGACGCCACACCTCGCCCAGCTGCAGACCAGACAGCCGCACGACACTCCTCCTTCCTCTACCCCACAGCCAAACCCGTCAACGGACAATTTGTCATCAGTCTTGTGCCTGACATCCCAGGTACTTGATGAGGGGTCTCTCAACCTCACGGGACTGAGTCAGCTCTCTGAGAGCTTCCTGCACACACCATCTCCTGTTGTACTCTTGGGGCCAGGCACCCCAATGGTGCCTCAGACTCAGGCCACAGCCACCTCCACAGTCCCTGGCCGCTTAACAGCTGAGACCATGGACATGACTCAGAGTGACTGAGAATAGTGCCAGAGACTGAGTTGTTACTTGATCACTTTATCTTTGCTTAAGACACTTTACTTGGTTCATTTTGCTTTTTTAATAAAGTCATACAGTTTACTTAAGACAGTTAATAAAGGTTATCTTTGCTTGAGACACTTGGTTCATTTTTTTTACTTAATAAAGTGTTGGTGAAAACCTTGAACGAATGGTTACGCCTTTGCATGCTTGTGGGATAGATAAGGATAGTTGTGGGATAGATAAGGATAGTTGTGGGATAGATAAGGATAGTTGTGGGATAGATAAGGATAGTTGTGGGATAGATAAAGCTCCAGTGCAAGCATAGTGGGACTGTATGGTCCACCCTCCCAGCTTCCACACATATGGACCTTTATTATCAATAACAATTTATTCATTGATCAACACATTTCAAAATAAACAAAGCTCTTTATTAATACCCTATTCATTGTAGAACCACTCAACATACATGGTACAATCTCATCAGTGTTATGAGACAGGCTCAAGAAAGCATCCATTAATCATCTATCATCCTGTCTTGCCACTCCACTGCTCCAGCTGGGGAATTGCAGCAGTGTCTCAGTAGGTTGCACTGCTTCTTCCCTTCATGTGAAGCTCTGTTGGGGCCTTGTACATCCACAGTGTCTATCAGGTTACGTCCTTGTCTCCATTCACCAGGCTCCATGTCCCCATTCCCTTGTTGATGGTCCACAAGTCTGTTCTGCAACACTGGGTAGCGGGTGAGCACGAGATTGTGCAGGATGCAGCAAGCTTCCACGATGCTCCTCACAGTCTCTGGGTGATGCTGCATGTTGGTGAGAAGTATCTGGAACCTGTTGGCCAGGATGCCAAAGGTGTTCACCACCCGTCTTGCCCTGGACAGCCTGTAGTTGAAGATCCTCTTCATGGGTGAGGTATCTTGAAGTGTAGGGCTTCATGAGGTAGGTTCTGAGGGAGAAGGTGTCATCACCCACGATGAAGTAGGGCACATCTTGTGTGTCGTTGGGTAGGGGGTCTGGATCTGGAAAACCCATGATGAGGTTGCGTTCCAGCCCCTCCTTGAAGTCACTGGTGTTGTATACCTGGCTATCTGAAGCTGACCCGTTGCCTGAAGCATTGATGTACATGAACTTGTAGTCAGCATCAACCATGGCAAGGAGTCTGATACTGAAGAAGCCCTTGTAGTTGAAATAAGTGGACCCTGAAATAAGTGGACCCTGAGTTGGCTGGAGCTTTGCAGGCCACGTGCTTCCCATCTATGGCTCCAACAGTGTGGGGAAAATTCCACCTCTGATACCACTCTTCTGCAAGTTTCCTCCAGCCTTGTTCAGTGGTGGGGCACTTGAGGAGCTCCTCCACGTATTCTTTGATGATGGCCTGCACCACTTCTCTGACCACTTTGCTGATGGTGTTCTGTGGCACCCTCCACGCATACTGCATGTTTTTGTATGTGGTTCCAGAGGCCAGGTGGCGCAGAGTCAGTGCCACCTTCAGTCCAGGGTCCAGGTTGGGACGGAAGTTGGTGCTTGGTTTGGTCAACCTGGGTCTCAGACGCTCTACAAGTTCATCAAACATGGCTGGTGGCATCCTCACGAAGTGATGGAATGCATGAGGGTCTTCATTCCTCAGCTCCACCATCAGCTGGTCATACAGTCCAAACTCCATTCTCACGATCCATCCTCAGACCCACACAGCTCTTGAATGTCTCCTTGTGTATAAAAGGTGAAACAGTCTGAACAGGGTTTGGTTCTGGTGATGGATGATCGCAGCTACCATACGGATTGTGTCATCCATGGTGGAGAACAATGGATGATGTGGAAGACCAAGACCAAGGGTGAAGAGGTCTGTACACCACAGCTGCTGGACTCATACTGAGATCCAGGTGATTTCCTCCCCCTTTTTATCGGAAATATCAGTAGTCCACTGGGTGTACTTCTACATACTCTAGACATACTGCAGACATCCTAAATATCCGAGATACATCCCAGATACAAACGTTTTGTCCGTTTTAATCCTTTATATACGAGATGCATACACTTACATCCTTTCTATTTCCGTGCTACGAACGCTGTGTAGAACTTCTGTGTATCTTTCGTTTCCTCCCTCTTTCCGTTTCAGCTGCAGCGGATGTGAGTTGAGGGGATGGCCAGAGGATGCCGAGAGGATACAGCGGATGTTTAACAGATGATAACGGACATGGAACGTTTGTTGCCCGTATATATCGTGGATGTACATCGTACACGGCGGAAAGTTCATCCATTCAAAAAGTTTTGTGCAGCTCAAAACTTGCGTGGATGAAATCTCAGTGGACGGATGCTTGAGGGATAGAGCGTATGAAACACGTATGCAGTGAGTACACAACGGATGCATAGCGTTTTCCAACGGATGGCAAGCTTTTTTTAATGTTTTACATCCTCTTTGCGTTTTACATCCTCTTTGCATCCGTTGATGCAGTGGGACAGGGGCTTTAGGTATTCTGGGAGTTGAAGTCCACAAGTCTTAAACTTGCCAAGTTTGAAGACCCTTGACCTAGACTTATATACCACTTCACAGAGTTAGCCTTTTGCCCCCAACAATCTGGGTCCTCATTTGACCCACCTCAGAAGAATGGAAGGCTGAGTCAACCTTGAGCCTGGTGAGATTCGAACTGCCAAATTGTAGGCAGCCGGCAGTCAGCAGAAGTAGCCTATTGAAGTACCCTATTGAAGTAGCCTGCACTCTAACCACTGCGCCACCGTGCCTCTTTTCTGTTGTGTTCTTCAAGATGGTGGATATAGGATGCCCATTTTGGAGGAGGATCTTCCTATTTTTCAGGGATGGACACTTTTCCCCCAATGGAAAACTATCTGCAAGAGAAAACCCATTGGCAGGAGATGCTTAATGGGCAATGTATGGGTAGAACTATGCACCATGTGCTCAGAATATCAGGACTTATTTGGTTTTTATCATGATGGAAGAAATGAAACAGTTGCCATTCCTGTTCATCAAAGTCGGTTGAGATCAGGACAAAAGAAAAGGAAATTGATTTAGTTCATTGAAATACATGAAAAACATTAACTGTAGATCATATGATAAGTTCTGCAATATTTAAACATCCCTCATCTGCTCTCATTAAGAATTAGAATTCAATGATTTTCAGAGGCTTGATGAATTACATCTGGACTTAAAAGGTTGAGCATCCCAATTAAAAACAAGTTTCAGTGATTTTTCCATAAGTCTTCTAATCTCTCCTCTCTTCAGTGCTGCCTCCTAATAAAATGGCTAATTCCACAGACAAGAGATTACATTGTCATTAGATTATATTCATAAAAGACTTATCCATTACATAGGACTGTGGGTGATGACTAATAAATGGATTGAGTAAAAATCTAGCACTCAAGCTATTAAGAACACAGAACAGAGAAAAACAAGGTTGGAAGGGACCTTGGAGGTCTTTTCCCCTGGTGGGAAAGATGGAGAGCAAGAGAAGAAGAAGGGGAGGGCAGAGAAGGAGGGGGCTGGATGGAGTCACTGAAGCAGTCGGCGTGAGCTTAAATGGACTCCGGAGGATGGTAGAGGACAGGAAGGCCTGGAGGAACGTTGTCCGTGGGGTCGCGATGGGTCGGACACGACTTCACAACTAATAACAACAACAAAGAAGTTGTGATGATGTCATTTGTCTTGTGACATCACTGCGCTAATGATACCATGTGACATAATTTGTATTCATCATAACACAACTGATGCAAATTACATAACTGTGCAATGACATGGTTTGTATGCTATTGCTTCATTTCCCACACTCATTAAATATAGATATGTTTGTATGCGTACATTTATATACAATTGTACTCAAGTATTAAATGTGTTTATGTTTCACATTACCCTGCAAGGATAGTAGGCTTGCATTCTGACATGAGATAGCTATTATGGGATACAATAGTACCCTATTGAACTGGATATGACTGCTGTTTTAAAGTTAAAATGAAAAATGCATATTGAAATTTTTCTTTGCAAACCACAGATGTAAATTGATTGCTGGATGATTAAGGAGGGTTGAAAGGTCTCCTGATTAAACTCTCATTCTTGTAACTAATAAGCTGCGATTGTCTGGATTCATGCACATACTTCTAAAATTTACAAAACATCAGGGCTGGATTGACACAAGTTCAAATCCAAACCAACTAGACCACATTGAGGCTTAGTGCAATGTTTAAGTCCTGGCATTGAATAAAATTATGAATGGGATGCTTGGAGGAGGAGGAGGAGGAGGCCATTTAGCCCAATCCCTTATCCATCACAAGGCCATGGGCTCCCACAAGATCTTCAACTTCTAATTGGAGGCCTTTGATGAAAAGGGCCCTGTTGTCTTCTCTATTGCACTCTGAAACAGCTCTTCCATTCGAGAGTTGGCCAGCTTCTCAAAACCAGCTTCTTAGCCATTTTCATCCATGCTTCTAGGCCAGGGTCTGCAACCTTAAACACTCAAAGAGCCATTTGGACCTGTTTCCCACAGAAAAGAAAACACCGGGAGCCATGAAACCCTTTTGACATCTAAAATGCAGATAACACTGCATATATTGGGGTTTTTTTTTACCTTTATGCTATGTATTAAAAGATACCTATAGTATTTATGAAATAAAAAGCTGAACGTAAATTATTCACCTGCAGCAAACCAAAAATGCCATCTGCTTCTGCATGCAGTCATTCTCAATAAATTATGTGCCGGTGGGTGTTGCACATTGGCAGCTTATTAAACGGCATGCGTCAGCGCACAATTGTGCCTACCATCCCTGTCCTATTGTCCCCAATTATTAGTTCCTATTTCATATATTTAAACTTATGTTTATTCTTATTTCTATTATATTGTAAGTATTTGACTAAATAAATAAAATAAATATTTTGAGTGACAGGGAGACGCAGCAAAGTTATTCTGACCAAGGCTTCTGAGACCATAATTAAGCACATGGTTAATTAAAACAACTCTTGTTTTATTTCAACGCTGGGAATTATGTTCATTCCCAGCCTGTAATGAGTCCCAAACAGTCCCTCGAGATAAGCATCCAGCTTTCTCTCCTTTGAACTGCTGCCAAAAACAAAAGTGCCAAATGGACTATAAAAAAAACAACCAAAGTACAAAGTCCACACAGAGCTTCAAGGTTTTATCCGAACAGAGCGAACCACTTTGCTTCCTGCAAAGGTTTTTTCACCTTTGCCTACCCTTTATATCTTTTGGGAGGGGCAATCACCTCCCTGCCTTACTCCTGAGTCGCCCCTTTTATTTCAGCTGCTCTTGCCTTCTATCAGCTCTGCGCACACGCGCACTGGGAACAGGCTCCCTTGGTTCCTCTTCCTCACTGCTGCCAGAATCCAAAGGCTCCTGAGGCAGCACCCCACTCCCAGATGGTCCTGGCCCCATCTCTGCATCGGACACAGGACCCTCGTCCTTGTCCTCTCCAGACTCCCTGACTGGTCCTTGTTCTTCCCCATTGTCCGAGTCTGCTGCCATCTCCATAGGCTGCCAGCGAACCACAACAAAAGAGGTGAAAGAGCCATATGTGGCTCCAGAGCTGTGGGTTGCTGACCTCTGTTCCAGACCAAGAGTATCCAAACATGGCAAAATTAAGACTTGTGGACTTCAACGTGGGGAATTCTGGGAGCTGAAGTCCCCAAGTCTTAAAGTTGCCAAATTTAGAGAGGTTTGGTCTAGACAAACAGCCCAGAATGGAACAATGGGACACATTTTCAGAAGGCAAAGGATCCTGAACCCAACTCACATTTTTCCAAGGTTGAGATCCCCCAAATACTTTGATGATTTAAGGTCTCCAGATCCAAACATTGCTTCCAGTCCCTCAGGCTCTTCATCGGCCAACCGTGGCTCAAATGAGCATCTGGACAAGGGGGAAACTCATTAATGCAAGGGAGATGTCAGCTCCATGGTGATAAGAAGCCTCCTTCCAAAAGCAGCGAGGAAATGAATAGTTGTGTAGCCAGGGCCAGGAGTGGAGTCTGCACGCCAAAAGATGAAGATGAAAAGAAACAATTGAATAGCTGCCTCATTCACTGGAGACCATCTATCCTTAGGCCTGACAGGCAGGTCTATATGACAGCTGGAAGAGAGAGAGATTCCCATTGTGCAATTCAGCAAGATTTCATGGAACACGGCCCCCACGCCTGTTGGCTTTGTAGTAAAATGAAAGTAACCGGTAACTTCCTAAACCTGGTGAGAGAAACATCTGGTTATCTTGGTTGAGCATCAGACAGTCTCATTCTCCAAACTTTTTTCAAATAAAGCCTCTT
The DNA here is from genome assembly GCA_015471245.1 of Laticauda colubrina. Lineage (NCBI taxonomy): Eukaryota > Metazoa > Chordata > Lepidosauria > Squamata > Elapidae > Laticauda > Laticauda colubrina. The sequence continues at coordinate 12,940,686 of BLBF01000058.1, forward strand.
TTTTTTGGGGAAAAAAAAAGAATTCAAAGTATTTGTAAGTAACAATCCCTTAAATTATACTTTCTTTCAACTCTCTTCAAATTTATTTCCTTTGTCCTGTCACAAGCTTTGTATTTGGGTTTCTATTTGAAATCAAACTACTATTGCTTAATAGTGACCCCTGCTGGGAAATGTTTAAAAGAGGTCTCTTTCTTTTTAAATTTTGAGTCCTGTGAATTCAGGCTGTGCCAAAACTTCCATTGTAAACTTTACTTAGTTCTTCAGTTACAATCTACTGTCTGAATCAACTTGAAAATCTGATGGGCTTTAGCAAATTGAATAGAATCTTCCTAGGTTTTTATTTTAAATGACAATTTTATGTAAATACTACTATTGCTACTAGTGTTATAAACACAGTAAGGTCAATGAAAGGCTGTTGAAAATGTGTGGTTGATCTATTTTTGGAAAAGACAGTATTTTCTACTAGTCAAGACACAGCAATGTGTGTATTACTCTGGCTGAGATTTCACAATATCTTGCAATATTTTGTTCAGTTCACACTATATAGTAGTGAATTTTTAGTATGCCAGTAAGCCAGTTGATAAATGTAAAATATAAGGTAAATTACTTTTGGTAAAATAAAAGGCAGATTACTTTTGTTTTTTTCTTTCTTAGCTTGTGTTTTTACTTTATATTTCATTCTTTTAAATTTTCTTTTTAAGATTGAAGATTGTCTTAACTGTGTGCATATACATTAAACAAAAGAAAAGAAGAGAAAGTATTTTAAACTCAGAGCTATTGATTGAGAGTTCCACTCCAAAAAGTTGATGATGCAGGACTTTAAAAAATAAACAATTAAAATGATGTCAACTAAAATAGATTGAATAAATTAAATGGATACTTAATACATACAAATCCTTCCAGAGGCTACTTTTTGGAGATGCTCTTTGGACAGCTCCTTCTCTCTTGGCCCAACCATCTCAAGGATTATTGTTGTGATGAAAATAGGAAGCAGGAGGTGTGTTTACAATCTTGATTTATTTATTTTTTTAAAAAGTGGGATAATAATCTAACAATTCTTCTAATAATTCTGATGGAAGGGGTTCAGGAACTTCAGCAATTCTGGGGGTAGTCCCATCAAAAGCTCTGAGTGGGTCCCCCTTGCTGATAAGATGGAAAACAGAGGAATAGAGATAAGAATAAGATGCTTAGGAGTTTTTGGAGTTGGAAGTCCACAACTCTTAAAGTTCCAGAGTTTGGAGATCTCTGCTGTAGCTGGAAAGTAGATATTTGTCCACGTAGTCACCAGAAATCACACTAACTTTAACACAGAAAGACGACCAATTGCAATTAGGAACATGGGAAAGATTTTATTGGAGGAGATATGGAGTTAATTGGTTAAGAAATGGATGGAAAACAAAAACATGGATCTTAAGTACTGTTTTCAAAAATAATGATGATCTAGAAAAGATCTTTTGAAAAACAGAGAAATTATACAGCAGAGGGCACTATTTCCCTACTCTTTAGACACTTTTCATTCTTGCTTACACACATTATGGTTTCCAAGTGTAAAAATTGGTTGGATTAAACAGGGGAGGCTGTGCCTCCTCCCCACTTTTAATTCATTCTTGGAAACATGGTTGGTGTTCTATTCAAAACATAACTTTCCATTATGAATATTGCTTTTTAGCCCTCTGCAAAGGATTGTGACTTTTTTCCCTCTCCCTGTGCTGGCCAGCTTGTATATTCTTCATTTAGAAGATTAAGCAAGTGCTAATTTGAAAGTTGTTACATGTAGGAGGACATCAGATTGAGGAACCCAACATAAACAAACCAAGACAGGAGATATATATTTATATATTGACTGAGAAAATGTGATTTTTAGTTTTGAGAGTTCAAATTAAGGAATTTTGTTCTACTTTTAAGAGATGCATCTGTCGACTAAATATATATGGCACACTCATACATCTTTATATGCAGCTTTTGAGAAGATAATTGTTTTATAAAAGTGTAGTGGGGGGTATGAACGCCTGACAGTTTCCTGGACAAATCCCCGCAATTTTATTGACAACATTTCAAAAGTTGCTTGCCATTCCCTTCTTTCTAGGGCTGAGAGAGAATGACTGGCCTAAGATCACAGGTAACATTATATCTGTGGCAGGAACAAAACTCGTGTTCTGTTGGTTTCTAGCTGGGTGTCTTAAGCACTCGAACAAACTGCCTCTCACTTTTTTACCAGTTTTATAAAACGTTTATAAAAGAACTGAAGTTAACATCTAAGCCACAAAGGAAGCTGGTAAATTATTATTATTATTTTTTTTAAAAAGGCAATTTATTTAATTTAAAAAGAAGATAGCAAAATTTCTGAGACTTCTAGCTCAGCAACTTAACCAACTGTTGGGATGTTTTTTCATTTTTGGGTTTGCCTTTTCTTTGGATCCCACAGTTGTTTCATCTACACAGATGTTTATCTCGCTGTTCTCTCAGCTAGCCCTCATTTTTCATTAAACACACCCTGTAGCCCTTCCCTCATGCTGAGCAGCCAAAAAAATCCTAGCTCTTGGCAAAAGCAGAGCATCTTGTTTAACTATCAGACCACCAGCCAGACAAGATGAGATCTGGGAAAGCTAATTAAAGCAGAAATACTGTCGTGAAGAAGCAAAAATTAGCACCTTGATCAAAACTTAAACAATATACCTTCCAGGGCGGGGTTCAGGAACATGAAACCCTCTGACTTTCTCGCCCATAGACTAAAACATTCCTTCTCCATTCTTGTTAATGATCTGCAGTGTGTTTTTCTGAAAACCTGAGACAGAAAACAACTGACATACCGGTCATAAACAAATTGAATGGGAAGGAAGGAAGGAAAAGGAAGGAGGGAGGGAGAAGACAGGAAGGAAAGGGAAGAAAGAAGGAGGGAGGGAGGAGAAAGAGGAAGGAAAAGAAAGGAAGGAAGGAAAAGGTTGAAAGAGGGAGGGAGGAGAAAAAGGGAGGCAGGAAAAGGAAGGAGAGAGGGAGAAGAAAGGAAGGAAAAGGAAGAAAAGAGAGGGAGGAGAAAGGAAGGAAAGAAAAGGAGGGAGGGGGGAGGAAGAAGTAAGGAAGGAGAAGAAACGAAGGAAGGAGGGAAAAGGGAAGAGGGAGGAAGGAAAGGAGGGAAAATAGGAAGGAAGGAAGGAAAAGGAAGGAGGGAGGGAGGGAGGGAGGAGAAAAGGAAGGAAGGAAGAAAATATTGAACATTCAGATATGAAACATGACTATCTATTCAAGTTTTGGTTCATTCTACTCCTCAGCTATTTCCTACAACCATGAATTGTAGACCACATCAGCTAAAGCAAATGGGCCATTTCTGCTGTAACACAGGGATGGGGAAATGTTAGCCGGAAGGACCAAATCAGCACTTTGTGTTGTCTTGAGCAAGTAGGAAAGGTGCTGACAACCCTCTCCCAAGCCTCATTTTTATGGCTAGTTAGTTTCAAAGGCTTCAAGAATGTGCTGGCTGTTTCTTTACAATACTTTCTTGCAAGGAAGTTTCTCCTTATCCAATAGATTAAGAAATATTGGCGGCTTATTCCTGTGATCATTGCCAGAGAAGGAGAAGAACAGTTGTACATTCCAGACTGATGAAAGAAAGATCCTCTAGGAAATGCCATAAACATGATGTCATGTCCTCCATATCAGGGGTCGCCAACCTTTTGGACCTCAGGGACCACCAAACTCATCATTTTAAATCCCACAGACCAGAGACCTTGGGAAAATCCCCCAAAAAGTCTGCAGGAAAATCCCTCACCCTGTGATCGATCATTCTTTATTTGGGATCACAGGAGACTGTTTCCAGCTCTATTCTCAGGGGGAGAGAGAGAGAGAGAGAGAGAGAGACTTTTGGCTCCATGCAAGGAAAGCAGCAGAAGCAGCAGAAGTGTTTCTTTCTCTCCCCCAAACTCTGCCAGAAATGAGTCTTTGTGAGACTTGTCATGCTGGCGCAGCCTCTTGGAGCAGGAGGCCTTGCAGGGTCCCAAAGACTCATTTCTGGCGGAGTTTGGGGGAGAGAAAGAAAGACTTGTGCTGCTTTCCTTGCGTGCAGCCAAAAGCAGAAGAAGAAAGAAGCAGAAAGAAGCAGCCTGATGTCCAGGCGAGGTGCATGAGGTGTATGAGGCAAGTTACCTCCCCCCTGCTATTTCCTCCCTCCTCTCACTATCTCGTGTTGTTCGCAATGCAAGCGACGCAAGCCTTGCATTCTTGCAAGCCATGTGGGCAGCACATCCTTGTGTTCCCGCGCAGCCTGGATTAATTGCTTTGGGGGTGACATTTCTCTGCGGACCACCAAAATCTTCTTGTGGACCACCAGTGGCCCCCGGCCCACTGGTTGGTGACCACGGCTCCACATTGTGATAGAATTGAATGACTTCAGAACAATGCAACTCCACGACAGTTCTCTTTGAGTACAACGAAAGAAATTGAGATCTGATCGACTTCAATGCAGTATAATTCAACTTTTATCCAGCTTCATTAAGACTGAATTATTGTATTCACAATCAATGTAGGGTAGCTGTGAAGTTGCCAGCCTCGAAGAGGAGAAAACAGCTTTGAGTCCAAATAGTGCCCCCTGAGCTCATTGGTTGACTTTCGGTTAAAAGATGATTAGTCAATTACTTTTGTTTCTATTGTCTATGGAGATTCTCAATCATCTAGGCCATGGTTGTCCCAAAGGTGTTTTTTCAACTGGACTTGCTGGTTTTTCTCTGAAGACCCTTTGCTTCTCATCCAAGAAGCTTCTTCAACTCTGACTGAATGATGGGGAATGGAAGGATTGACACACCTTGCAGACAGCTGGTCATTTGCATTTTTTTAGCAGGTTGTTAAGGTCACCTGGAGATTGATCTGTGTCCTCAGGGTCACCTGAGTGGTGCAAATGGGTGGGGAGCCTTCTTGGAACTGCTGAAAGGACTGGGTTGGAGAGAGATGATGTTGTATCCTTCTTCCCTGTTGAAAGTGGGCTGTTCAATTTGACGTAAATGGCCTCTGTTTCTATTGGAAAACCAATTCTTGGATTTTGACTCTTGGATTTTGGGTTTTTCTGATTAGATAGGTGTGTTGTTATACAATTGACAAGTATATATTATTATGTAAAAGTAAAATTTTGAGATTGTATATTATTATCTTATTCTGTTGGCCAAGAAGAATTGGAAGTCAATGTTTTTTCCCCTACATTTTTCTCTTTCCTTTCTCCTTTCGTTTCCCCCCACTATTCTCATTGCTTTTGTATTTCTGTAGTTTATGTTTTGATAAACGAATACAACATTAGTAAACTGAAAACAGATTGGTCCATCTAGTTCATTTGATTGTAGCAAGACAGCGAAACAATGGATGGTGCTTTATTCATTTATTATTAAATTTATATATTGGCCTTCTCATTGTACAGCAACTCCGGGTGGCTTACAAGCTCCTTAGAAAAGAGCAAAATATGAAGATAATTTCATAATAGTAATAATATCAAAATATGCTCTGAAATGCATAGTTGTTGAGAAATCCCCAGTCAGATGAGGAGGAGGGAATCAGGCAGGGATTTAGCCTTGAGTCTTTGTGCAGCCACAAGAGACATACACCTAACTCTCCCTAAGTTCCATAGGACCTGATCTGTTTGTTCCCATGAGAAGGCAATCTGGGGAAATTCTTGTACTATAAGTAGAACCCAATAGAGTAGTCAGCTTGAATCCTTCACATGTGGATCTGGTTGCTTGGACCTGACAAGAATAATATTATACTCCCAAAAGGAGATTACATATTACCTGGAAAGGCTATGTGTGAAAGACAAGTGAAAGTTGATTGTTCCTTGTCCAAACCATCATGCTAAAGAAACTTTAGAATCAAAAGTATGTAGATATTTGTCAGGACACCTTTTTTCAGATATCTCTGCCCAAATAATTAATATTGATAATTTAACAAAATATGCATATTAATATGTGTCAACTGTATTTCATTTGAATAATATTGTCATATTTGTTTTAAAATGTAAGAGACTCTGGAAACACACTGTTTACACAATGATATGTTTGTTGAAACAGAAAATAAGAAATTTATTGCAAAAAAAAAAAAAGATTTAGGAGGAAAGAGAGCTTTGGTTCTTTTGTCTCTCACCATTAATAATGCTGTTTTATAAATTAAGGATCACCCTGACTGGCACCAACCCAAAGTTCATCCAGATACCCAAGTGAAGACTTTCTAACCACGTTTTGGGATCTTGGTAACATTAGGCTGTGCTTCCTCTATGTTGTTGTTGTTTTCCTGTTTTTATTTAGTTCACCTTTCCCTGAGGACCAGTTGTAAGAACATTAATAAGTTGAAATTAATTTAAACAGTTAAGCTGAGATGTGCCCAACACACATCATGAATGCATGTTGATTTGTTCCAGAAGGAGAGAAATCCTCTAGGAATGAGAGATCTCCTGCTTAAAGGCTGAAAATTGTCTCCGCAGACCATCTTTTAAAAAGAAAAAAATTAGGTCTATATTATTCTCAGCACCATTCTTTAAAGATCAAAGAGTCTAATAAGCTGGAACTTGCCTAAGAATGTACCTTAACTCCATCCTTTGATTTGTGTTCTTAGAAGAAGCCAAGTGAGGGCTCTGAGTCATATATTTACACAAAGAGAATGGCATCTGACCGACTGTGATTCCCAGATCTCCTTGCTCCAGAAATGTGGATGGCTTAGATGAAGTATCAGCATTATCCAGCCTCACCTTGGGCCTTAGAACCTGCTGAGCCTAGTAGTCTCTTTGCCCATCCCACTTGGCACCGGTTCTCCTTGAGCCCTGAAGGAGTTGAAGATGAAAAGCAACTAAGAAGATGTAGAGCAACTAAGGCAGGGATGTCAAGCTCAAGACCTGTGGGCTGGGGTGCTTAGATCTGACCTGCCGGATCACCCTGGAAACATTGAAGGATTGGCCCACGGTGCCTCTACCAGCAAAAATGTCTGCTTTGGAAGCCATATTGAGACCAGATGTTCCCATGCTGCCACATTTGAGTCTGGGGAAATGTCTTCAGAAATTGTGGGTGCTCCATCACTGGAGATTTTGAAGAAGAGACCAGACAGTCACTTATCTGAAATAATATAGATTATCCTGCTTGAGTAGGAGGTTGAGATAGAAAATCTCTGAGGTCCCTTCCAGCTCTGTTCTGATTGATTGAGTTGCTTCTCTTTCACGACTGGTGTCAGGAATGTCATTTTTGGTGTAATGTCCTGGTTTTCTTTTAATGGAGCTGCCTTTGGTATGACAGATGGTAAATGGCACCATTATATATCCTTCCTCATATTCTGATGTAGAATGGCAGCCCAACAGACCTATTGTTTTTATGGTAGGGAAGAACTTAGTTCCAGGCCTTTATAACTGAAGAGATTGAATGTTTAGGAAACCTTCCTGCCTAAGCCATTAAAAGAAGTGCAAACTAAGGAAATAAAAGCTTTTGATTTTATTGGATAATAAAGCAAATCAGAACCTATCGATATATTTTGCCTAAACTCATGATCTATCCACCAAGGTAAGCTGCTAAGAGATTGTGCTTTTTGGTACTAGTTAGAAATCCACGGTCTGTTGAAAAAGTCCCCTAGAATGAATCATACCTGGATGATCAAATAAAGGAAATGTTTGTTTATAACTGATTCTGAATTTTGGACAATTTCAATATTAGACAAAAAGTACATTTCCCCCAATGCTGTTACACTTTCTGTTTTTAAATTTGTGTTAAAAGTCTTATTAAAAGAAAATTGGGCTTGTTTTTTGTTGTCTTTCTGGTTCTGGTAAATCCTGGTTATTTTCTTGAGATCAGTATGAAAATAAATAGGTAGAAAGAATATGTATTGTTTTTAATTTGTTTTTTTTTTAAATAAATGTTACTAAAAGAGATAAAAACTACCACAAACCAATACGAACTAGAGAAAACAGAAAAAGAAAGAAAGAAAGAAAGAAAGAAAGAAAGAAAGAAAGAAAGAAAGAAAGAGAAAAAAGAAGAAAAAAGAGTGCAGCAAGAAAGAATAAAAAATAAAGAAATGAATTTGAATTTATTTTGCCACAAATATAAGTATGTTTGCAAAATTATTTCTCACTATATGATTTCTCAAAAAACAGCTCACTTTTTATGATTCTTTTCCCCCCCAAATCAAGACAGAAAAGCATTTTTCCCCATTTCATGCAAAAAGTCTGACAGAGGTTTTCAGTCCCCTATAAATATAAATTTTGATTTATTTTTTCTCTGATTGAAGGGTGTAAATTTAACAGTCTCAGCAAGCTCCATCATCTTTGTCACCCTATTTTTATTTTAATTAAAACATTTCCATGTTCCTTCCATGTTTTCTGAAAAAAACATTTCAGCAATTTGCAATCAAAGTACCAGCTAAAGGCCCTGTCCCACTGCACTTATAGATGCAAAGAGGATGTAAAACGTTTAAAAAAACTTGCCATCCGTTGGAAAACGCTATGCATCCGTTGTGTACTCATTGCATACGTGTTTCATACGCTCTATCCGTCAAGCATCCGTCCACTGCGATTTCATCCGCGCAAGAAGTTTTGAGCTGCACAAAACTTTGTGAACGGATGAACTTTCCTCCGCGTACGATGTAAATCCGTGACATATATGGGCAACAAACGTTCTATGTCCGTTTATCATCCGTTAAACGTCCGCTGTATCCTCTCTGCATCCTCTGGGCATCCCCTCAACTCACATTCGCTGCAGCTGAAAACGGAAAGAGGGAGGAAACAAAAGGTACACAGAACATCTGCACAGCGTTAGTAGCACGGAAATAGAAAGGATGTGCAGTGAACGGTTTGCATCTGATATACATCCACGCGGCATCCCCTTTCTTTCCTTTAGGCGTACGTGATGCATCTGCTTCATCCGCTATGTGTCCGCTTCGAAATTCTCCCCCGGAACCCCTTCGGAGGTGTCATCCGCTTCCATCCGCTTGGCTTCCTATGAACATCCATTTAACATCTTCGCTACATACTACCCACGTCCGTTCGTTTCTGTTCTGTTTATGCAAATTTTCACCACTTTTTGAAGTGGATGACAACGGATGGAGCCACCCCCGAAATTTTGCTCGTCCGCTGTGTCCTTTTTGTATACGTTTTGCGTCCGTCGGCCAGTGGGACCTAGCCTTTAACTTTCAAATCTGAACAGAGTCTTCTGGTGAAACATTAATCTGATTCTCTCATTTTCTTCTTCAATATTTTAAATATATGAAGGATCTGAAAAGAATATTTATAGTCCTCAAGATTTGCAAGCCACATTTATTTCATTGTGTACTTTGTATGGTTTTCAACCTTTTTATCACCCACCTGCGAATTAGCTTCAATTCATTGTAAGTTGCTTTTGGATTGTCTCCCCTTTAGGAATTTTTAAAAAGCCTTCATTATAATTATTTGGATATTGCTCATCATCTCAGAGAATTTGGGCGTGAAAAAAAAGCATAAATAATGTTTTGTAGAAGTTCACATGAATTTTGAATTACAGCATGCCATGAGCCATAAAATAGCCAATGATGAGCCATAAGCACCGAAACCTTATCCAATTATTCATCTTTATTTTATTTATGTCTTTGGGGCCTGCACGATGGATCCTAAGTGGCTCTCCATTCAAATTTGATTTAAGTTTCAAAATGGTGGCAACATTAGTAATGGAGCTGGAGTTTATGCAAATTGTGGTCCACACCTTCTAGAAGGTAGAATGGTTGTTTGAGGTCAACACACCTTGTGAGGATTGTTGTTTGTAACCATTTCTACTATGGGGAGATTTTTCTTTCCCTTGAGAATGGAAAAGATATTATTTTTAAAAAATAGTATCTGGGTCAATTTCTTGTGCTAAGATTCCATGTGGTTTTCTTCATTTTTAGTTTAGTCCCTCATGTGAATGCACTCATGTTGGTTTAATGGCTCAGGAGTTTGTGTGAGTCCAGACAATTGTGGTTTGTTCACCAAAAGTTAAAAGAAACACAGGTAAGATAATAGATAAATGCAACTTTTCTCGTGAGCTGTTCCTCTCTTACTCTGGTGATCTTTTTTGGCCACAATTGTTAAGTGAATCACTGCAGTTGTTAAGTTAGTAACCTGGTTGTTAAGTGAATCCTTGCTTGTCAGAAGATCACAAAAAGGGAACCACGTGACCTCCGGACTCTGCAGCCAACATAATTTTGATTTGATAATTTTGATCATATGGCCATGGGGATACCGCAGTGGTAGTAAATGTGGAAAATGGTCATAAGTCACTTTTTTTTCGAGCCATTGTAACTTCAAACGGTCACTAAACAAACTATTGTAAGTCAAGGACTAACTGTAATCTCATTTATTAACTAGGGTGGATCCACTTGATGTGACATTTGGGAACTGAAGAAGCTGGAAAAGGCTGGAAAGATGATTTTTTAGTGATGTCATAAACAGTTTCTCTCTTTCTGTCATCCATTCTATCTTTTCTTTTTCTTCTAATCTTGTATTTCAGGATAATTCTCAAAGATTTGGGGGTAAAGCTAGGATGAAGTGACTAAGACCAGCTCTAATTTATGGATATGTGAAGTTTTGATAGGGCAAGATACTCTTCAGAAGCTAAGGACCAGTTGCAACATGCGCCTAATTATATATATATCTTGCAAACACATTGCTCTTCAGTTTCTATAGGCACCATTCCAAGAACAACCCAGATTTGTCAACTGTATAGCACTGTCGAAGTGTGAGAAACAATACTGAACGGTATCAGGCAGAAGTAATTTTGGTCCTTTTCTCAGAGCACATCATGTGCTGCTTATTATGTGTGGAGAAAACAAGAAAGCCCAAATCCATCAATTTGGGGGATGGAAGATTGGTTTGGGATATTCAATCCACCTGAGATTTGAAGGTCTTTCCATTTCATGTTGAGGTGTCCATTCCTGTATATATCCAGATCAGGGGTGAACTTGATTTCATCTGGGTTGTGTCTGACCTTGGGGGGCCGGGGTGTGTATGGCCAATGTGGGCATGGCCAGCTTGACGTCACTCGTGTCAGGGCACCTTGGACCCCCAGCGCTCTGCCAGTTAAAACAGGCTCCTGAGATCCGTTCTTGGCTGCATTAGCCTCCTGTAGCCCTCTGCCAGTGTAACAGAGCTCGGGAGATCCACTCACAGCCCACACGAACTCCATTTTCAGCTGCAATGGCCTCCTGCAACCATCTGCTAGTGAAAACAGAGCTTGGGAGGGCCATGCACAAGCTCTGTTTTCTCTGGCAGAGGCAATGTGGGCTGGTCCACTGTTTCTAGGGTGGCCCCACGAGCCAGATCTAAGCATCCCACGGGCTGGATCCACCCCCCTGATCCTTGAGTTTGACACCCCTGATCTAGATAGTTACAGCATTCAACAATATACCTCCATTAACAACAAATTTGTAGCATGCTGCCAGGGCTCTGGTAGTTACTCCCACTTAAATCATGAGTCTCAAGCTGAACTTCCAAAACTTACAGAAGATTTATAAGGAGTAAACATGCTCTGCACTGCCTGGGTGCAGCCGACTCTGAGATACATCATTAACTGTCACCCTTGATCCTGGTTTTTCCCCACCCCCTGGGTGTATTATAATTCACATTCTCCAATGGGACACATCCATAGCCAAGAGTCATCAATCACACTCTCCAGTTAGAATTTTGCGCGGCAGAAACTTCAGTGACCTAGTTACTATCTTTGAAAACATTTATGGAATGCAAGTTGCCCACTGCTCCCTTTCTGTTGGCAACTCTAAAAAGACCACAGACATATTTTATGAGTTGACACACAAGTGTCAACTTAGTATGAAGATACTAAATCTGACAGAATCGTAACTGGTGAAGGCCAGTTTGAAGTCAAAGCTTCAAAGACCAGAGCTGGTAATCAACTGGGTAGCCCTCTATCAACACTAATAAGTAACCAGAACAGATCCAAGGAAGAGTGAAATAAGTTTCTTTGTTGTTGATCACCAGTTTGTAAGAATCTCACTAAACTGACTGCCTTCTCTTGGGAAACAGCAGGTACAGACCAAAGGGTGTAACCTCAAATGTTTTCTCTCTTGAATGGACTCTAAGCTAGAATGGTTGTTTTAATCACTAGCAGCAATCCTGGGCCTCCTCTCCTTCAGCAGGTGGTTCCACCACACCCTTTGCCAAATCAACTGTACAGTGTGAACTCCAACTTTGAGTGAACTGTTAGCAGAGGCCCCGTTGGTCCTTCAAGGAAACAAAATAGAAAAATAGAAAGCATTCTGTGATGATCACAAGGTCCGTCACCTTTAGAATCAGTGGTGGGATTTAAAATTTTTAATTACTGGTTCTGTGGGCATGGCTTGATGTGCATGGCTTGGTGGGTGTGGCAGTGGGAGGATACTGTAAAATCTCAATTCCCTCCCTACTCCCACTAACCTGCTTTCCAGCTCCGTTCTATTGTGCAAGGCAACCAAAGAAGACCCAGCCGATCAGCTGGGATTCGGGAGGCAGAGAATAGATGGGGGTGGGGCCAACAAGAGGTGGTATTTGTCAGTTCTCTGAACTATTTTCCGCTACCACCTCTCCAGAACTGGTCAGAACCTGCTGAATACCACCCCTGTTTAGAAAGTACTTCCCACAATTAGCTGCAGTGCTCAAATCAGGCTTACTGCTGATTGCATCACCAATGGGAAAGGACCACCAACATAAAGAATTCTCACAGAGTAGGGATTTACTGGGTTACTCAATAGGGCTGGTAGAAATGGTGGTTCTTCACCCAGTTAGGGTGCTGGTGTATTGCCAGAACCACTGGTAATAAGCTGTGGTTAGGTAATGGATAGCTGGGTTAAATCAGCTGCTACCTGATTAAGGCTTCAGATTAATAAGACATCTCAGTTGATTAAAGCAGAGGTCTCCAAACTTGGCAACTTTAAGACTTGTGGACTTCAACTCCCAGAATTCTCCAGCTGGCTGGAGAATTCTGGGAGTTGAAATCCACAAGTCTTAAAGTTGCCAAGTCTGGGGACCCCTGGATTAAAGCTTCCAATGCTATGCACTAACAAGAGATGCTAGTACAAATACCGACATTTCCATTTAAAGTTTGAATTATGTCTTATTCAATGAAAAAAAAATATCTCTATTGGACATCATTACACTTAGACAGAAATGACTTGAATAAATTATCATTATGTTGAAGATGAATGAATTAATGGTTCATATGTTGATTCAGTGTCATAAAATTGAGGAAGTGATCACATATATTTATTCCACTATGAGATAAGATTTAATATTCCCAAATTTTCACGTTCTTCTTTGAATTATCTTCCTATCACATGGAAATTAACATTTGGACAAAGAAAATGGATTCTCTATGCTTAATTTTGGAGTTAAAGACTTATTTTTGATTGGAAGGATAACATAGCAACTAGTCAGTGGTCTACAGAATTGATGTTATTAGTGATATATGCATTATTCATCAATGGAGAATTACTAGGGACAATAATGATGAAACATTGGTGGCATTTATATATATGTAAGTGTCCAGAAATATGCACTCTGCATGTTTTGTGCCTGTTTTTTAAGATTTTTTTCTTTATAACTCAATGAATTATTTTTTCTTCATTTTGAGTTTTTTTTTTTAATTGTTTTTAAAATTAAAAAGCAGGCAGGAATTCTGTTCATATTTACAAGCGAGCTTGTTTCATCAAACAGAATAGGATTTCATTCTAGTTACTTACATCATAAGTTGTTTGGGTGCGCACATTAATATATTTACCCACATTTTGCCGAGTAAAATAGGTGCAGTAAGAAGATGAACATCTATTAAAAAAACAGACAAAACCCCAGAGCCAAAACCCCAGCATCAAACAACCCTAGGAAAGCAAATTTATTTTGCATTTTCTCATATGGAGGTGAGTTGCTTCAAACACCAGTGGCAACTTGTTTCGTAAGATGGTCCTTATCGTAAAGAAAGTCAAATTGGTTGCTGATGTGAACTTTTGCAAGACATGGAAAAAATTGCCCGATGGATGGGCAAACAATGGAGGGGAAAACCTAGGAAGTAGGAAGAGCTGTGAATAGTCTGACTCAAGGTCATGTATTTATTATGTTATGGTGTGAAGTATTGTTTTTCTAAATTAACATCCATACATATAAATTAATGCATTCATTTGTATCATACTTCATCTCTTTCTTATGGTGGTGCATTTCCAGTTCCTTTGCAATGCCTAACTGGCCACGTAGAGAGGAATGGTGGCACAGTGGCTTAATGATGCTGGAGATGGTCTCTGCTCCAATGGTTCGAGTCCTAGCACTGCCTGACAGAGTGAGCTCCCGTCAACTTCTGTTCACCTAACAGTTTGAAAGCATTGTCTGTGTGAGTAAATAATTAAGTACCACTTCAGTGATGAGGAGATGAGCTGGTGCTCTGTGCAGGCAGTCGGATTCTGCATGGCTCTGAACCTTTCCGGCGGTGGTGCCCACTTGTGAGAGATGAGCTCCGGGAAGGGAGGGGGCCATGGGTGGCACTGCAGAAAGAGCCACTTGTCTTTCTCACTGCTGCAAAGCCAGCTCCCCTCCTGTGGTGCACCTTGGGAAGCATGCAAAGATTTTTCCTGACAGAACTCATGAACAGGTAGCCAAATTGCTACTCTGTGATTGCATTGTAATGTGACTAATGTAACAAATGCCATGTTCTAATACCATGTTTCCCTGAAAATAAGACCCTGTCTTACATTTTTTGCCACCAAAAAAAGACACCAGGTCTTATTTTGGGGGGAATGTTATCCACTGACTAACCTCACTTGTGCACGTTGCTCCTGGCCTCCTTTTCACTGTCAGAGGCCTTCAGGAACTTTTTCTTCTGCATCCGGCAAGGCTTTCCTGAAGGCCTCTGAAGCAGATAACAGTTCTGGATCGATCCAGAGCTTTGTTATCAGCTACAGAGCCTTCAGGAGAAGAAATGTGCTGGCAAGGCAGGTGTTGGAGTGTGCAAGGCCTGGCTATAACTGTCCGAAGGTAAGTAGTAGGGCAGCTCCATCCCTCCATTCCCACCCGAGCTTAATTTTTACCCGTGGACTCTGAAGTGGGTGGGATATGAATTAGGGCTTATTTTGGGGGTAAGGCTTATATTGAACATGGATAACAATCAAGCTAGGGCTTACTTTTGGGGTAGGTCATATTTTCAGAGAAACAGGGTAATTATAATACTGGTCACTTGAAGCTAAAAAAGTATGTGAAGTTAACAGACATTCTTAGAACATGAATTTGTTAGGGAGGATTTTTAATCAATGAACAAGGTAACTTCTTTGTTCTTGACTTTGGATGACGGTCCCAAACAGTATCAAATTCTCCTCTCGTTGTGTCAACAGGGTGAATTGTCCCATATTGTAAAAGTATTGGATGATGAGCTCATTGGATATTTTCTCCCTTCCTGATCAACAGGCAGGAGCAGGAAGTGAAAAAGGTGATGGATAAATCAAGGAATGATTCAAGAGAGAAGTAGGTAATTTACTTTGCATGTAAACTTCAGGTCTGCCTTAAACTTGATTTCATCAGAATGGAATGTTGCATTATCAATATTGCATTACCAAAGAGTTATTTTTTTAAAAAATATATTGATTGGTTGTCTGTTAAGGTGCCATCAAGGTTGCATCAACTTTTAGCAACTACACACGTAGCATGTATCTGGGATTATCAACAACAAAGATATTTAGGATGATCTCTCCTTAACCTTGAGAACTTCCAATTTTGCATCTGTCCCTGTTGTAATCCAGTCCAACAACTTTGCTGCTTATCATTTTTCTCAGCATGATGAATTTCTCAACGAAGCTGAGCCTTCATGTCAGGTTCTATTAATCTGAACCTAGTCATGTGTGCCTCAAGTGAGACCTCAGAATGTTAATGATCCCTTTGTTTGTTTTCGATTAGAGATGAACAAAGTTGGAAGGGACCTTATAGGTCATCTAATCCAACCCTCTGCCCAACCAGGAGACCTAACATCATTTCGGACAGATGGTAGTCTAGTCTCTTCTTGAAAGCCTTCAGTGATGAAGCTCCCACAATTTCCAAAGGCAAGAGGTTTCATTGATTGATTGTTCTCAGTGTCAGAAAACCTTTCCTTATTTCCAGGTTGAATCTCTCCTTGATTGGCTTTCATCCATTATTCCTTGTCTGGCCTTTGGAAAATAGCTTGACCCCTTCCTCCTATCTGTGGCAGCCCCTCAAATACTGGAAGACTGCTCTCATGTCTCCTCTGATCCTTCTCTTCACTAGACTAGCCATGCCCAATTCCTGCAAACCTTCATCATATGTTTTAGCCTCCAGTCCCCTAATCATCCTGGTTGCTCTTCTCTGCACTTTTTCTAGAGTCTCAACATCTTTTTTATAGTGTGGTGACCCAACCTGGGTGCGGTGCTCTAGGTGTGGTCTTACTAAGGCTTTATAGAGTGGTATTAGTACCTCCCTTGATCTTGATTGTACCCCTCTGTTAATGCAACTTAGGATTGCATTAGCTTTTTTGGTTTGTTTTCTTCATTCTCTATAGGAGAGACTTCTAATATTGGCAACTTTAAGTCTTGTGTTCTTCATCTGCTATATGCCTTAAAAATGGCTGGCTATTAAATTCTGGGAGTTGAAGTCCACAAGTCTTCAACTGGCCAAGGTTGAAGACACTTGCTCTCTAAGTATTCTCAGGAGTTTTCTCCATAATCCAACTTCAAGAGTTGCAATATTCTTTCTATCTCGCCTCTTCAAAGTCCATTCCCTGTGATTATTTCAGACAAATTCTCTGGATTTGCACCTTATTCCGATCTGATCTTTGCTTCCATGGAGGTTCACAGGGAAAACCTCTATGATTGTATGAGACTGATCTTTGCAAAAGTGGACGCATCGTGGCATCTCAGTGTCATTAACCAAGTGCTCATTTATATTTTTTTTATTTTTTCTGAAAATCAGAAGCAGGGAAAAGCCATTTAATTTGGTGCTAGAAGATTTCAAGTGCAAAATTAAATTGAAATTTCCCAGTGATATTATCCTGTGCCATATGTTATTTGAAGTAAGTGGCCATTTCTTCCCCAACCCCCACCTCCTTTTTGCACATTTTCTGCTATGTTGCTTTTGTATCAAATGGTTATTATTTTTGGTTCGTTTACTTTCTCGACATCATGTAATTTTTAAAATTCAATTACTACAGTGCAAACTAAAAGAGAAGGCGGCGATAACTAACCATGCTTGTGATTGAAATGCTAGCTTTGTTTTAAGAGGAGGATAATATCATTTCCGCAGCAATAATATAATTACTATTGTCTCAAATGTTGTCTTTTCCACACTAAGACAAGATGATGCTGGGGGAAGTATAACCAAAAATTGATCTCATTCAGAGAACTAAGTCCCCAGAAGACCATTCGTGAAATGCAATTTGTAATGGCTGTGTGTGTGTGTGTGTGTGTGTGTGTGTGTGTGCTTGTGTGTGCACAAAAAAGATGTTGAGCTTGCCAACATTTTATACTTGAAAAAAAAATCTAATAGTAATAAAATAAACAGAATCGCATAACCCTGTGATTGCAAATCTTACACAACATTATTTTTGAGTTATTTGCAAAGGCATCGTTGTCGGGAAAGGGAAGTAGGGGAGACCAGTGTAGTACTACAGATAACCCTCAAGATACGACCACAATTGAGCCCAAAACATATGCTGCTAAGTGATACATTTATTAAGGGAGTTTTGACCCATTTTATGACCTTACTTGACACAGTTGTTAAGTGAATCACTGATGTGGTTAACTTAGTAACCCGTTTGTTAAGTGTTGTGGTTAGCCGGCAGCAGGTGCGGACGGCTGAGGAGAGCGAGGACTCAGATGAGGGCCAGGACCATTAGGGAGTGGACTGCTGCCTTCAGAGATTGTTGGGGCTGGCAGCAACGATGAGGAGGTTCCCAAGGAGCCTGTGCCAAGTGCACATGCACATAGGGCTATTTGCAGGAAAGAGCAGCTGCAACAGCATGGGCGACTCAGGAGTAAGGCTGCAAGGTAATAGCCCCTCCTTCAAGAAGATAAAAGCCAGCTGTGAATCGGAAATTCTTTGCAGGAAGCAAAAACATTTTGAAACTCAGCCTCGTGGACATTACAGTATCTGAAATTGGTGTTTGAAGACTCTTGTGTTGTGGAATATTTCTTATCTGTGATTCTTGGCAGCCTCTCACAGTTTTGGCGAGGTTTTGTGCTTATCAAAGTTAATTAGTTTGCAGAGGCCTTTTAAATGGGGATTCATAAGAATAATTAAAAGGTTTCTGTTCCCTTTGGCTCGTGTTTCTTTTATTGGAAAAGGGTTTGGGTCAGTGAATCTGGCTTCCCCATTGACTTCGCTTGTCAGAAGGTTGCAAAAAGTGATCACATGACCCCAGGAATCCACAACCGTCATAAATACGAGGCAAAGGTTTGAATTTTGATCACATGACCACGAGGATGCGGCAAAGGTCAGAAGTGTGAAAAATGTCACTTTTTTCAGTGCCGCTATAACTTTGAATGGTCACTAAATGAATGTTTGTAAGTCAAGGACTATCTCTACTTAAAGTTTGATTGACTGATTGGTTGACTGGTTATGTGCTGTGATGTACTGACTCTTAGCAACTGCAGATTGAGCTTCTCCAGAATGACATTACATATTACATACTGTATATTAACAGAGTTGGAAGGGACCTTGTAGGTCATCTAGTTCAACCCCCTGCCCAAGCAGGAGACCCTAAACCATCTCTGACAGATGGGAATCCAATCTCTCCTTAAAAGTCTCAAGTGATGGGGCTCCCACAACTTCCCAGGGCAACTTCTGTTCCATGGGTTGATTGTTCTCACTGTCAGAAAGTTTCTCCTTATTTCCAGGTTAAATCTCTCCTTGATCAGTTTCCATCCATTATTCCTTGTCTGGCCTTCAGGTGCTTTAGAAAATAGCTTGACACCCCCCCCCCCCTTCCTCTTTGTGGCAGCCCCTCAAATATTGGAAGACTTCTCTCCTGTCTCCCCTGGTCCTTCTCTTCTCTAGACTAGCCATGCCTAGTTCCTGCAACTGTTCATCATATGTTTTACCCTCCAGTCCCCCAAACATCCTGGTTGCTCTTCTCTGCACTCTTTCTAGAGTCTCAACATCTTTTTATGATGTGGTGACCAAACCTGGATGCAGTATTCTAGGCATAGTCTTACTAAGCCTTTATAAAGTGGTATTAATACCTCACTTGATGTTCCAATAGTACACTCCTTGCTAACAATAGAGTTCAGACACCCTGCTTCTGGTTGCCATCTTCTACTCTTTCCTTCCACTTATCCACTTAGCTTTAAAGGTTTCTCCAGGGAACTAGGTCTTTGCATAATGTATCTGAAGGAGGATAATATGAGTCTGGTCATGTGTGTCTTGAATGAAGACTTTGGGTTGAGTTATTCTATGAATCTGTTGGTTTGTTGTCCATGCTGTTCTCAATACCACTTGGTGTTGAAGATATTATTCAACATGGAATAAATGGGTTCTTGCTCTTTAACATGATCTTTGTATTAACACATCATACTGAGTGCTAATTTTGAAAGACGTGACAGCCTAGTTCACTCAACGATAAGCCCCAAACCGCATGCGGTGCTGAGCCCAACCCAGACCAACTATAGCTGTCAGCATGATTTATGAATCCAGGCCCTTATGCTTTTCCAGTCCTTCCACTCCCACCAGTAGCTGCCTGGCCTCTGGGCCTGGGGAGCACACCGCTTCCTCTCCCAAATTGCACACACCTCTCTGCCTAGCAAACAGGTAGAGGCACCTGTGCAAAACCAACAAAAACCAGTCTATCCTTTGAAAACTTCCTGGAGGAGATGATGAAATTGCTTTTGATGGGCATCCCTGTGTAGAAGCGGTAGCAGTAGCCTTGTCAAGATGATGACTACCCATTATGATGGCAGCAGAGCAAATTAGGGTTGCTTCTCATTGCTGCCTAAGCATCCTATCATCTGGGGATTTAAGGCAATTTATTTTACAAGGTCGAAATCAACACCCGTTCTTTATACAATAGGTGTAGGCCTGTCTAAATATTCTCTCTCCGTCGTGAGGGTGCATAGTTTTCTTTGATCCCGGGTGGGTGGATTTTCTGTGGAACCAGTTTGTCTCCCAATTATACAATTATTTCTTCAGGAGTCCTGCAGCTCATCATCTCTTGCTGAGAAGAATATAAGCTAGCTGCCTAAAAATGGTGGGGAATGCAAATTCTAGAATGAACTCTTCGCGTCCCTTGTCAAGTTTGGGGCATTAAACAACGATGGGTAAGAACATGGGGTGTGAGGCTAGCCTCTGGTTCCTCAGCTTTGGGGATATTACCTCTTTTTAGCTTAAGCACTTACTAAGTTTCCTCAGGCTGGTTATTGTGTTAAGCTATGGCTTGTTTAACCATTATTTACTGAATAAATTACAGTCAGCTGTGATCAGATGATATTTATTTTATTTTTTGTTTCAGAAAATTTATATGGCTACCCAACCCAGTCATGGTGACTCTGGGTGGATTACAGAACCAAAATCCCAATACAAAATGCACTAAATCCACAAACACATGGTCATGACAATCCAGCCATCCACTTGATGAGCTCTATATCACCCTGGGGTCTCCAGGCCCGCTAGCAAAATCACGTCTTCATGGCCTTCTGGAAGAGTATCAAGGTGGAGGCCTATCTCCAAAGGGATGATGTTCCACAGGGAAGGAGCCACCATTGAAAAGGCCCTGCTTTGTTCCCCTCAGATGGACTTCCTTAAAGGAGGGAACCTAGACAGGGGTGGCCTTCAAAACTTTTAGCAAAGGGTTCTCTGCCCGGTTTTTGGGTGGGTGTCGCCATGGTGAGTATGGTCTAGTCGGCCTCTTGCACCATTGGGGGGGTGCGTTTTTGCTCTTCCCGGGCTCCTGAGGCTTTCCTTGAGTCTCCGGGAGGGCAAAAATGGCTTCCCAGGCTCCTGAGGCTCTCTGGAAGCTGGAAATGAGCCCATTTCCGGCCTTCCCAAACTTCTGGGAGGCCTGTTTTTTGCCCTCTCCGAACCTCCATGCGCACCCTGCACTTACCTGCATCCAAAAAGGGCCGTGTGGGGAATCTTGGGGGGTGGGTGGGCGAGGTGGGTGGGGCCATCCAGGAGTGGGATTTGGGGGTTCTCCAAACTGCACAGAATCTTAGTTAGGGGCTCTCCTGAGCACCTGCGAACCCCCAGCAGCCCCACCCCTGAACCTAGAGGGTAACTCTGGTGGGTTGGGTAGATATAGCTGGGAAAAGACAGTCCTTCAAAAAAACCCTGGCCCCAGGTCATGTAAGGCTTCGACAGCTATGCTATAAACCTGGTTTTACAACCATGAAACAATCACACGCCAATCTGGGTTTAGCGGGATGTGTGAACCAAGAAGAGAACTACAGCTCAAAGTTTGGGTTGCTTTTAATGTTTTACCTTGTGCCATTTTTCCCTTCAGGAAAATACATGGATTTATCCCCGTTCTCAACTGGGACAATAGATGTAATCTTTGACAAACCACTTTCTTCAAGACTGAATTCCTTAAAGCTGCCATCAAATAAACTGTCAACGGAAACAGTTGGAATTATATGCATTTGATAAAACCATTCTTTTTCTTTCTTTCTCCCCCTTTTTAATTTTTTTTTAATCAATCCATCTCTGTGTTTGTTTAAAGAGAAATTATTTGTTCCAGCTTTTGGCATGGCTGAATTGTAGATCAGAGGTGGTGAAGTCAAACAGTAACTTTGAAGAATTAATCTCTTGAGCTTTTCGCCCTGGCCAGTTTATCCTCTTCTTTTCTTTCTTGCTCCATTAAGCATTTTTTTAATGCCTTTCTCTTGCATTTGTGGGTGGAGAGAAGACAGTTGTCAAACCTTGTTTTGAAAGGAATTTCATTCTTCAACAGCCAGACAGTTCTTCTGATACATTTGAAACCTACAACGAGACATGTCAACCACCCCAGTCAGATATTCTCCTCACTGTCATAAAAGAACAATTTCGAAGGAACACCTCTGACAGACCAAATCACACCGCTAATTCAATACATCTCTTTAATTCAGCTCATTTTGGGAAGTCCAGCAAGAATACCATGCTTTTTCTGTTGTGCTTTGGCTATCTCAGGCATTTTGTTGGTGAACATGAAGGGCACAATCTCAAAACAGAAATTATAAGTGATACACAAATTCCAAGTTTTGGGCTCCTTATCAACTGCCATTGTTTGCTGAGATTTGGTGTTTGTTGAGTGCCTGTTAACTTAAATAATTAATTTTGGGTGATGGCTTCACATGTATGTAGACACAAAGGCAGGAGTTAGGTCTGGCTAGCCCAAGGTTGTCAAACTTGATTTCATCGAGGAGCGCATCAGGGTTGTGTTTGGCCTCAGGGAGGCCAGGGTGTGTGTGGCTGGGCATGGCCAGCGTGACATCACTTGTGTCAGGGGCACCTGTGGTGGCCAGGTGCTCAGGTAGGACTTCCCACAGATCCTCCATCCCTCTCATTATAATCTATCTGTCTATCTATCTATCTATCTATCTATCTATCTATCTATCTATCTATCT
>BLBF01000058.1:12981023-12995523 GCA_015471245.1 Laticauda colubrina
TCTTCTTCTTCTTCTTCTTCTTCTTCTTCTTCTTCTTCTTCTTCTTCCTCTTCCTCTTCCTCTTCCTCTTCCTCTTCCTCTTCCTCTCCTTCTTCTTCTCCTCCTCCTCCTTCTCCTTCTTCTCTTCCTCCTCCTCCTCCCTCCTTTATTGCACAGTCAGCCAGATGTTCAGACAGGATTTGGCATTTTTGTCTACCTATCGAATCCTTTCCAAGGACCAGGATATTTGACTGTGTTTGACAGATTTTATTATTGGTCCTTCAAATGAAGCTTGGAGAATTTGCTCCAGTCCCTTCAGCTCTCCCCAATGAACGTTGCTCCCTTCAAAGGAGCTAATGGCCTGTTGCCATCACCTGGATTCTTGAACCGCTGGCAAAGAACAACTTGCTCGCTTGCTGTTCGTCTGAACTGAGTGGGGTGGATAAGGGAGCATCCTGAGCTGTGAATAGGGAGCAAACTAGGTCTGGTAACTTATGCAGCCAGGTCATGTCTGGACAGCATTAAAACAAAACCCTTCTGGTCTTGTGGAGCTGGAAATACCAGAAAAACCTGTTTGAGAGCAGGGGAACCAGTTACCTATTTCAGTGTCAGTTTTTCATGGCAGTCCTGTGTTAAAATTGAGTTCCATTCTTTAACTTGCATTTATATGGATAGTACTTGATGTAGGACCAGAGTTGAGCCTAACATTTCTGTTACTGAGTGAGTGTTGTCCCATTTTATGACTTTTGTCAGCGACAGCTGTTACTTCTGTAGCTGTTGTTGTTAAGTGAACCATGCAGTCTTTAAACGAATCTGGCTTTTCCCCCACCCCTCCATTGATTTTGCTTGTCGGAAGCCAGCTGGAAAGGTTGCAAATGGTGGTCATGTGACTTTTGTGATCTTTTTTTCACCCTTAACGACCGTTGCGGCCTCCTCAAGGTCATGGGATCAAAATGTTGCCACTTGGCATGCATTTATTTTTTAGTTATTTATTTTTTGAAAAAGTTTTTTTTTAATAACAAAAACAAACAAATAAAACCTTCTTTCTGTTCAACAATGTGTCAGTTGGGTACATATATCTTGTGCACATAGTAACATTATCATACATATCTTACTTATTTATATTTATAGCCATTCTAATCAGTATTCTATATCACATTTATCAATTGTCGTATTGTCATTAACATTATTATTGTCTTTCAAAATTATATTTTATATCTTACTCTGTCTAACTCAGTCAATTATCAATTACACTATATTATATAGTTATTAAATATTTCAATTTCTTAATCTTCTATCTAGCCATTCATAAAATAAATTCCAAATTTTATAGTAATTATTTCCATCCTATTCTTTAATTGCCATTGTTAATCTACTCATTTCTGCATATTCCATTATTTTCTCAATTATTTCCTTTTCTGTTGGAATTTTCTCATTTTTCCAATTTTGTGCAAATACAATTCTAGCTGCTGTTAATACATTAATAATCAAATATGTCATCTCTTTATTGTAACCTACAGGCAAAATTCCCAATAATTTTTTTTTCACTTGGCATGCATTTATGACGGTTGCAAAAGTCCCACGTAATAAATACATGCCAAGCGGCAAAAAATTTGATCCCGTGACCTTGAGGAAGCCGCAACAGTCAAGTGTGAAAAACAGTCACAAGTCACTTTTTTTCAGTGCTGTTGAAACTTCAGTCACTAAATGAATGGCTGTAAGGTGAGAACGTATCTGTATGCCAATCAGAGCACATACTTACCGAGGGACTGCGTGTTACAAAAAATGGTGGACGAGTTTCTCTTTTCTTGGGCCAAAAAAGTCAAAACAGAACTATTGAAGCTGTAATTTTTTTTTAATGGACTGCTGAAAACTGCTGGTATATTAGAAGATGTCTCCAGTTTCAGTGGTTCATGAAAACAAGGCTTGGCGGTTCGTTGGCTTGAAGGAAGGAGAACACATCTGCCATTTTTACTAATGGGCAACCCATTCATAGGTACAAGTTGTAAATTAGACATTCTTAATTGTTGTGAGACATTGTTGGAGCTTTATCACTGGAGGCTTTCAAGAAGAGATTGGACTGCCATTTGTCAGAAATAGTGTAAGGTTTCCTACTTGGATGGGGTTGGGCTAAATGACCTACAAGGTCCCTTCCAACTCTGTTAATCTGTTAATGCAGGGAATACCTGTGTTACTTTGGGACAATTTAAGATGTCCCAAAGCTGCTTTTTCAAGAGGCAAGTGGACTTCCTGGTTTTTCTTTGAAGTTGTTCCACTTTTCACCCAAGAAGGATGGGGAATGGAAGGATTTATATTCCTTGCAGACAGCTGGTCATTTGCATTTTTTAGAATTGAGTCATTGAGGCCCCTTGGAGCTTTGTCTGTGGCATCTGGGTCATCTGACTGGTGCAAATGGATGTGGAGCTTTCTTGGAACTGATAGCCATCTATGTCAAATTTGAACAGCCCTCTCTCAACAGAAGGGGAGGGATACGACATCATCTATCTCCAATCTACCACAGTCCTTTCAACAATTTCAAGAAGGCTGTACACACATTTGCACTATCCTGATGACACAGACAAACCTCCAAGTAGCCTCAACAACTTGCTCAAAGAATGCAAATGACCAGCTGTCTGCAAGGAGTTATAAATCCTTCCATTCCCTGCCAGCCAGTCAGAGCTGCAGAAGCTTTTTGGATGAGAAGTGAAAAGTCTTCAACAGAAAAAACAAGAAAGTCCTGTTGCCTCTTTTTTGATCTGGATGACTGAGAATCTTCATAGATATTTAACTTAATAGTTTCTATGGATTTGCAGTTATCTTAACAGCAAAGTTTGAATAGTGTTCTATTGGGAATGTAAGCAGAAAGTTCCATATTTCCTGGATTTAATATTTTATAGATATTTTGCAAATAGACACTAGGCCTAATGGGCAACCCAAGAAGAAAAGAGAAAAAAGAGGATCTAGGATGGTGTTGATTATTATTGTTGCTTTGGCAGAGATTTTATGGATGCCTTAAAAAGAAATATTGCGAGAGATACACTAATTCCCCATTTCCTTCCTAAAGTAACATCCTTCCATATTCTGGAAAGGTTAAATGTTTTGGTTTGCAGAGATCAACCAGTTTGGAGGCTGGTTGAAGGATCATTTTTGCAATTTGTGCTTGATCCATTGCTCCAAGTATGTTGGCATTAAAAGGTGAAACCATCATGTGCCAATGCTTGGCAGTTTCTACAATTCAGAAAGACAGGGCAAAATTAGATATTTTGATCTTCTTTTTCTACTTTTGGATTATTTACACCAAGAACTTTTACAGTTGGAATTGCAAAAAAGCATTTTCTGGTCAGAGTTAACCTGAATAGGGCTGAAGTCCAGAAGTCCAGATGGGTCACCTTTTTTTTTTTTACCACTCTCTCCAGCAGGTAAGAACACCTGGCTGGCTCAGAAGCCCTAAGCAATGTTGGATAGGGTTAATATTTCAGTGGAATTCCACCAGGGAGTACCAAAGTTGTTTTTAATTGAGAAGGTGAAGGCTATTCCCAAAGCTAAACTACATCTGAATTGTTGCCAAAAAATAACCATGGGTCACACAAAAGTGTTTGTATTTTTTTTGCTAAGCAGCTTCTGGCAGGCTGACAAATCATCTATGAAGTTTGAACTTTGCTTTGGAGTTGGACAGTCATGATATGTCCATTTTTTCTCAAGCACTCTTGCCTTCCAGGAAGTCCAACCTAGAAACATCTTGAAGTGCCTTTTGAATGTTCACAGCTTGGAAAGTTTATTCCAAATTTACATTTGCTTTGCCTGAATTTTACGTCTTTCATTTATGCCTTTGAACATCTTAAACTGCTAGGCAGCCAGGTCTCTGGTGCTTGGTGATAAATGTAAAACCCACATTGAAAGCAAGGTTATTAAAAGCTTTGAACAATAGAGGTGTGTTCTTTTTTTAAAGGGAAGCTTTTAAAAAATAATAATAAAAAAGAGAGAGGTTGGATCTCTCAACTCAAGCATTTTTGAACTGCTTTTGCATGTGAATAATTCATTCCCAAGGGAATAATACTTTTTGCAGATATTTTTTTACAGAGTTTCCCATAATAGAATAGTTCAGCTAATATTGTCTAGCATTATTCAGTGGTGGGATTCAAAAATTTTTACTACTGTTTCTTTGGGCGTGACTTGGTGGGCGTGGCAGGAGAAGGATACTGTAAAATCCCCATCCCTTCCCCACCCTACTAGCCTGCTTTCCAGCTCCATTCTCCTGTGCAGGTCAACCAAAGAAGACCCAGCCGATCAGCTGGGACTCAATGGGAGGTTGAGAATAGATGGAGTTGGTGGGGCCAGTCAGATTTGCCGTTTCTCTGAACTATTCAACATTTCCGCTACTGGTTCTCCAGAACTGGTCAGAACCTGCTGAATGCCACCTCTGATGGCATTGCTTCTTGAAAGTCTCCATTTGTCTCCTAGAGTTGGAATCTTATGTGGGTGGTAGGACTGAGCTGACCTTGGCTTATGTGCTTCGAGAGGAGTCCAAAGAACAAATTCTGGAACTATAGTTTAGGGCTAAGAAGTAAAATCAGAATCAACTTCCTAGAAGTAGGCAATAGTGGACCAGTCATAGATGACAGCATAAGCTGACCTTGGCTAATGTTAAAGAAACAAAGTTGGGTTGAATTTGTTTTTTTTTATTAACAGAATAATAGGGTTGGAAGGGAGAAGCAGAAGATTATATACCATTTCAGAAAAATGGTTGCCCAGTCTCTGTTTAAAGACCTCCATTGATGGAGCACTCACAACTTACGAACGCAAACATACGTGTCCCAGGATAATGTTCCAGGATCCAATCTGGTTTGGTCACTGGGATCAGTTTTCCAAGCTTTTGGACTTTTGCTGGAGCCCATCCTCAGGGAACTTCCCTCTGGGAACACACACACTGCTCAAGAGAAGTTCTCTGAGGGTGTCCAAAAACTTGGAAAACTAAACTTCTGGTCTTTGTGACCGACCCAGCTTGCATTTCTCACCTACGACTTAGGTTAGCTTGGTTAATACTTGGAAAGAAGACTACGAGGAAGTCTTAGTGCTGAAAGCTAGCCTGGAAAGTAAGAATCAAAAGTACTCAAAGAAGACAGTAGCAAGCCTCTTCCGTAGTATCTCCAAGAAAACTGCATGGGTATGTCCATGTAATCACCAGGACTTGAACTTTGCTCAAGAAAGACATGGCTTTACATTAGAATGTCTTCAGTTCATAGATTTTGCTAGACCAATGCTTAAATACAGCTTCGCTGTCTGGAATCCTCACTATATATCAGACGTTAATACGAGTCCAGAAGTATTCTACAAGAAGAGTACTACACTCCTCTGTTCGCAATAGAATACCCTACATCACCAGATTTGAGATTTTAGGTTTAGACAACCTTGAACTACACCAGCTAGGATTGGATTTAAGCATAGTACATACAATTATTTGTTCCAACGTCTTACCAGTTAATGAATATTTCAGCTTTAACCGCAACAACACAAGAGCACACAACAGATATAAACTAAATGTTAAACCACTCCAAACTCGATTGCAGGAAGTACGATTTCAGCAACAAGAGTGGTCAATGCCTGGTACTCACTACCTGATTCTGTTGTCACCTGCTCAAATCCCCACTCCTTTACCCTCCAACTAACCTCACCCCATTCCTAAGAGGTCTGTAAGGGGCGTGCATAAGCGCACAATCGTGCTACCTTCCCTGTCCTATTGTCCTGAATGTACCCGATTTCATGTATTTATCCTTATGTGTACTCTTATTTCTATTATATTGTAAGCGTTTGACAAATCACATGAATAAATAAATAAATAAGTAAGTAAAAAATAAAATGTTTATGTGATATGTGTTGGGATGGTTCTTAGCCAGCTGATTTTTTGTGGCCTTACTGATATATATCTCTGGGCAGTAGAGGTCATACTTATTTTGTGGTTTTTGCCCTTCCTGTGTCTACAATGTGAGGTTGGAGTCTTGTATTTTCCCACAGAAATATGAGTTACATTCCTTATTCCATAACCAGTTCCCAATCACGTCAAAAATAGTGCACATGCTATTTTTCATCTGCACTGTTGCTTCTGATTTCATTAACTTGATGGGTTGCGTTGATGTGTTGCGACGTGCCAATTACGATAAAAGAAACCTGGATCTCTGCCCCAGCTGGGATCTTAACGCTTAGCCAATTTGGCAGAATCTGTGCCATCTTACTGGCATTGACCAATCACCATCCTAGTTAAAAAAAAAATAACCCCTGGAGTTTTTTCCAGCCTCTTATTCTCTGTGGGATTAGGAAAACCATCCTTGATAAGACTCAAAAGATCCATCTTTGATTTCGCTTCATCCTTTCTTTCACTGTCAGCAATAATATGAGATGGTAGGCCAAGAACAGGCCAATTCATTTATTTTTTAGCTTACTGTGTTTAAACTGGGAAATACGCACATGAGTTATGCATGTTCCAGGCCCCTGAGGCTGCAGGGTGTGGCTTAGACAACTTTATGAGGCTCTCCTGGAGATTGTTTGCCTTGAGAAGATAAATGAACGCTGTTCTTCTCTGATCCTACCAGATTCTAAGATGGCTGTGGGTAATGTAGTTGGCTTAAAGCAGAATAGGAAAAGACTGCTTTTTTCCCCCTTGGCTTATGGATTGTCCTACACCTGAAAAGATATCTGCCCACGTTGAGATCCAGTCTTCCAATATTTGAAGGGCTGCCACAAAGAAGAGAGGGGGTCAACTTATTTTCCAAAGCACCAGAAGGCAAGACAAGGAGCAGTGGGTGGAAACTAATCAAGGAGAGAAACAACCTAGAACTAAGGAGCAATGAATGTCCTGGCAGTGAGGACAATCAACTAGTGAAATGGCTCATCTTCAGAAGTTGTGGGTGCTCCATCACTGGAGGCTTTTAAGGAGAGACCAGACAGCCACTTGTCTGAAATGGCACAAGGACTTCTGTCTGAGCAGTGAGGTGGACGAGAAGACCAACTGTTATTTTGTTATCCCTCTAAACTGCCAATTAGTGACGCTACCAGATTTGAGGAAATGTTAGCACTAAGAAGTCTTCTGGGCCTTCACTTCTTTGTAAGCCCATTGTTTCCTTCCCAATATTGTCAACCAACTGAAGTTCCTTGCCAGTTGCGACCATCTGGTGAGGAACCCAAGAATAATGGGCTACCTTCTGCACAAGTGCGTCCCAAGAAGTACCTTGGATAGCCATGGAAATTTGGGGCTCATGTGGTCATAAGTTGAGAACTGCCTGTGCTTTAAACCCAGGTGCTGAATTGAATCATTTTCCTATGGAATGCTACCCTTGTGAACTTAAATTATATCCACTAGGAGTCCTGGTGGCACAGCGGTTGAAGTGCAGTATTGCAGGAAAATTCTGCCCACAGTCTGGAGTTTGATTCTGACCGACTCAAAGTTAACGCAGCCTTCCATTCTTCTGAGGTTGATAAAATGAGGACCCAGATTGTGGGGGGCAATACGCAAATAATGCCTTTACATTGTAAATGGCTGCAAAATGCTGTGGGGTGGTAACTAATCTTACATCCCAGACAGTATAAGGAGTATTGGGGTAAGCAACTTTCAAATAAGTTTGAGTTCAACTAGGGTTTTGGCTGTGTCAGTGTTCCAGGGAACATACTCATAGCAAATAGACCTCCGAGGTAGGATGATTCCTCAAAAATAGTTTGTTTGGGATGTCAAATTGGCACAAACTGGGGGAAAACTGACTGGATGTTTCCATGGTTTTCAGCTAATTAAAGGTAAAAGTTTTTATCCTTTCCCCCCCAAAAAAAATCCATCGCATGGTCCAATGAAGGTGCCACCCGATTGCCTGGTAACTTCACTCTTCTGCTCTCCCACCACCTGTCCTTGGTTCCCAGGAGAAAGTATTTTGTTTGACAAATCGGTGGTGGGATTCAAATTTTTTTACTACTGGTTCTGTGGGCGTGGCGTGGTGGGTGTGGCAGGGAAAGGGTACTGTAAAATCTGCATTCCCTTGCCACTCCTGGGGGAAGGTGACTGCAAAATCCCCATTCCCTCCCCACCCCACTAACCTGCTTTCCAGCTCTGTTCTCTTGTGCAGGGCAACCAAAGAAGACCCAGCCAATCAGCTGGGACTCAGGAGGTGGGGAATAGATGGGGGCGGGGCCAGTCAGAGGTGGCATTTGCCAAACTACTCAAAATTTCCACTACCGGTTCTCCAGAATTGGTCAGAACCAGCTGAATATCACCTCTGTGACAAACCCCAGCTATCTCTATTCCCCACTCCCTATCCTTCAGCTCCAGTATGGCAACCACTGAAGCCTCAAAATGGCTTCGGTCAGGTCAGCTTCAGGGTTGACAGGCTGTTAGCATCCAACCATTTTGTTCATTCATTGATCCATCTCATTCATTAGTTTGTATTGTTACCTATGGCAATAGATTTGGAGGAATAGATGTAGAGATCCGGCATATTCTGGTAAACGTAAATGCTGCCATATTTTAATTAAAGAAAAAAAAAAAACACCAGTATTTGACAATTCAGGCTCATGATTTTTAGCTGGGCATGATTGTCTGCTGCTAGGGCAAAAATTGGGATGGATTCCATAGGTCAGGAGTAAACAATTTGATGTCCACCAGAAATGTGGAGCTTCTTAGCACTATATCCTAAACCATGCTTGTCGTGGCTGAGGAGTGTTGAGGTTAAAATATCTGAGGACATCAAATGACATAATTTGCATGCTTAAAGAGTCGATTCAGAGGGAGGTGTGCTCTCAAATAAGTAATTCAGAAAACTGATATATTCTTCTGTGGCTTATCACAGGAGATCATCTAGAACAGGGGTCTTCAACCTTGGCAACTGTAAGACTTGTGGGCTTCAACTCCCAGAATTCCTCAGCCAGCAAAGTCTTAAAGTTGCTAAGGTTGGAGATCCCTGATCTAGAATATATCATATACCATACAAAAGTAATGAGTGAAAACCTGTTCAAAATAAATCCGATCTAGGAAAAGGGTTTTGTTTTTTGTTTTTTTGATAGGAAGAAACATTGATTAGTGGAACAGCTACAGGTTACATCCCAATTCTACAGGTTGGGATGCTCCCATCACGGAGATTTTAAAAAAAAAAATGTTTGGTCAACTATTTGACCTGGTTGGAATAAGTTCTCTTGCATTGAGCAGGGGATTGGATTAGACCTCCAAGGTGCCTTCCAGCCCTGTGACTCTATGATCTTTGCGTTCCTTGTTATTCAATATTCTCTCCAGATCTTTAAACGTATCTTTTCCAATATTTGAAACTTGGTCCTTTGAAGTGAAAACAGCAAAGTTTGAATGCCTAGCTTTTACCACTGAACTATCTTGTCTTGCATAGATGTTTCCTCTGGCATTCTCTTCCTGTTCTTCCCCACTTAGATTAATAATAGGTTTTATTATCACACCGTGGGAGGTAAGGGGAAGGTACAGTATCTGCATTGCTATGTGTCAATTCAGCAGTGACAGTTGTAACACTGAGGTTTTTTTTTTTAACTTATAGTAAATGATACAGAGAGAAGGGTGTCTATTCTATATCTAGTCTTTTCCCCTGATTCATCTCGTTTTTTTCAAGTAGTATGAGAAGCTCCTTCAGGCATTTTGCTTCGAAAGAAAGATAAGGATTCGCTCTTCTGTGAGATCCACTGATCTCATTTGAATTCCTTTTTACCTAAGAGAGGGATTGTTTCTTCCACCCATAATATATAAGCAATAGATCAACAGCAGCCGGCTTGTTGGAAAAAAAATGCTTTGAAGAGCAAAATGAATAGTCACAATGAAACATTATTTAAGGCGCAGTTTATCCCAAAATGTTATTAAAGACAATGTTTGCTGTAGTTTATCACAATTGCAGCTTGCCGAGGGGCATCCCAGGTGCAAGATTTCTGTTTTATAATTTTTGTTTTTACTGTTCTATGATATATATGTATATGTATATGTATATGTATATTTATGTATGAATGTATGAATGTTGTGGTTAAGATGGGTGGCCATATACATCTTTTAAATAAATAAATTTCCGCACACTTGATCTTCTGTTGAGGCATATCCTTTTTTGTTGATTCTTTGTCAGCCATAAGAATAATCTCCAAGGTATTCACATTTATGTATTCTTTACATTTCTGCAATGACGAGGGAGATTCTCAATCATTCAGGTCATGGCTGTCCCAAAGGTCTTTCTCAAAAAGGCAACTCGACTTTCTTGGTTGGTTTCTTTGAAAACTTTTCACTTCTCATCCAAGAAGCTTCTTCAGTTCTGAACCAAAGAAGCTTCTTGGATGAAATCATTTTCAAAGGAAAAAAAAAAAAACCCAGGAAAGTCTAATTGCCTTTTGGAGAAAGCACCATTGGGTCAAGAACCATTGACACCAGTCTTGAGACTGGTTGTTTGTCAGAACCTCCCATGAGGTCCATTTGGGTTGTCAAATTCATCAGCTAGCTATGCGCCAAACATTTTCAGGGATGAAATCAACTCCACCTTAAAAAAAAAAAGCAACCACATGATCTGCAACTTTGTCTTAACAAGCCTCATAATTTGCTTTGGGAATGCAGTTCCCGTTTTCTGGTTATGTCAACAGATTTTCATCACTTTCCCTGGGTAGGCCATGAAAGGCTGCAATAATTGTTACACCAGGGAGATATGGTAATGCTTTATAAAGAGTCTGCTTAATGCATCCATTTGCTAAAGGGTAAATTTCTGTACCAGCAATTCAATATCAGACGTGTTAGACTATTTATGCAGCCTATTGCCTGCTTACGTATTCCCCAACTTGGTCTTCTCCAGTTGTGTAGGACTTTGGCTCCCATAATTCCCCAGCCTGTATGAAACTTAGGGGATCATGAGAATTGGATCCAGTATATCAGGTTGAATAAAATAGTGTTCTGGGTCCTTAGTTGTCCAGGATCTATTCAAAAGTCCAATGAAGGCAAAACACCTCCATGTATAAAGACTGAACCACAATTCCTAAGAGCCTCAACCAGCAGTGATCACTAGAAAAGGATTTGGGAGATGTAGCGGTAGAACTCCAAGGTCTCTTCCAGCTCCTTCCTTCTGAAGGATATCTAGATAGCCAAGGAATGTGGATAAGCATTCTGCTGAAGGTGCTCTGTAATTTCCTAGAAGTCCATATTCTTCAACTCTGTTTTTCTTTTCTTTTCTAACAAAACAATACCATGTTTTCTGTCCTGCTCTACAGAGTGGAGAGTTGGTCTCTGGACAGAAAACCACTTGAAGAGATTAGAAGCATTTGAAATGTGAATTTACAGGCAGCCATTACATATAAGTTGGGTTATCAGAAATGAGGAGGTGATGAGCTACCTGGGAAAGCCAAGGGAACTAATCCAAACCATTAAAAAAAAGCAAAAGTTAAGACTATTTTGGACATGTGACGCAACACCCGGAAGAATATGCCATCCTTCACTTCTTAATCCTTCAGGGAAAGATTGAAGGCAAATGAGGTTCAGGCAGAAGAACATCGTTATGCCTTCAAAATCTCAGTGATTGGTTTGGACAAAACTCAACAGCTCTTTTTCTGGCAGCTGTTGATCAAAACAGGATCACTAACATGATCATCAACATCCGATGATGGATAGGGCACAAGAAGAAGACGAAGAACAAAACAATATGGAATTATGGTCCTCATGAAAAAAAGAAATAGTAATGATGCATTTGCTTTCTTGCAGGAAGTGCCATCTCCATCCTTGAAAGTGTCTCCTTATTCCCAGGGCAGCATGCGAAGGATTATCTTGGAGAACCCTGAGAAGGTAGGGAAGTTGTACTGTTGTTACAGTGGCATTGGGCGTAAGATGTTGGAAGTAGATTTCAGTATTTGTGTGTCTATGTTGAAGTGCAGTGGAACCTTGGGTTGCGACCGTAATCCATTCCAGAACTTCAGTTGCAAGCCAATTTGGTCGTGACTGTAAGCATGATGGACTGCGCATGCGTGGAACACCCCCCCCCCCCAAGAAATGGCTCCATAGGGGAAATCGCTGCGGCTTTGTTGGTTGCTACCCAAAGATGTGTCTGCGACCAGAAACAAAACTTTGAACAATTTGGTCATCAGCAGATTTGATCATGAACAGAAGTGTTTGCGCCCCGAAGTTCCATTGTATAAATGGATCTATATCAGTGGTGGGATTCAAATTTTTTTACTACCAGTTCTGTGGGCGTAGCCTGGTGGGCGTGGCTTGGTGGGCACGGCAGGGGAAGGATACTGTAAAATCTCCATTCCCTCCCCACCTCACTAACCTGCTTTGCAGCTCCTTTCTCCAATGCAGGGCAACCAAAGAAGACCCAGCTAATCATCTGGGACTCAATAGGGAGCAGAGAAGAGATTGGGGCGGGGCACGCACACACACACACACAACACACACACACACACACACACACATATACAGGGAGTTCTTGACTTACAACCATTCATTTACAACAGCGCTGAGAAGTGACTTACTACTGTTTTTCACACTTCCGACCATTGGACTATCCTCTTGATCACATGATCAAAATTCAGGTGTTTGGCAACTGACTCATATTTATGATGGTTTTCAGTGTCCTGGGGTATGTGATTCCCTTTTGTGACCTTCCAACAAGCAAACTCAATGGGGAAACCAGATTCACTTAACAGCCATGTGACTAACTTAACAACTTCAGTGATTCACTTAACAACAGAGGCAAGAATGGTTGTAAAAGGGGCAAAACTCCTTGAACAAATGTCTTGCTTAGCAAAAGAAATGTTGGTCTCAAACATGGTTGGTTGTAAGTTGAGGACTACCTGTGTATTTTTTTCCCCCAGGCCTTATGGCTGAAATAAAATTGTGGAGTTCTTGGTGCTCTCTGAGCTTGAATGTTTGCAGGCATTTTATTATTCAACTATTAATGTTATCGTTGCATTGATGTTGCTGCATAGTTGGGTATTGAAACATCTTCAAGCAAACAAGCAACCTCAGAGGCCAACTAGGGTTTCACTGCTCAACCCTTAGCTACAGATATTTTCCTCTATTGTAATAAAGTTATTTGAATTACATGCATGTAGAAATTTACAATTGCGCGCGCGCATGCGCACGCACACACACACACGTTTGGAAGGATAGCAGGGTTATTTCTTTTTTTTAATAAAGATTTTATTGAACAAACACAAACAAAAACCAAAAAAATACATTAAAAACATTGAACACATTGAAAACATTGAAGTCCTCCTAACCCACATATTTGTGTTACATTGCTAACTCACACATAAAAATCATACAGATTTACTTTCTATATATATAATTTATAGACACACACATACATTTAATCTTTTCTTATTGTCTTGATCCTTCCTCTTTTCTAACCAACCATAAAACTTATCCCATATTTTGTTGTAATCCGATTCGTCCTTATTTTTTAATTCCCTTCTCAATTTTTCCATTTCGACAGCAGGGTTGTTTCAAACTTGCGCAACACATTGATTCAAAGATCAATTGATCTTCCATTTACTGTTCTTGAGCCACGGCAGCCAAAAGCATTGTGGATCTTCTAGAAAATCCTGAATCAATTCATTTCTTTCAAAAACGTTAGAAGCAAAAAAAAAAAAAGAAAAGAACTTTGGAAAATCCTCTATGCCACTACATTTAATTCTAGATCCTTGTTGTAAAGACAGTTGTGGTCTCATTTCTTCAATCCACAAGCATTGAGATCTAAATGATCTTTCCCTGGAACTTGAATGGGGGGTTGGACTAGAAGACCTCCAAAGTCTCTTCCAATTTTGTTATTCTGTTGTGGGTGAATCCTAGATCCTAGTTTATGAAATCTTCATTAGATTCTTTTCTGTGCTGAGATTTATCCAGGAAAAATATAAAGGCAGCATCAAAAGTCCATAGCATATGGGACATTTCAGTCTCGTTTTCCACATGGCCTCCAGAGTTTTCTCTTCAAATAAGCTTGGTGTCAGCGTTCCAGCGAAACTCCCCATGTTCATTCAGCAGTCAGAAACAAAGTCCAGCCAAGTAAGAATTTATTAGAATTGTCATCTTGACACATCTGGGAAAACCTGAATCTGAAAGTTCCAGGTTTCCCTTTCCCCAAGAGAAATTCAAAGATCCATCCCCTGCACCCATCAGTCCATCACACAGCCAAATCAAATCTTTGTCCCAACTGGAGACATCCCTCCGGTCACTCCTCTCCGGGTACCTGCTCTCATGTCTCCCCTGGTCCTTCACTAGACTAGCCATGCCAGTTCCTGCAACAGTTCATGGTATATTTTAGTCACCAGTCCCCTAATCATTTTGTAAAGTCAGATGCTGTGCAGTCTGTGAGAAGCCTGTGTGTAAATAAGGATTTGCTTTGTTACTTACAGGAACCACTGTCTCCACTTCTGAGAGGAGGGAATAATGTGATCTATGAAAAGACAATAAGGAAATACGAGCTGCTAAATCCAGATGAGGTAAGAGATTATCTTGCCTCCATCTTCCTTCCTTCCTTCCTTCCTTCCTTCCTTCCTTCCTTCCTTCCTT
>BLBF01000058.1:13003429-13036694 GCA_015471245.1 Laticauda colubrina
GTTATGTTATGTTATGTTATGTTATGTTATGTTATGTTATGTTATGTTATGTTATGTTATGTTATGTTATGTTATATATATATATATGTTTTTTTAAGCTTTCGCGGGTACTACATGTGTGCTGTTTAGCTTCCTTCGGGTAATGACGTGGGATAATACCCGAAGGAAGCTAAACAGCACACATGTAAGTACCCGCAAAAGCTTAAAAACACACACACACACACACACACACACACACACACACACACACATATATATATATATCCTGATAATATGCATTTTATTTCTATTGTCTTGTTTTCAATAGAGAGAGGATATTGAGAGCTTGATTCCTAAAGGGCTTTCAGAGACGACAAAACAGCAGATCCGTTACCTTCTGGAGGTAAGGAGAAATTTGTGGAAATCAATAGAAATTGTGTTTAATTTCATGTTATGAAGCCCTCTTTTTTCCTAAACTGCTACGCACTAACATGCAGTATTGATGCATATTACATATTTAATTACTGTCCTCCTTATGATGGATACCATGTTGATGAATAACAACTATATGTCAGCCCAGGAATGACACAGAAGAATCCAGCCAGGGTTCAGTTCTTTATTTGCTTACACACAACAGACAGAATCTTGCCAGAGTAAACCTTTACTGCTATCACAATAGTTGGATATTCTCTGGGAGAATCTAGAGAATTGCTGTCTTTGCTGTCTTTCTCTGGGCTGGGCTGCCTCTTGTTTCACCCTCCTCCTTAGAAGATCAACAAATTAACAGAGTTGGAAGGGACCTTGTAGGTCATCTGCTCCAACCCCCCACTGAAGCAGGAGACCCTACACCATTTCTCACTGGCTATCCAGTGTCTTCTTGAAAGCCTCCAGTGATGAAGCTCCCACAACTTCTGAAGGGAAGCTGTTCCATTGGTTGGTTGTTGTCACTGTCAGAAAATTTCTCCTTATTTCATTCTTCTTGAGAAAATACTACTTCACCATCCCTCATGCGACATAATTAGAAAATATGCAATAAAAAAGTCATATTCACGATGGGAATCATTAAAAGCCACAAAAAAATCCTAGATAAATGAAATTAAATCTCAAAGTGTTGGTACAAAAATAGTCTCAGTGTTTGGCCCAAAATGTTGGAATAGTAGTGTCAGATCCAAATGCCTATGGAGATTTTCAGTCATCCAGATCATGGCTGTCCCAAAGGTGCTTTTTCAAGAGGCAACTGGACTTACTTTATTTTTCTTTGAAAATGTTTCGCTTATCATCCAAGAAGATGAAGGAGAATTTTTGGGACATGTCAGACATGACCAAAGTTGGTCTAGATACATTCTGAGCTCAAAGGTGACCTATCTATCAGTTTTGGAGACTTATCTGCATCCAATTTTGGTCACCATGCCATAAAAAAAAGATGTTGAGACTCTAGAAAAAGTGCAGAGAAGAGCAACCAAGAGGATTAGGGGATTGGAGGCTAAAACATACAATGAATGGTTGCAGGAATTGGGCATGGCTAGTCTAGTGAAGAGAAGGACCAGGGGAGACAGGATAGCATCTTCCAATATTTGAGGGGCTGCTACAGAAGGGGAGGTCAAGCTATTTTCCAAGGCACCTGAAGGCCAGACAAGGAATAATGGATGGAAACTGATCCAAGGAGAGATTCAACCTGGAAATAAGGAGAAAATTTCTGACAGTGAGATTTTCTGACAACCAATTGGACAGAAGTTGCATTCAAAAGTTGTGGGAGCTTCATCACTGGAGGCTTTCAAAAAGAGATTGGATTATCATTTATCAGAAATGGTGTAGGGTCTTCTGCTTGGGTGGGGGTTTGGACTAGATGACCTACAAGGTCCCTTCCAACTCATTAATCTGTATCTGTATCTATCCCAGTAGAATGGACACTACTAAGGATAATCATATTATGGGAAACTGATAAATGCTATTTCTCCCAGATGTTCACCTAGCTGGTTCTCACCAACAGGACATTGGAGTGACTGAGGATTTGAATTATTGCAAGTCTCCAGCTGGTTGCAAGCTTGAAACTATGTTTGATTTTTGTGTTCAAATCTTTCTGCCCCAAAGCCATCCTAAACAATCTCTTTTGCTGTCCATCTTTCCTAGATGAGAGCAACAGCTGATAAATCCATGAAGCTGGTCCTTGCCACCTTCAGCAACCTTCGAGAGGAGCTTGTACACCTTCAGGATGACTTAGGGGTATGTAGTTCTGTTGCTTGGAATGTGTCGGAGTGCGGAGTGCGTTTGAGCAGCCTTCCTTGAACTGGTGTCTTTCAGATGTGTTAGGACCTGCTGGCTGGAATTTACATTTCAAACACATCTGCGGGAGGCCAGGATAGGGAAAGCTGCACCCAGATGTTACTTGTGATGTAGAGCCAGGATTCATAAAGCAATTTCAGATTTTCAAGATCCTCTTCTTGTCGGCGCCTGTTTTAGAGAGTCCCCTGAATTTTGAGTGACACGCCAATAAATTCTGGGCAGAAATATCGGATCCTTTCTTGCATGGCGGAAATCAAAGTTGTGTCAGTCACTTACTTCTCAAAGTTCGTAAGGCAATCTTGAAGTTACTTTTCTCTTAGGACAATTGGAAGAATCTTTTGAGACCAAACCATGGATAATAGGTGACTTAGTAGTTATGAGCCGTTATGAACTTGGGTCGTTTTTAATATAGACAAATTTTGCATTTTTTGTAGTTGCATTGGAAACTTTGATTGGTTCCCTTGTTCATTTCCCCCATGCTTGTTTTTCAACCGCTTATTGTTGAAAATCCATGAAATTCTGCTCCTCTTCAGAGGTACGAAGGCAGGTTTGAGTGTCAGTGTGTTGCAAAAGAAAAAGAGCATATGTTAAGACTGACTTTATGGTTCAGTCATAAACTCAGCCTTTGGAGATCCAAGCATTACTTTTTTTCTGAATCACAAATGTGCTAAAAAGAAAGAGAGATGGAGAGAGGGAGGGAGAGAGGAAAGAGGGAGGAAGGAAGGAAGGAGGGAGGGAGAAGCAGAATGAGGAAGGAAGTAGAGAGGAGGGAAGGAACAAGGGGCAAAGAAGAGAGAAGGAAGGAAGGAGGGAGGGACAGAAAGAAAGGAAAGGAAAGGAAGGAAGAAGGAAGGAAGAAAAGAGGAAGTAAGGAAGGTAGAAAGGAAAGAAGGAAAGAGGGAGGAAGGATGGAAGGAAGGAAAAGGAGGGAGGGATATAGAATATTTTTAATATGTGATATTTTATAAAATGGGGCAAACTGAAAGACAGATCTATTTGCACATAGCAAATAGAGTATTTTTAACAGCCTATCTATGGACTTTTACAGAAGCTGGAAATGGACAAGATGCTGCTTGAGAAAGATCTGGCTTTCAAAGAAGCTCAAGTAAAAGAATATGAGATGATGTTGGCATCTGTGCGTGAGAATAATCGTCAGCAGCAGGTGAGCGAGCACACTTTGTGGGTACCAAACGTTGGCTCCTGATTTAAATGGTTGTCTTGTCCAACTGTCAGCTTTTGTATTGACCAATCAGTTGACCTAATGCCAAAAGGGGGAGAACATCAAATCCTGGGAAAATAGCAAAGATTGGTGGGGAGAAGGATAGAAAAATACAAACCAGCAGATTAGCTTAGGCTAGATAAATGTTTCCTATTTCTGTTACAAGAGAAGGAAAACAAATCTAGTATGTAGAGCATTGCAACGTAACCATCAAGTCTTGCTTTATAGTTTCCGTGTATATATGTAGGGGTGCAGTGGCTCAGTGGCTAAGATGCTGAGCTTGTCGATCAGAAAGGTCGGCAGTTTGATGGTTCAAATCCCTCGCGCCGTGTAACGGAGTGAGCTCCCGTTACTTGTCCCAGCTTCTGCCACCTAGCAGTTCGAAAGCATGTAAAAAATGCAAGTAGGAAAATAGGGACCCCTTTAGTGGGAAGGGAACAGCGTTCCGTGGCTCTTCGGCGTTTAGTCCTGCCAGCTACATGACCACAGAGACATCTTCGGACAGCGCTGGCTCTTCGGCTTTGTAATGGAGATGAACACCGCCCCCTAGAACCGAAAATGACTAGCACATAGGTGCGAGGGGAACCTTTACCTTTACCTATGAACAACATGTACAGTACTGGTGATCTGCTATCAAGTTGATATTGATTCTTCGCAACCCATAGATTTTATCCGAGAGGATCTGGCCCTTACTTGGTCCTTCAGATCTTCCAATGGTGTAGTCATCCCCATTGTAATGGTGGTACATTCTCCTTGTTGTTGTCCACTTCTTCTCCTTCCTTACATCTTTCCCAGCACTCTCCAGAGGCATAATGTGTACAAAGTAGGATAGCATGAATCAGAACATTGATGTTTCAACTCTGGATTGAAGAACTCTGGGTTGCCGATAAAGGAGGATATTTGTAGTTCAGGGTTGAAATGAAGGGGTTTTCTTGCAGACGTTTCATCGCCCTTACTGGGTAACAGTATCATCACTGATAGTAAAGAAGGGGGTTGAGAGCAACCTGGTTGCAATTACAAGAAAACTGTCAAGCTCTGAGAGCACCAAGGATCCTTCAACACTGGGTTGATTTCTTCAACGATCCACTGGATTTTTTGGTTGTCCTTGGTATTCTCAAGGGTCTCCTCCAACACTAAAGTTCAAAAGCTTCATTATTCTTTCTACCTTGCTTATTCAAAGTCTATGTGTTTCTCCCTTCCCCCCGGGTGTCTTATAAACCAGATTCTCCAATTGAGCATGTTTACAGGCTGGGTGTCATCATTCATGTTCTCCAATTAAATATATTCCTGGGCTAAACCTCTGGTATTTTAGCTACAATCTTTTAAAGATAAAGAGTTGGCATGTACTTTTGCTTTCAATTGCTCTTTCCTTCCTTTTCTCCCCTTCCCTATGGCAACTACTAAAACAGGCATAGGAATGTTTTATGAGTTGGCACTATGTATGGTAGGATGATCAATCGGAATTATTCCAAGGTGGCCAACACATAGGAACCGTAGCCCAACAAGAATTGTGAAAATAGATTTGTACAAATGCAAATACATTAAGCTAAGCCTTAAGGAATTAGGTTCTCCCAGGTGGCAAAGTCCCTTAAGTCTGTTTCTTTTTGGCTGGGGTGGATTTTTGCAGCAAGCCCTCCGCGAATACACTCTGAAGT
The DNA here is from genome assembly GCA_015471245.1 of Laticauda colubrina. Lineage (NCBI taxonomy): Eukaryota > Metazoa > Chordata > Lepidosauria > Squamata > Elapidae > Laticauda > Laticauda colubrina. Next base: position 13,008,566 of record BLBF01000058.1, read on the forward strand.
GCCGTTCCCTGGAAGAACAGCTGCTCTCTCTCCGTCACAATGACAGCGAGCGGGAATTCCGGCTGAAAGACCTGGAATACAGCAAACGAGCCTTGGAGCAGGAAATCCAGAACTTCAGACTCCAGGTAAGCCAACTCTCCTCTTCCCTTTGGTCAGTGGATGCTTGGGATTCCCTTTAAAAGAGAGGAACATCCCTGTAAAAAAGTGACCAGTGAGTGGACAACACTTTCTGTGCCAAATGGTCTTCTTGAGGGCTGATTTCTTTTCTTTCCAATCTTGCTTGGATCCAGAACCAGCCTAGTTATGGGAAATTAGATATGGTGATCACTTGTCTGTAGTACATTGCTCATCGGAGGTTGTGCTGTGAAAAATCAAGTTGGGAATGAACATCCATGAACATCAATTTAAGGGCTTTTCATTTGAATTGTGATTCAGTCAATTGGATCCCCATTAGAATGTGTGTGGGGGGGTGTTTAAGTGTGGAAAAATAAATAAATAAATAAATAAATAAAGGAAAAATAAATAAAATACATACATACTGTACATAAAGAGAGAGGGAAAGGGAAGAGAAAGAGAAAAAAAGGAAAGGAAAATAAATACAAGAACAAAGAGGAAAGCTAGGAAGGAAAGATAGGAAGGAAGAGAGGGAGAAAGAGGAAAAAAGGAAAGGAAAAATGCATATATACACGCAAATATACATACATAAAGAGAAAGGGAAACGGAAGAGAAAGAGAAAGAAAAAAAAGGAAAGGAAAAGAAATAAAAAGGAAGAGAAAGAAAGAAAGAAAAGAAAGAAAGAAGAAAGAAAAGGAAAGATAGGAAGAAAGAGAGGGAGAAAGAAAGTAAGAAAGATAGATGATAGATTTATTCCATAGAATAAACCTCTCATTATGTTGAGGTTGCTTTAAAGAACTGTTAGGGTTTTTTTTTAATTGCAGAAACTAAAATATTTTCCTTTTGCTCAGGCTTCCACCAATCCTCTGGGCCAAACCACCACCGATGAACTTTCCAGCCGCTACGTAGAGATGATCAACCAACTCAGAGATGATAAAGACCGAGAGATCCGCAATCTGCGGGTAAGTTGGGTTCCTTATCAAAGATGCCTGACTCTCTTTTAAGCCATTCCTGTTTTGTAGAGCTGGGCCTTCTACAGGTGTTAAGACCTGTTCGGTCTTGTCTGGCCTGGAACCTCGCTGGATTGTTGAACAGAGAACCACATGGATATCCCAGAAGTGTAGACTAGCCTAGAATGTTACAATGCATCCCAGAAGAAGATAGTGGCCAACAAGGCCAGTTACCAGGAAATCTGCACAGTGACATCCATCAGGGATCCAACTTCACTCAAAGGCATGGCGGTGATACAGTGCTTTAATATCTCAGGGGTTGCCACAAAGAAGAGGGGGGACAACCTATTGTCCTGTGATGACCTGGGGCGTGGCACAAAAGGAACAGTCACAAAAAATAGGTAAAGTCCCTTTAATTCCTCCAACTTGGCCCCCAATGTCCATCATCAATTGGAAAAAAAACTCTTCCCAAGAACAGTTTTTAAAGGGAAGAAATTCCATCCGAACCCAAAGTACATATAAATTATAAATAAAAACCAACATAAACCACGCTGCAGCAATTAACAAGTCAGGGCAGGATAAGGAATTGCAGACTTCAAAAGATAATTAAACACACACAGTTAGGAGGATACCGGAACTCAGATAAGACTTGACAAACCAAAATAATTCACACTTTGCTTCCAGCAAATCGCTGTGTGTAGTTTGCCTTTTTAAACAGTTTCCCCAGCTGAAGCCAATGAAGGGGATCAGGGCCCTTTCCTCCCCTGTAAACCACACAACTCACATTGCTCCTTCTCCATTCCTCCCTGTGTGCCCTAGGATGAAGAGGGGGTGGGCCTGGGTCTTCCTCTGAATGCCCAGCTGGACTGTGCCCTTCCCCAGTTGCCTTCACAGCCACCAGGGCCACACTCCCTGTCAACTGTTCTACCTCTCCCCCAGAATCAGATTCCAACAGGGGCATGACATCTCCAAAGCCCCAGAAAGCAGGACAAGAAGCAATGGGTGGAAACCAATCAAGGAGAGAACCAACCTAGGACTGAGGAGAAATGTCCTGACAATGAAAGCAATTAATCAGTGGAACAGCTTGACTCCAGAAGTTGTGGGTGCTGCATCACTGGAGGTTTTTAAGAAGAGATTGGACAACCATTTGTCTGAATTGGTATAGGGTTTTCAGCCTAAGTAGGGGGTTGGACTAGAAGACCTCCAAGGTCCCTTCCAACTCTGCTGTTCTCTTATATTTATATTTTCTACATGTGATTTTCATGCCTATTGCCTCAGATCTTGTGTAATGTCAGGTGAGGCTCCATTCAAAATCCAAGAAAGGAAACCTTAGACTCCATTGCTTTAGAGAAAAGGACTGTTACTGAAAGTTGATATGGTAGCATCAGAAGAAATACAAGATCTGAGGCAATAGGTGTGAAAAATCACATATAGAAAGTTATGCCAATGCTCCAGGGGTGGGATTCAAATTTTTAATAACCGGTTCTGTGGGCTTGGCTTAGGTGATGGGCATGGCTTGGTGGTCATATTATTGGCTGGATGTGGCCAAGTCAATATCACTCACATCGAGACATGCATCTCCTCGCCTGGCCTCTCATGACTGTGGGGATGATACAACAGTCGTAACTGTGAAAAATGGTCATAAGTCACTTTTTTCAGTGCCGTTGTAACTTTGAATGGTCACTCCACATAAGCAAAGTATCAGCAAAGGAGGGAAAAAAACCTCCAGAGAAGTTCCAGAGACAGGAAGTCTAGTCCTGCCAAGAATGTAATTAGGGTTGACGGAGAGGCGGTTTCTGTAAGCAACACCAGAATGTTTCCTTCCTGCCTTCCTTACAGGATTAGGCCAGTAATTTCTTCTAACAGCCGGTTCTCCGAAATGCTTAGAATGTTAACAACTGGTTCTAGCGAATAGGTGCGAACATGTAGAATCCCACCCCTACAATGTTCCCACCCCCAAGAGTTCAAACTGGCCAACCAATCTGAGATGTGTGTCATGTGGGGCATCTTCAGGTGGTGCTTGAGACATCTGGCTTGCCAGGACAGTTGACCTTGGCCTGAATAGATAAGAGGCTGCACCTGCACAGTAAGCAAGTAAGCATAGTCAAGAAAGTTTTCCCAAGTTTTACAGTTCACCATCTCAAGCCTCCAGCATTCTTTCTCCCCTACCCATAAAGCCCAATTAATCTTCCCTTCCCCCCCCCCTCCTCCCTTTCTATGGCAGCTGGAAAGACGAGCAGAAGAAGGATTCTTGGAGGCTGGCAACTTGTTGATACGAGCTTTGTTGTTTCTGTAGTGCTCATTGTCCGAATTCCAGAAGGATTTCTCAAGGAAGCAAGGGAGCGATGCTGACCTTCAGATGAAGCTGCAAGACCTGATTCTCAAGCTGGAGGAGAGGGAGGCTTGCATCAAACGACAGGAGGAGGTAAGTAGTATTACACGGAGGGTTGGAGCAGATTCTTGGCTCACTCCCAAATCGAGGAACCCATTAAGGGAGAAACCACACCCCAATTGAGACTGGCAAGGCAAGCTACTGTATATAAAAGCCAGCAAACCTTCACTCACCCCTGCACGGATGAGGTTACCTAGCTTGGTCATGAAACATCTACAGGAAAACTTTCAGACTTTGCATCAATCCAACCAGCACACAAGTAAATAATTCAGGATTCATTTATAGAAGAAACTTCTTTATATATATATAAAAGCGAAATACCACTCATACATCATCACAAAATCTCCAAAACTGTAAAGCCTACAAACTTGAAATTTGGCACATATGTTCCTCTTGGCTTCTAGGTGCTCACTAAGAAAGGATTTTTAAAAATATCAGAGCCATCAGAGCCTTAGTATTTCATATATTATTGTTATTAACACGCTCTGATGCTAAGGAGTTCTACTCCCCCTCCCCACCTGAAAAGAAATCTCTTCCAAATGCAAAACACAAGCAGAGGAGAGGAGTTTCCGTTTCAGTTCAACTTTCATAGCACCAAGCAGCTTTAGTACAGAACAGTTGAGCTAAGCCACGCCCAGGCTCCTTGCTGTCTCCTTGCTCACACGGCAAATACTGCTTCAGTTTCCAAACAGCCCTCAACACTCTCACACATTGACAGGACGCTAGCCAGATGGATGCTGGTAGGCAGAGGCAGACAATTTTTTTCCCTTATTTTCCTCCCAAAAAACTAAGCCTGACCCCATAGTTTCATGGCAAAGCATGAGTATCGAGTTAGTATACAATAATATAAAGTGTGATGCATGTATACAATACCCATGCAACAGAAGCCAGAACCAGAACGTCATAATCACAGAAGCAAAGCTAAACCATGCCCAGGCTCCTAGCTGTCTGACATGGCTCACAAAAGTTCCCATTGGCTGACTTGTTGCCATGTCTATTTCAGTCATGAATCCTTATACACTGACAAAAATAAGATCAGGAAACACCAAGAAGTTGACTTGCAATCTCAGACTTCTCCTGGGAAGGTGTCCACGAGTAGAATTTCATCCTAGTCACTCTTTAATTTATGTTTTCTTTACTAGGGATCTATTTTCAGCAGTCCCATTTCAGTATTAGGGAGATTCTGAATGGCCAAAGAAACTGTAGGGTATGAAATGTTGAATAGTCTATATGATGTCTTTTTGCCTGAACATTTTTTTTTTAATCTTCTAGGAACTCTTCAGATTGAGGCAAGAAAAATTAGCCATCAACCCATCCCAAGGAATCACAAAGACCATCATCACAAAAAAGTAATGCTATTGCGAGCAAGTGGTTTTTTTTCCTGTTTCTGAAAAGGTGTATTTATTTTATGGGTACCAATCTTTCTGCCCCAATCAGCACCCCCAAATGTCAGCAGGCTTAAAAACAAATATAAACCAACACTAGGCCATAACAAAACAGCAAAAGTTGAAACATATTGCACAAAAATACACTTACTGAGAAAAAGTATACAGAATGTCTTTTTATGTTTTGGAATGTAATTAAAAACCACAGTAATCCCCTCTGGCAAGGTTTAATTTAGCTGAGACTTATAATTACATTTCATAGGAAAAGTTGAAATAGAAAAGGTTTCACCGCTTTTGTCGCAATTAACATTAAAATTGGTCTCCCAATCTAGCTGGAGAAAATCAAAATTATAAAAGGAAAGACCAAACAAAAAAAACATCAAAAGGGAAACAAATTAACAGTGCAGGAATGTTTACGCCATTTGTACCCTCCAATTTCTTCCACTGTAAATGTAGATAAAAGTATATTTCATCAGATAACTCAACTGGAATAGTTGGATGTTTTAAAAATAGGATGATGTGGAATCCTTGTATAAACTCTCTCTCTTTCTCTCTCTCTCTCTCCCTCTCTTTGATTCATTGACTAGTCGCTATAGTTTTCTTGGCTGAGAAAGAATCACTGGCTCAAAGTCACCCAGGCTTTGTCCTTAAGGTGGGACTAGAACTCACATGGTCTTCTAGTTTCTAGCCTGATGCCTAAACCACTAACTCTAGCTGTCTTTCAGTCCAGTTGTGGCAATTGTTGCAATTTAGACAGATTATAATCCTGTCCTGCTTTGAAGAATGGGAATAGAATAGAATGGAATCGGAATAAAATAAAAAATAGAATAGAAAATAAAAAATAGAATAGAATAATGAATGGAATAGAGTAATGAATAGAATAGAACAAAATAATAGAATAATGAATAGAATAGATTAGATTAGGAAGGGACTTTGGAGGTCTTCTTGTCCAGCCCCGTGCTCAAGCAGGAGAACTATTTCTCCTATATAGTGAACTAGTGTTAAGCCTGAGTTCCCCAACCAGGGTTAGGTAGGCAAGCTAAACAGAATGTGCAGCGTTAGTCAGATAGGCACACAGATAAATGAGTGAGCTAAGCTTGTATGTTTATTAACATACAGTAAAAATAACAGATACGCTTGTGTTATCAAGAATATATTTTATTTCAGTATAAGTTTATAGCATAGTCAAAAACAGTCCTATATTCAATTACCATGTAGTCAGTCCATTCAGGGATATTCAGTTAGCAAAGTCCATGTAGAATATCCTTTTGTCAGTTCATATAAATCAGTCCGTTGTTGTCTTTCCCGTTCGAGCAATGCAGTCTTGCTTCCAAGCAGTAATCAGGGATCATCAAAGCCAGAGAGAGAGAGAGCGAGCAAGCTGTAGCCTTGCTACTTTTATAGTATTTACATAACCACTCCCACAGTTGCTCTTTTACATTTAAAGCTGCATACACTAACTATGATTCATAGTTTAGTATTTCACCTAAAACAGTTAGGGTGAACAATGTTATCCCTAACAACTATATAGGAATATAGTCCTATTTCTATATAGGAACTATATAGAAATAGTGAACTATACTATTTCAGACAAGTGACTGTCCAGTGTCTTCTTAAAAACCTCCAGTGATGAAGCACCCACGATTTCTGAAGGCAACTTCTGTTCCACTGGTTAATTGTCCTCACCGTTAGGAAGTTTCTCCTTAATTCCAGGTTGCTTCTCTCCTTGGTTAGTTTCCAACCATTGTTTCTTGTCCTGCCCTCTGGTGCTTTGGAGAATAAGTGGACCCCCTCCTCTTTGTGGCAGCCCCTTAAATACTGGAATACTGCTGTCGTATCACCCTAGACCTTCCTTTCTCCAGACTGGCCAAATCCAATTCCTGTAGCCGTTCTTCATATGTTTTAGTCTCCAGGTCTTTGATCATCTTAGTTTTGCTCTTACAATGACATCTAAGGTCCATTTGAGACTCTAGAAAAAGTGCAGAGAAGAGCAACCAGGATGATTAGGGGACTGGAGGCTAAAACATACAATGAACTGGGCCTGGCTAGTCTAGTGAAGAGAAGGACCAGGGCAGACAGGAGAGCAGTCTTCCAATATTTGAGGGGCTGCCACAGAGAGGAGGAAGGGGGTCAAGCTATTTTCTAAACCACTTGAAGGCCAGACAAGGAATGATGGATGGCAACTGATCAAGGAGAGATTCAACCTGGAAATAAGGAGAAACTTTCTGACAGTGAGAACAATCAATCCATGGAACAGAAGCTTTCCTTCGGACGTTGTGGGAGCTCCATCACTGGAAGCTTTCAAGAAGAGATTAAAAATTAAATAATAGAATAATAATGATGTAATATGTTATAGAACATTGATTAGAATACAATATGAATGCAAAGTTGGGAAGAAAGAATTATAGATATTGTGTACATGATATATATACCAAACTGACACACTGTATAATTAGAAGATGGTTTTATTGTTATGCTGTATATTATAAAAATAAAAACACTTTTTCAAAAAAAAAGAGAAGAGACTGGACAGCCATCTGTCAGAAATGGTGTAGGGTCTTCTGCTTGGGCAGGGAATTGGACTAGATGACCTACAAGGTCCCTTCCAACTCTGTTAATCTGTTAAATCTGTTAAAAGTCTTCCAGCTCATTTATTCTAAAGAATATCTACATAGCCAAGGAGTCCAGCTAACCATTCTGCTGAAAGTGCTTTGTAATTCCCTAGAGGTCCATAGGCAGGGGGTTGGGCTAGTTGACCTACAAGGTCCCTTCTAACTCTATTAATCATTGCTGATGTTTTGCTTCTCGCCGCTTTTCTCCCCCAGATACAGGAATCATTATCCCATCCTCGGCCTCCTGTCAGATGACTACAAAACTACGTCATCCGCCGTTGGGGAAACCCAGACGATTGTGATTGAAAAATCTGGAGAATCCTGGAAGCAGGTAACCTTCCCTGGCAGAAGGTCTCTCACATCCCATTAGAGGTGCAGGAGCTTCAGGATCTAAGCCTTAGGATTTGAGAAGAGGGGAGGTTCATGGGAGGACAGTAACCAAATTCAAACTGCAGGTAATCTCTGACTTACGACCGTTTGTTTAGAAATCATTTGGAATGACAAAGGTACTGAAAAAAGGCATTTCGGACTGGTCCTCACAGATATGACCATTGCAGCATCCTCCAGGATTGTATGATAAAAATTCAGGCGCTTGGCTGAATTTGCCACAGATTCTTGGCTGAACAGAACACAGATGGTTGTGAATAGTAGCAGCACTTAGACTCATATACCGCTTCACAGTGCCTTACATCCTTTTCTAAGCAGTTTACAGAGTCAGCATGTTGCCCCCCAACAATCTGGGTCCTCATTTTACCCACCTCGGAAGGAGGGAAGGCGGAGTCAACCTTGAGCCTGGTGGGATTCAAACTGCCAAATTGCAGTCAGCCGGCAGTCAGCAGTACTGCACTCTAACCATTGAGCCACTGAGGCTCTACACTGGAAGTTTTTAAAAAGATATTGGATAACTATTTATCTGAAGTTGTACAGGGTTTCCTGCCTAGGCAGATGGTTGGACTAGAAGACCTCCGAGATCCCTTCCAACTATTCTATTCTGTTCTATTCTATTCTATTCTATTCTATTCTATTCTATTCTATTCTATTCTATTCTATTCTATTCTATTCTATTCTATTGTTCTATTCTATTCTTGTTCTGTTCTATTCTATTTCTGTTCTGTTCTATTCCATTCCATTCCATTCCATTCCATTCCATTCTTTATTTCTGTTCTGCTCTGCTCTTTTCTTTTTTTTCCTGCCCTGCAAAAGAGCAAAACTTACTTAAGAACTGTCCTGCTTAGCTGTGGAAATTGTGGGCTCAATCGTAAGTCAAGGACTACCTTTATCTGTGCAGAAACAATACTAAACGCTTGGTTCTTGAACTCATTACCACCTATGGCAATGGCGGAATAGTATTATTACAGGTTAGTTCAGGAAACCTTAACATTTTTACTAATTGCTATTTGGTCTTGAAAGTCAACTCCTTAGATTAGCTGGACAAAACCCCAAAAGTTTGGGATAAATAATAATTTATTCGTGATTGATAGATGTCCTAGCGAAGAGGTGGTGATGAATAACATGACCTATTTTTTCCTCCCAACAGGAATAATTTACTTCTGATTAAAAACCTGCTGTCTTCTTTCAAGAATGAGCAGATCTGCTGGACAAGTTGCTGTGGCTGATCAGAAGATTCTGCATCAAAATGAATATCGTTGCGTTATTGTTTTGCTTGCCCATTGCCTTCATGTAATGCTTAAAAAGCCTGAGATAATTCTGGATCAGTCAGGGTTGGAAGGAGTTGTGAAAGCACACGCTTCCAAATGCAGCATTTGAACAAGTTCAAAGGCTGCAACAGTGGATTACTACTTTCAAACTTCATTGGTCAACTGAAACAATGTATGGATGTATTGGGATCAGGATGGGATGTGGGCTGGAGAATTCAGAAGCCACATGTATGCTAGCCAAGCCTCTGTCTTCTCCCTTTTTACTCCAAAGATCTGAGAAACTATATCTGATACTTGCCTGATGCTTCAGTTTGCAGAGATCAATAATTTTTGAATATTTTTTTTTTCTTTATTGGAAATGTTCAGTCTATTATCAATATTATCTAGGAATATGTAAAGATTCTCAGCCATCCAGGTCATGGTTGTCCCAGAGGGGTTTTTTCAGGAGGCAACTGGACTTTCTGGTTTTTTCTTTGAAGACGTTTCGCTTCTCATCCAAGAAGCTTCTTCAGCTCTGGCTAAATGGTGGGGAATGGAAGGATTTATACTCCTTCAAGCCAGCTAGTCATTTGCATCTACAGGAACCATTTGCACTACTCAGATGACTCTGAGGACACAGACAAACCTCCAAGTAGCCTCAATGACTCTCTAAAAGGATGCAAATGACCAGCTGTCTGCAAGGAATATAAATCCTTCCATTCCCCACCATCCAATCAGAGCTGAAGAAGCTTCTTGGATGAGAAGCAAAACTTCTTCAAAGAAAAAACAAGAAAGTTCAGTTGCCTCCTGAAAAAAACACCCTTGGGATTATCTAGGAATGTTAAGATTGCTTTCAACACAGTCTATTAATGAAAGCAGTCAAGAGTTATTTGAACAAGTATACTTTTCTTTAATATGTGTTTTCTCACGAGCAGTTTTCTATCCTTTTGGAAATCAGACGGAGTTAGTAACTTTGGTTAAAGTACCTAATTGGTAGCGTTTGGGTGTAGGGTTTTGATATTGCTTTCATTACCCTCTGGTGTATTGGGTCAAATCCTGAAAAAATAAATTTGGACTGAATAGGGTAAGTTTTCGTTCTGTGCTTTGATTTGTTGCATGAAGCTAAAATCTTAAGATGTGAAGAAGGAGGACTGGAAGGAGAACTGATGAGAAAGGAATTTTGCTGTTGCAGTTGGTTAAGACTGGTGTGTTGTTCAGAGAAAATTCGATAATGATTATCTAATTTTCAGCCTGACATTGAAAACTGGCTTTGAGATTAGAAAATTGTGCTTATATGAATGTAGAGATGGATATGATGATGGATTCACACCATCACAAGCAAGGTGGGTTGAAGTTGTACTGCATTGCCTTCCATCTAGTGCTGGAGAAGATGCACCTCCCAACTCAGGAAAACAAGAATGAGAGATGGAGAGTAAGATGACGCATTTGCAGATGTGTCTTAGATTCTGCTGTGCATAGATAACAAGCATGCTTGCTTATTCTTGGTGGTTTGTAGAGTCAACTAACTGATAAAGACTTTCTTGTAGCTCAGGGTTGAAATGAGGTCTCCTTGATGCTCTCTGAACTTGGTTGTTTCGTTGCAGATGTTCCATGACCAAACTAGGTACCATCATCAGTGCTAGAAGGGAGTAGGGTTTTTAATTGTATCTTGCACATAGGCAGAGAGCAAACCCCACTCGCTTCTAGCACTGATGATGGTACCTAGTTTGGTCATGGAACATCTTCAAGAAAACAACCAAGCTCAGAGAGCACCAAAGAATCCTCAGGGCCAACTAACTTTATCAACAAAAATAGCCTAGGTGGGTTATAGAAAGATGTGTAAGACCCTGTCTCAAAATTGGCCTTTAGATTTGAGGCTGAAGTTCTTGCAGTCACTGGTTTACAAAAGGGAGCATCCTGTGCTGTTATGGCGCATATTAGATGGTGCCACTAATATTGAGGTAAAGGTTTAACCTTGCTTCCAGATTGACAGTCACGGGGCTACCAGGCTCAGAATGCAGAATCTCTGTAGAATAGTAGATGGCAGGGAAAAAGAAAAATATTCTTTATCTCCATTTTTGTTGCACAGATCTATGAAGCCTGGTTAAACCCTAAATAAACTCCTGGCTTTTATAAGCTATGTCACACTTTTAGACAGGGGAACTGATAAATAGCTCTGAGGCTGTGTTCTTTATACTGTAGTCTCTCAAGGCAAAAAGATTTCCCAGAAAAATACACACACGGATCTGAAACTTCCCTTGAAGTAATTCGGACTGAGATTTTAATTTCAAGTCAGGTCAAGCTCCTACTTGGAAGTTGCATTTTTAAAGATAGCTTTGAAGAAAGGGAAAATAAATGCTGAGCCCTGGTTAATGTTGTGATTTCAAAGCAATTGAAATATGGAGAATGTTGTTCAGTTATTATTCACAATTCTCAACAGTGATTGAATGTCTTTACTAAGGATGGATTTTAGAGGCATGACTCAGAGCTCTGAATGCCTGGAGTAGCTCTGGATAACGGGGTAGCTGGCATACAAATTTAATAAATAAAATAACTCAAATCAGCTCCCATGTGGACCTTTTATTCTTTGGCAGCTAAATCAATTTAAGCAGCAGTTCAAAATGGTGACATATGGCATCTCTCTCTTCTCCTGTCTCTCTCTCTATACGTCCCTCTGTCCGTCCGTCTGTCTTGAGTAGCCATAACTGATGTAGGGGCCATTTAAAGAGAAAAGCATAGACAAGCCTCAACATAACAAAACTTTTATTTGATAGTACTTGGAATTTATCATATTTTCTGTCTTGCCAGTCACATCTCTCTCTGGCTCCCTTGATCTATAGTATGGCTGCAACTTGAACAGTCAGCCAAACTAATACAGGTAATCCTCGACTTAATGACCACAACTGACTCCCAAATTTCTGTTGCTAAGGGAATCACTGCAGTTGTCAAATTAGTAACATGGTTGTGAAGTGAATTTGGCTTCTCTTGTCAGAAGGTCACAAAAGGGGATCAGATGATGACCCCATCATAAATATGAGTCAGTTTGCCAAATGTTTGGATTTTGATCACCTGACCCTATCCTGTTCCCAAATGATTCCAGGAGATTTAGAGTAAAAAAAGAGCAATTCTAGGGCCTATTCTAGTTTTCTCCAGCCAAGCTGAGGATGATGGGGTTGTCTGTCATCCAGAAGAGAGGGCACCTGATTGCAGTTGGGTAATTTAGAATAAGTCTACGCAATCCAGGTGCATCTTCCAGAGATGCTGGACCACATTTCCCATCATCCAGTTGGTAGAGAGACCATAATGTGAGAAATGTTGCTGGTCCAATGGGAAAATTCCAGGTAGGAAAACAGACTGTGCCTTTAAAATTCTGAGGATACTGCAGTGGTCGTGTGAAAAGTGGTCGTATTTGGTTGTTCTGAACACAATGTCAAATCATGTGCTCAATATCTCACAGGAGGAAAATGTTAAGTGTTTAAAATGTTTTAAAATTAAGGGCTGTTTTGCAACTATAAAATGCCAGTGGGTTTTCTTGTATGTAAAGGTTTGTTTTGGGGCTATGGTAATGTTTATCCTCTTTTCTTCCAACCCGGGTGAAGGTATTTTTGGAATTGAAATGGACAAACTTGAATAAATCTGTGATAATATACAAGAATACAACTGACTCTTGATTAAATTTTAAAAATTTTTTTCTAAGTTTGGCAGTTTAGCTCTCATGTTTCTCCAGGCTGTCGCTATACATAAATAAAACTGGACATTAACTCATCTTAGGCACACAACACGTGTCCTTGTAGAATTGGTGGCCTTGTAAATTTCCAAAGTAAGCATATGAACTAGACTAGCCTTTCTTTACAAAAATAAACGTGCAAGTCCGATGAGCCTTTGACATTTAAAACAATTGCATGACGTGCGAGTAATTTTAGTAGAGGCGTGATGTCAAGTTCTCATCAACTTTAAATTTTTGGCTGTTGTTAAATATTTTAATTGGAGCTACACAACCTGGCACTTATAAATTTTGATTGCCCCTTTTTCTTCCATCATCTAGCAATCACCTGAAAGTCCACATTTCGTAGCTGAACTATACAAATCACAAGAGCATAAGTTATATTTCAGGCAAATGTATATGACATGCTGCACGGTTCTTGCTTATGCATCCTTCTGAACTAACAACAGTTTAATAAACCAGATTTACTTTCAAGATGGTCTTTTCTCAGTGTACATGTGTGTGTGTGTGGGGGGGGGTTTGTGTGTGTGCATAATTAAACATGGGAGGGGAAAATCAAGCCATTCAGGAATTTCAAGACTATGAAAAGTGCTGGAAAAACCATAAATTTAAGTGACAATTTAAACTTGAACTGCCCAATGGGCTTAAATAAAATGTCCTTTTAAAATGTGACAAAATCAGTGTGTTTCCCAATTGTGCACGTCATCTGCCAGATAGACCTCAAAATTAGAATAGTTGGCGTTCTGTATTCCCGCTCTCCTCTCCGGTGTCAGCACACACACAAAAAATCACACAAGATTTAATGCTACTATCTCACATGATCAAACCTGGAGGATCAATCAGGAGGCTGTGAGTTCGATCCTAGGTAGGGGCAGGTATCTTTCTCTAAGCACAATGAGTAATTATTTGCTGCTAACTCCGCATTGCTGACAGGAAAGGCATCCGGCCAGTAAACACTCAGCTCCATTCAGTTGCCCTGACTCCATCCTGATGTAAGGGATTATGGGGTAATTAAGACAAAAAACAACAACAAACACATGATCAAACTTGTTAAGATGCAACCATGGGATGTACAGTACTTCTCTTGACAGATAAATCCTAAAAGAGATAGATTGAAAAATGGTCTTTATTATTGTTATAGTCCTTGACTTACTTAGCAACCGTTCAAAGTTACAACAGCACAGAAAAAAGTGATTTTCACACAACTGTTACAACATCCCCATGATCAAAATTCAGATGTTTGGCAACTGATTCATATTTATGACGGTTGCAGTGTCCCGGGGGTCATGTGATCTTTTGCAACCTGACAAGCGAAAGTCAAAAGGGAAGCCAGATTCACTGAATATCTGTGTTATTAACAATTGCAATGATTCACTTAACAGTGGCAAGAAAAGTTGCAAAATGGGGGCAAAACTCAAATGTTCCATTGAACATCATGAATTTTGGCCTCAATTGTGGTATTAAGTCGACCTGTGTAGCAACAAACTGATTTTTTTCTACTAGACCATTGTACTGTGTTTTTTTAAGCCATTTTAAAATAAATAATCACTGTTGTAACTTTTCTAATTACTGCAGACGTAAGAAATAATTGTTTCATGACACTTGAAACTAAATGAACTTTATGCACTGGGAAGAACCTTGAAGACAGGTTTTTCTTGTACTTTTGTGTAATAATAATCACAGTAAACAAGAAATTTAAGTACATAAATTAGGAGTGCATATCACCTGACTGGCAGCAGAAAGGAATATAAAGGTTCTTGAGTTTGGAGTGCAAGAGATGCATTTTATTGTATGCTCATTACAATGAGTAACACATTTTAAAATAATAATCCCACATAACAGTGACAATCTTATTTTACAGCGTGTACATCATTTTTACAGCCACATAAAACACAAGTAGTTTCCTATGGTTTCCCAAAGTTAACTTTCCGAAGGTTGGAAATATATATATAAAAAAATTATTCTCAAGGAACTGATTCTCATCTGGTGCAAAAACAAAGTATGAACATTATCTGAAACACAAAACCACAATATAGTAGCATGAATGAAGTAAAGTTACAATTTTATCATGTGAACAGCTGTGTGCAAACATGAAGCAACTTAAAAACGGGGGTTTTTTTTTTTAAAAAAAGGACACGTATGTATAACATTTATGAAGGGTTTTTTAAAAATTATTAAATAGCCCTAGACCAGCTTGTTATATTAAGCGGCATTTTTGCAGCATGCTAACACAAAGCATTGTTTAAAAGGGATGCGTATTTCAAATGTATACACTGTAAACTGAAAATCCATGTCTGCCCTCAAGTGGCAGCTTACTGTTTGGGTTAAATACTGCATACATAACTTCCATACAGATTGACAATGCAAGTTTATAGCATGGTATATGTTTCGTAATGAATTATTTTAAAAGGTGCAATTTTCGTTTCTATATTGATTTTTTAAAAAAAATAATAGCAAGCCAGGGCCATGGATCCTGACTTGCCAGAAATACTGCTTTTGAAAGATTCTCTAGGATTTTCCAACGGCTGGCATTTTTCTACCTCGATACTCTCTCTTAAGGACGGTTGTGAACTCACAAGAAAAGAAAAAACAGTGACCCATAACTGCATCTATCATTTTTTTCCACTTCTTTTTTTTTTTAAATATTGGTCAAAAGTTACTTGTAATCGTTAATATATGTGCCGTATTAAATATTCAGCTGTAGTTTCAGATAAAAAGGGAAATTATGTACATACATGTCTCGGTCCCTAGCACCAATCTTTTGATCTCGGAAAAAACATAATGCTGTATTTGTCAACATGATAATCTTGTAGTAAAAAATACATTAGCAGCTCTGAAAGAAAACTTTGGAAATTGCTCAATTGACAACGAAAGGGGGAAAACAAAAGGTTTTACGTATGAAATGTGATGATTGCTTTAAAATGGAAAAAAAAAAGGTCTTACAAAATTTTGACCCATTTCTTTAAAAACAAAAATTTGTTAAGGACTACATAACTGACTTCTATCTAACTTCACTGTTCGAAACTGCTTGTGGTATAATTTTTCTAGCAAAAACAACTTTGAAATAACTTCTGGTTTTCATTCAGGTGACAAATGGTGTTATTGATCTAAAGAGTTACGGGAATGGACTGATAATTTCTTTCACTTCATAATGTTTTGTAACGCTTTCTAACAACAGAAGACATTCAAGATCTCCTTCTGCAGCTTCCCAAACATTCATCATCTCTCCACGTTTTATAGTGCTTGTTAGGTTCCTAAAAGCAACAATCATAGGGCTATGAGATACCCAGTCAACTGTAATTTTTTTTTTAAAGACTTTTAATACAAAGAATGCAAAGTTATGGTTTAAGATCAAGCTTTGAAACCAGGAGAAACAGTTCATGAGAGTTTTTCCTTCCCCATATCACATTGTCTTCCGCGGCTCTGGGTGCTACACGAGAGCTTCTTTGTGATGCCTCATGATGTGCTGGTTTTTCTCCGAAGGCCTCCGGAAGCCCTTTTTACAATACTCGCACCTGTGAGGGTAGTCCTTGGTGTGTATCGAGATGACGTGCCGCTTGAAGCCGGAGGCGTCTGTCGTGCTGTATTCGCAATACTGACACTGGTAGACTTTCCTCCCGCTGTGGGTCTTCATGTGCTTCTTGAGTTCCATCTGCTGACGGAACCCCCTCTTACACCGTTTGCATTTAAAAGGCAGGTCCTTGGTGTGAACGGAGAGGATGTGCCCGCTGAGTACGAAAGGATCGGAAGTCTTAAAATCGCAGTGCCGACACTGGTGGATTTTTTTCCCTTTGTGGGTCTCGCTGTGCTTTTTGAGCTCCGAGGGGCGGTGGAAACCTTTCTCGCAGACCTCGCACTTGTGGGGGAAGTCCTTCGTGTGCACCGAGATGATGTGCCGCTTTAGATCGCTGGAGTTGGTGCTCTTGTGGTCGCAGTGCGGGCACTGGTGCGTCTTGTGCCCCTGAAAGAGTTCCGTGTGCTGCTGCAGCTCCTTCTCATCATGGAAGGCCTGCGGGCAGTGTTCGCATTTGAAGGGCAGGTCCGTCCCGTGCTTGGTTTTGATGTGCGTCTTCAGGTTGGACTGATCCGCGCAACGGAAGACGCAATGCTGGCACTGGTAAGGCTTCTCCCCTGTGTGGGTCCGCATGTGTTTTTTCAGCTCTGAAGGGTGGCGGAAGCCTTTCCCGCACTCCACGCAAACGTGGGGGAAGTTCTTGCTGTGAACTGCGAGCAGGTGCCTGTTCAGCAGGCCTTGCTCCGCTGTTTCGTAGTCACAGTATTTGCATTTGTACAGTTTGGGTTCTTTATCCCGCAAGATGAGTTTGTTGGAACTCAACGGGCTGGCTTCTCGGTAGCGCCTGGTGTACTCGGTGAATTCGTGCGTTTTGTCCCCTTTGTTGATCAGCTTATGGCTCTCCAGGTGATTGTGGAAGCTGACTTTTTTGTTGGTTGTGAAGTCACAGTCTGTGCACTGGTATTTCTTCTTAATCATGTGATCTGGATGGTTTTTCATATGCCTTTTCAAGAATCCCCTGGATTTGAATTTTTTCCCACATATGTGACAAGGATAGACTGTCAAGGGCTGTCCGTCGGGACCTATTATAACAGCTGGGTCAAACAAGCAAAGAATTATGAAATAAATTACATACAAATTATTATGAAGTTACATAGAATGCAATAGCAACATAAAAGAAAACAAATCTTTCAATTGGACTAAAATTCACATGTGGTTGGAAAAAATGACAAAGAAACACATAGACTTGAAACCAGAGATCTTTTTATTGGGAATTTTACCTGATATATATAATAAAGACTTGAAATATTTGATTGTAAATGTATTAACAGCGGCTAGGATTGTATTTGCTAAAAACTGGAAGAATGAGGAAATGCCATTGCAGGAAGAAATTATTGAGAAAATATTGGAATGTGCTGAGATGAGTAGATTGACATTTGAAATTAGAGAACAAGAAGATAAACAATTTTATGCAATTTGGGGTCTTTTTTATCAATGGTTAGATGATAAAATACAATAATAGAGCATTAATATTATATATATGAAGAGTTTTTAGGATTGATTTGTTATGATTATATGATAAGTTATAGAATAAACTGTTTGAAGTATTGTTATCTCACAAAGCATGAATGATTAAAAGTATAGTCAGAAAAAGATTTTTTTTTTTTTTTAAGTAATATTAGAATACGGATTGACAATATGAGTGGTTATGCAATATAATTGTAATTGACACTATAAAATGAATGCACAAAACTGATGAACCAACCGATACACCGGAAGTATATATGAGAGTAGATGTTTTTAATGTTTCGTATGTTTGTCTGTTTGTAGAAAATTAATAAAAATTTATAAAAAAAAAAAAAACAACAACAGCAAACCAGCACACAATAGAACTACTCAGAGGTAAAAGTTTTGTTGAATTAAATGAGTCTTTACTTCTAGGAAAAATATGTATTAGTCTGCAAAAAGTGACAATCAAAATTCTTATAAAAATTGACAATCTTCTAAAAGTAAAATCACGTTTTAAATGATACCGTAGTTCTATACAGCTATAAATGTTGCAAATGTACCTAGGAACTCACTCCACTTAAACATTCAGCATATTCCCAGTTCTAATCTTCTAAAATAATCTACAGTTTATATTATAGAACAAACTTTTAAAAATTAAAATTTAAAGAATTAAGACCTATCATTTCAAATCAGTAATTAGTTTTGAAGTTTTCCCAAAACATGTATTACTTTATCTATTCTATCTTCTTTAACAAAGTTAATTTTCTATAATTGAATGGTGGTTTAATACTCTTTTCCTATTCTACAATGAACATATTGTATTTACCCTCCAAAATCTGACATACACAATTTTTAACACAATTGGGGATCTCCATGAGGGATCAAAAGTATGACAGAGGATCGTGGTCAAAACCCCCTTCTTTTGACATGGTGCAATATCTGCATGGATTATGAAACTATGCCTGTCATCTTATCTGTTTCAACCCTACCGGTAGATGCTCCTGGATTCATTAAACATTTAAAAAAAGACACATCTCTTGACTAATATCTTTTTTCTATAAATTAATAAATATAATTATTTGGACTTGCACAGAAGTTAAAAGGTATTGGACTAAAATACACAATGGTTGGAAAAAATAATTAAATAACACATAGATCTGAAGCCTGAACTATTTTTTACTAGGAATGGTACCAGAAGGCTATAGTAAAGAAAAGACTGATTTAATTATACATGTTTTAACAGCGGCTAGAATTGTATTTGCCCAAAACTGAAAGAGTGGTAAGATACCGATAAAGGGAAAAATAATTGAAAAAAATATTTTAATGAGTAGAAATGAATAGACTGACACTAGAAATTAAAGAAAAAGAAGAATCTGAATATTGTATGGCATGGGATTGATTTTATCAATGGTTAGAAAATAAAACAAATTAAAAGGGATTAGATGTATCCATAGAGCAATAAGGGAAACTAATGTAATAGACATATTTGATTTCATTTATATTATATAGATGGGAATGTGATTATTGTTATGTTGTTAAGTTTAATAATAAGATAAAAAATAATAATGGTTAAGTAATTTGAATATGTACCTAACTGACATACGACTGAAAAGGAATGGATTTTTGTATATAAATTTTAAAAAAATAAAAATAAAAAATAAATATAACTTTATGATCTAAACATTAGATACCCTCTATTCAATATGTAATTTATTTTCCATTCTAAAGTGAAAATTTCTATTGAGCTGTGCACATGCTTTCTAGGTATCAGAAAATGTTATGTTTTGTTCTTTCATTTGCAACATAATTGGCTCCTAAACAAACTATTTAAAAAGCTCAAGTTTATTTCGTGTCCTATTTATGCTATCAAGAATGGATATTAAATATAATTTAATGATGGCTTTGCATGTATAAAACAGGAAAAGACAAATGAATTGCCTCTTTGTCATTTCCAAACCTTTCTTCTATTTTAACTTATCAGGCTGGTAGCAGCTATTGCAGGCTTACCAAGTGAAAAGTACAGTATAGAAATCACTTCTGGCTTAAATTCAAAGACCCGTTTTGAAACATTACTTTTGTTTGGCCAATATAAAATTTATAAAAAACTGTACCCTTTCAAGTTTTTAAGTGTCTTATGAAGCAAGGTGGTTAAAAAGTTTAGCGGAAAACATGAAGGAGAAAATCATGGCCTGTAATCAAAGCACACATGTTAATTAATAGGGCATATCCTCAAAGAGATGGACAAGACAACTTGCTTTTACCCAAAGCAATTGGAAGTAGGTTATACGAAGTAGTTTCAAAACTTGCTGGGAAGATGATAATAGGAAGTGATTAAGAGACTACAAAAAAAAACCTACTTGATTTTTGGCAAAAACCCCTCACAGAAGTAGAAATGTTAGCTTTGTTAAAAGCTATATTTAATTGAACAATAACTTTTTAGACAGCTGTTTTACCTGTTTGCCATTGGCGGGTGTCACCTCTTCTCCTTTTCTTAGTCTTCTGCTTAAGCAATCTGTTCGTATTAATGCTGTCACAGATTTGGAGATACTGAGTTGTGTTACCATTCTTGTTCTCTAATCTTGCATCCAAGTTTGTTCCTGGAATGAAAGATAACATCAGAATATTGCAAATAAGAGTTTTAAAATACCTGATTTACAGAACTAAAGCCTAAAGCATTTATAGAGCCTTTGATGTGTGAAAGGATTCTGTTTTATGATGCCAGAACTCCAGAATCCCTTCAAACTTCTCTTTAATGCAAGGGTGTCAAACCTGTCAAGCATCGTGACATATTGCAACTTCCCACCCTTTGCTAAACCAGGCTTGGGCATGGCCAGCATGTGATGCGAGTTTGACAGCCCTGCTTTAATGCATCATATAGAAAGCAGTAGTTTATTGCTATTATATTTGCATTGTATTTTGGAATTTTCTCAGATGAAGGAAAATAAGTTTTTTACTAATTGTTCTCATATTTATTACCTGATATAGTGGTACCCATGGTTGCAACCCTCGATAGCTATATTAAAGAATCTCTATGTATTAATAGCATCTGTATGTCTTAATATTCTCCCCCTTTTTTTTTTCAAATTTATTCTGAAAGACATAGACTGCTCTGTGTTACATAGCAGAAAGAGCAATATTTACACTAAGCATGGAACAATTCTTCATCTTCTCACCTGGTGTTTGACAGTCTTCATATTTCCTAGGAAGTCTTCTTTCATCCCCTAGAGAAATAAGCAGTTTAGTGATTTAATTCACAGACAGTAGGGATGTGCCATATCTATCATTCTGGGAACAGAACTTCATCATATTCTGTTTCTCTTCTGGAACATGCTCCCCGAGAAGTTTTCTGAAGCTATTTTTGGGGTGGGGGTAATTTCTGGTGTTCTAGATGCAGTCCAAGCCCAAACTGAGCCCTGTTTTAATGGGAATACCAGAAGACTGTCCTTGCAATGGCTGACTGGATTTCCTTGATCCAAAAGAAGAGGTTTTGCACACACATAACAGTTTGTGCGCTGCAACAGTAAAATAGTTGAAAGAGAAAACAAGGAGCAATTCATTGCCAAAACTTTCTTTGTAAGGATTCCAAAGAGTGCCAAGCAAAACCAAAACATAATCATGTATTTTGTATTTAATAATAAGGTTTCCTGTCTATTGCTTCCAAGAAAAAAAATTACACTTTGATGTCCAAAAACCCACTTTATGCTATGAATATAATTATGTCAGGCAGATAAAACAGCAACAATTGGCCTTCAGATATTCTGTTTATAGTATCATGAAAAATACATGCTATGTAAACAGAAGTCAGTGCATGAACTAAACAAACCTGCCTGGCAACCTCCAGCCTCTCTTTCATAAAGAGTATACACATAGGTATGCACACCCAACATACACAAAAGCACTGACCCACAAGACCAGCATCACAGACTCTAACAGAGTGCCCAGGATATCTGACAATACTTTTGGTTTAATTTAATAATTCTCTTCTGGAAGGCACTGAAGACCTGGTTCTGCCAGCGAGCCTGGGGAACCCAGAGCGGGATGGAGCCCATTAAATGGCTCATATGATCTTCTGTCGTTGGGATGGGAGGTGGGGGGATGATTTTATTATATTAATTTATTTGATTCTTCTTATTAGTTTTACTGTTTTAAATGTGGTTGTATACCTTGTAAACCACCTTGAGTCACAATGGGTGAATAGGCGGCAATATAAATCAAATAAACAAACAAATAAATATTCTGCGCTCCAAATCTCATTGTTTGTATAACACTGTAATTACAGCTGATAAGGTCACCTGCTTTTATTATTTGATATGAAAACAGAAAAGAGGAAGTCCCAGGATTTGAAAGAAATTGGGGAATTAATCACTTTCTGAAGGCTAAATGTTTTAGAACATTTAAATGTAACAAAATGGATGGTTTGAATAAAATCAGAAGGCCTTATTTTCTAATACCAAGCAGTCAAGCAGAAGATGTCAGTCACCAAAAGTCAAGTTTGACTTGAAGAAGGCTTGACTTTAGATGGAAAGAGATGGGACAAAAAAATCCCCACAACCCTCCATGACATGAGCAAGGCTCTAGAAGTAGTAAGTGGGGTGAGGAGAAGGGTTAAAAGAAAAAAGTTGCTTCTTACCATAAGCAGCAGCCCAGGCAACTGGAACAAAAGTTTTATTCACACCAGCATCTTCAAGCTGTGCATCCGGAAGTGAGTTGGCTTCCTCTTCGCCAACAATTACCTCCATGTAAACTTCATCTGCTATTTCAGCACAGCCTAGATGTGATTTGAAAAGAGGCGAAATTAATTATTTTGTTTGTGTAGCTACTTTTCATAAGCCTAAATCCTAACTGTTAAAAATAAGATGGAACAACATCAGCAAGTATAGTGGGCCCAATTGGCCAAAGAAAGCTCAGGAAGGTATTGGTTGGAATCGCGCAGAAGAGGCCTTGCAGTGGGTAGACAGGGGTTGAAATGAGGATGATGTAATTACTTTATCCTTGCTCATTTAACATCTACTTAAAACCGCTGTCTGGATTTGTATGGAATAAATCACCATACAAAATTGTTCTGAATCAACTTTTCTACTGTATTATTAAGGCTTCTGCTGTAAGCATATTTATTTAAAAAAAACACCATAAATACTTTTAAACAAATCTGCTTAAAATTATGGTGCTTTTATATTGCAGAAGTTAAGGATAATTCCTAAGTAGAAAAGCACTATAGTAAAGTGATTTTTAATTCACTCACAATCATATAATTAAATTATGCATTTGAAAATATCATTTTAGCACTTAATATATTCAAAGCAGTTAATTATCTAAGTTACACTTTACAATACTGTATGTAAGCCAATAATTTGGCTACTGGCTAGCTTATCTATCTAGTTAAGTACGTGGCTGAAATAAAATATGTAATGGAAACAATCATAAGGTTTAGATTTTTAATATTAAAAATGGGTGGTATGGTAGAGGACAAGAAGGCCTGGAGGAACGTTGTCCATGGGGTCATGATTGGTTGGACACGACTTTGCAACTAACAACAATTTTTTTCTAAAAAAATGAAAGTTACAAATATGCAAACTACTGTCAGAAATTATTGATATTTAGACATTAACATAGCGTTAGATAAATTGGAAAAGCAAAATAATAACAGTGAATACTGACAACTGGCGAAGCATACATAAAAGTATTATCATTGGTACATGTAGAACTAAATACTTCTCTTCAGACATTTCACAAAATGTATCTGGCATTGCTAGTAGTTCCATGTAAATATCAAGAAATATATTATTTTCTGCCAGTCACATAAGCAAACAGATCAAGTCAGCAATGAGGCAACATGGTATTTATGAAGCCACAATTTTGTCAAAATGGTTTTTGCAATTGCTTGTATTAAAGCTTGTGTAAAAGTGCACATAACTCTTTTCTACATGCAAAATTTGTCATAATTACAGAGGTGGGAAAGATGAGCAAACTTGTTGACTTGTTAATCTTCTGAAACTTAGAATGATCATTTAGTAATGGAGAGAAATTACAAAATTGTTTTCTTAATAATAGCAAAAAAAAGCTGTCCTTACTAATATCTTCATCCTCTTGGGAGGAATCCTTAACAGCCATATAAACCATCTTCTCTCGCTGGACTCTGCCAACGCTGCCTTGCTCTAGAACTCCAGCTACAGAGTGTCCATTATGAAAATCACTCTCCGTTACAATCTCTGTTCCCCCTTGAATAGAAAAAATAATATTCAAGTGGTAGAATTTTAACAAGAACAGGAAAATCTTGCTATTTTTCTTCTGTTTTAGGGGCATAACAGAAGTCAACATATTTTTAGGGACAACAGATAATAGGATGATCTTCATCTGTAAGCACCATGACACATTTAAACACAGGACAGGAAGGAAAAATAAAGATAGCCATCCAAGGCTTGGGAACACTATAAGCCTCTAGAAGAAGATGGGTGAGAGAGAATAGTTCAATTCATATACTGCAGTTTGAAATCTATGGGCCAGCTTTTAGTTTGATTTAGTGTCTGCCTCCTTTAAACTGGTTTGATGGAAACTTTAATTAACAGGAACCATTACAAAGAACGATTTAGTTTATGAAAATTAGCAGACAAGATTTTATTTAACATTTATGGACTGATTCATGAACCTATGTTTAA
This sequence comes from Laticauda colubrina, assembly GCA_015471245.1. Classification (NCBI taxonomy): domain Eukaryota; kingdom Metazoa; phylum Chordata; class Lepidosauria; order Squamata; family Elapidae; genus Laticauda; species Laticauda colubrina. The sequence continues at coordinate 13,033,059 of BLBF01000058.1, forward strand.
GATACATACCTATTTCAACATCATCCTCAGCTTCGGCTTTAAATATGTAAACTTTAATAACTTCAGAGCCGAATCCATCATCTTTAGATACGTCACCGTGTGAAACTTCAGTGCTGATTTTTAGAGGAGTATTTCCAATGTGGTCTAATTTTTCCCCAACATCATCCACTAAAAAAACAAATAAGAACCGAAGTTAAGTTTGAAGCAGAATATGAAGAAAATATTCTGAGAATCTTAGCTCATTTATGCAAATAAGAACTTGGCTGCATTAGATGCTGGCATACACACCAATCACTCTGCACTTGTTTAATTTCTGAAGATTGTACATGGTATAAGTATATCCATTGTAACTTGATAATTTATTATATTAGTAAATCAAAATAATTTCACCATTGGAAAGAATCAGTTAAGTATGCTGTAGAAATATATCAATATCACAATGTCTGATTAAGCGATTAAATACGGCATGGGTATTTTGCATTGCTTGGGTATTTTGTATTTAATTGGTCTGCATTTTAGAATATATAAGAAATGAGGGATATCCATGTTATAATTTTTTGTTTTGTTTTTTAAAAAGAAAAATCATATTGGTTTGATCTTTGAAAAACCTTCAACATTTCCAGTAAAGTAGTTAATGTTTATTCATACAGACATCACTTCCTTTACAAAAGAAGCTATTCTACAAGATGAAATTATTATTGATGCAGAATAGTGAAACTGAATGAATTGATGACAGGTCTATTTTCATTTGGGTGTGTGTGTCAGAAAGCAATAAATTACCCAATCTCTTCGGCATTTCTTCCTTACATGAGACTGCTTCCCTGCCCCTTAATCAAAGTTAGGTTTATACCACACTAATTTTAATTTATGGACAGAGTTTTTTCTCAGTCAAGCATGTTAATCAATTCCCAATGGGATCTCTTGTTTCAAAATGATCCAGAAATAAAACTGAAGGTACCGAAGTAAACTCTTGGGAGGGGGAGAATATGTTCATATTGGAGAAAAGAAGCATGCTTTGGGCCTACTCTTTACTTTTTGACTCTTTTTGACTCTTCTATGACCATAGTCAAGGGCAGAGTTTCCTTTTAGCACTATTAATAGGACTACAAGATCCACATGATTTATCTTAAAAAATTTTAATATAATTTACGTTTGCTGGAAGCTGGAGGAAAAAAATTGTGTTGCACTTCCATGGAATAGTCAGCTGGATGACAAGCTCTTTTATAGGTGTTAGTTCTTTCAAGGAAGCAAGCAAAGATCAAATGTAAATTCTTGCTTTTACACAAATATACAGTGCATTTTTGCTTTATATGTGCCCGTATTGCCTGTGCTATATGTCATTTAATGATACCTGCTATAACTGCTGCAGTTTTGGGTGCCACTGATGAACTTGTATTTCAGAAGGCTGTAAACTGGTCAGAACAATGCTGGAGCTACTGAAAACAGAACTAAATAGAAATTAAAAAGCCAATCACATTACTTTTTTTAAAAAAAGTTATCAGTATCACTCTTCTTAACCATTACAAAATTAAACTTGTATGACTGAACTCGGTGTTGCTGCTGCTTCTTAATGAATTTTTGAAAAACAAAAGCTAATAAAATTCAAGTCATTTGGCCCAGGCAACCTCCATATCTGAATTTGCAAAAAAGCTATTTCACAGAGGCTTACAAATCTTCCTCCCTCCCTCAGTTTGCAGAAAGACAACATCAAGCACACAAAGAGGTTGTATACTGAGATTGTAGGGAAATGCTGGACTGGTAGGTAGATTTATAAACAGGCAACAAGCCTGTTATTTTAATAGGAGAGCTAATTCATGAGTGGGATTTGCTTTGGGGATATGTCGGTATGTACAGACAGAAGGAAGGATTTTTGTTGATAGCACAGAGAAAGGAATCTTTCAAATACTTCTCTATCTCTGAAAGCTTAGTGTAGTATTTCTGAGGGTTTAACTTGACTTTTATGTGCATGCGTGCGTGCACACACACACACACACAGCATTCCTGCCAGACTGGGCGTAAAGATTTTCTCGAATTCACATTCATACACAGGAGAGGGGGAAGAGTCACACCAAATTCCATTGCGAAGTTTCAAGCAGTGCTGTGTAAACTGCCCATCCAAAATATTTAAGGATGGATTGCTACAAAGCGCTCTTCTTTTTTTTTAATGGAGTAACCACTTGAAATGTTTGAAATATTACATTTTCATTTATTTTCCTCCAAAAATAAGAGTGCAGAGAAACATTTGGAATGTTGCAACAAATTGTGCAACATTGGATAGGGATATGCAAATGCTGTTGGCCTAATAAAAAGGATTCCAGACAAAACAGTGAAGCATTTAGTAGAAAGATGTAGAAAAACAAAAATGAGAAGGAAAAATAATATACATAAACCTATGAAGGTTCTGGAAGTGATTTCTCCATTGTATTGTGATAGTTTCCTTCTTCCAAGGTTTTCGGTTTATTTTTCTATACATCCTGTTTGAATAACAATTAACCAATTGTGCAAATTCATAGTCACTGCTTTAATCCCATTCATAAAAATATCAAAGAACAAGGTTCTTTTTATGATTTCTAAGTTATGTCAATGACTGTAAAACACTAAAATAAAGTCCCCAGAGTCATTTATTTACCAAATTAATTAAACTGAAAAGAATGGAAAAAATTAACATTGCAACTCCATTTAAATTCCCATTTACCATTATTCTGACAAGTCAAGTTCCATACATTAATTATAAACCTTAGTTTAAATTCTGGCTTATTAGAAAGAATAATCATATTAATGAAGACCCTAAAGATTCCCAACCAAAATAAAATCTGCAGCTATAACACACATTAGTATAAACTGCAGTACTTAATACACAAAGTAAATCCTATCTCCCAAAAACACATTTTTCAAAATATCAGTAAAATGTCATGCCTAAAGGGCATCAGCAGAAATATTGCAATGGATAATATAATACTTCAAGTCTTCAAGTGTGTCTTGCACTAAACAATACTGGCTAAATAAAATTCTTTAATATTAAATGTTCTCAATACACCAGGAACATAATGCTAAAGCAATTTATCAAAATGCACTGATTTCAATTTGATTTTAGCTATGACTCATTTTTCTAATAACTACAGATAAAACATGGGAGGGAATATACTTTCTAGATTCACCTATCTGATCACTGCTGAAAGTTTACTTTTTATAAACGATGCGTATAACCCATAGGGACACAGGGAAATGTTGGAAAAGTATATATTGGAACAAATACTATAGTCCTGGGGGAGAAGCTGTAAATAAAAATGGTTATGAATACTAAGAAACATATTGCATGTGTCAATAATGCTTCCATATATGAATATTGTTATGCACTACCTTTAATCTCAAACTTGATATCTGTTCATATATATATGTATATGTATATGTATATATGTATGCTGTTCAGCTTCCTTCGGGTATTATCCCACGTCATTGTAGTACTTTTAAAGTTGTAGCAACATTTCACCAGAATCTCATCTGCCATCATCAGGCTTCTGTATGGAGTTTGTCTGTTGGTCAGAAGCTCAATACAGAAGCTCAACTCAGTACAGAAGCCTGATGACGTGGGATAATACCCAAAGGAAGCTGAACAGCACACATGTAAGTACCCGC
>BLBF01000058.1:13036794-13083765 GCA_015471245.1 Laticauda colubrina
AACTTAAAAAAACATATATATGTATGTATATATATATATATATGTATATATATATCTGCTGTTCAGCTTCCTTCGGGTATTATCCCACGTCATTCTAGTTGTGCTTTTAAAGTTGAAACAACATTTCGGCAGAATCTCATCTGCCATCATCAGGCTTGGATCAGAAGCCGTACCGCAGCTGCATCACTACCCGCTTCAAACCCCTCCGACCCATACATGAAGCGAACTGACGCCCACCATGAAGATGTGGCACAACCACGAACGCGAAGCCAAACAACAGGATCACAGCTCACCAGCTCAAATCCCCCAGCAACTAAGACTAACCTGACCACAACCAAGCCCCCACCTGAACAGAACACATCCCCAGCCAATCAGAACACAGCCAACCCCCCTACCAATCAGAACACAGCCAAACCCCCAACCAATGAGAACACACACCCAACCAATCAGAACACAGCCAAGCCCCCACCCAATCAAGTCACACCCCCACTAGCAGTTAAAAGGAAGAAGCAGCTGCAAGCTCACATTACTCTGAGAAGCACAGAGCTGAAGAAACAAGCCTGAAGATGATGAATGAGACTTCATCAAAATGTTGCCTAGATACTTCCAATTTTACACGGGATATATATGCTGTTCAGCTTCCTTCGGGTATTATCCCACGTCGTTGTAGTGCTTTTAAAGTTGTAGCAACGTTTCAGCAGAATCTGATCTGCCATCATCAGGCTTCTGTATTGAGTTTGTACGTGGGTCAGGCTATTACATACAACATACAACATACCACATACAAACTCTATACAGAAGCCTGATGATGGCAGATCAGATTCTGCTGAAACATTGCTACAACTTTAAAAGCACAACAATGCCGTGGGATAATACCCGAAGGAAGCTGAACAGCATTATTAACATTATGCACTGTTCAAGGGATTCCAGAATTACCGTATTTTTCAGACTATAAGATGCTCTGAAGTTTAAGCTTTTGGGGAGGAAAACAAGAAAAAAAAATCTGCCTCCCAGCAACTTGCCTCCTTGCAGCAAATAGCAAACAGCCTGGTCAGCTTCAGCACAGCCTGATTAGTACAAGCAGCTGAATGTCGGTTAGACTGGCCTCCCCACAATCAGCTGTTTCAGGCTTCAGGGATCGTCATTGCCTATTGCTCCCTCCACACACCCCATTTTTGGCCCATTCTGGGCAGCGGGGATTGGAACGGGCCAAATACGGTGTGGACGGAGGCTGAAAATTGCTGGGAGGCAGAAGCCGAAGGTTGGGGGGGCGGTAGGTGGGTGGGTCTTTGGCAACATTCGCTGTATAAGATGCACAGACATTTCCAGCCACTTTGACCGGGGGGGGGGGGGGGGGAGTGCATCTTATACACCAAAAAATACAGTAAATGCATACAAGCTAGACATAACTCATACATCAATGCATTTTCCCACCTTAACAACTTTCTGTTAAAGAAAATACAAAATGCGGTTTACAGACTTCAGCATAAGATTTGTAAACCTATAGGACAAGTTTTTAAAAATGTTTAACTCCACATTCATTCTTAACCAAATTATAATTCCAGAATATTATTTCCTGACCACACATAAACTTGAGGAAAAAGCCCAATTATTTCCTTTGATTATTAACGTTCTATTATTGTGATTACCCAGGCAATCGTAAGGAATAATCGACAAAGAAAAAATTATATGGAAGTCTTAACCACCTCTAACTTACCTTTCTTAGCTGTTTCCAGGTATGAGATGTTCAGATTCACTGTGGATTGCCAGCTCCCCAATTCATGTGGTGTCTCAGCATGCACTATGCTGGTGATATCACACCCACCATAAAACCATGAGATACATGCCAAAATTTACAGCTGTGCAATTTTATTTTATTTTATTTTAAAAATCTGACTTTCCTAATTGCTTTCTCAGAAGGGAACAGAATAGGATTTTACTTATAGCTGTAGCAGACTATGCAATGCTGTATTGCAGGGGTGAATAACTTTTGGCCAACGTGTCAAATGTGGTGCAACCGCTCATTTCAGGGCCCATTTCTGCTGAGCTACAGTATAGAGTGGCTGTAAGCCGCATTGTAACTCTTGTGCCCTGGGGACTGGTAGCAAAATACTCCACCACCTTGCCCAACTGTGCTACTGACATGATTGAAGGCACGGGATCCAATTGGATACAGGCAAGGCCAGCCGGTTAGCGAGGGAGGGGAAATGGCTCATTGCCAAGAAAAAGTTGCCCACCCCTGCTATACTGTACTGTAACAGATTCTTAAAAGGAGGTGGCAGTGGAATATTACCTTATCCCTAAAGGACAGCTCCAGGGTGGCTCTGTAGTGGGTATAGGATCACCAGCATGTGCATGCAGTATCATCCTATGGCTCAAAAGCTAGCAATCCATTGTGGGTGTCTGAACATCACAAACCTGAAAAACAAAAACAAAGGAGGGCGTTTTATGTTTTGTGTGACTTTTTTTCTCCACACTAAATAGCTATTTTTCCTGAATTATTGCCATTGGTCACTATAAATCCTAGATCATGAAATTACAGACCTGGGAAAATTCCTAGGATCATTTAGTCCAACCCTTTAGGTAAAGAGTTTTAAAAATGTACTTTTTTAAACATGGACCTTTTTTTTCCAAATGCATTTATTTTATTTGGAAAAATATTCTGTTTACTTTAAAAGTGACCAGATTCGTCATGAAGCAACTGTACAAAGCTTTCACTCTTTCATGGGTACGAAAAATATTATGTTCTTACCATAAACTCTTTTGACTGAAGTAAAAAGCAAATCTTCATCAGTATGACAAATTTACTATTTACAACACTTCACTTTTAGGAGAAAAGTAATTTCTATTTAATATGTAAAATATCTATTTCTTTAAAATACAAAACAATTAAACAATGTAATAGTTGGTAGACTGCAGAAGCAGAATGAAAATATTTTGCTGGAACAGTCCTCAAATTAGTCACAATTTTCATTCTTTAATATAGAAAATTTTTTGTTTGTAAATCATATTTAAGCTTAAAATGATTAAACAATAATATAGAAATAATTTTTGTGTTGATTTTAACCAAGGTAAAGAGATTTGACGGCTCTTTTTCATCCTTCTTTCCTTTTGGCTTCACATATTTAGCTATTTTAATGTCAACCATGGTTACTTTTGTAGCCAACTTTCAACTATAGTTTTTGTTGTTGTTGTAATACTACAAGCTTAACAGACTTGTAAACTATAGTTAAGGATGAAAAAAAAAGAAATTCAAGTGGAAACTGATACAATCAGTCCACCCATGAGTACACCCATTATTCTTAGCTGACACAATATATGCAACCTTAGAATTGTTTAAAAGCCTAAACATTTCCAATTTCCTCTTTATTTCTTTTACCAGCTCATTTGTTAACTCATTTATAATGTCTTCCTTGAAACAACCAAACCCAGCATTTCTACACAGTTACATCTCTCATTGTTAAGTCACTTCTAGTCTGAGTAGATAATTTTATATATACCTTTACTTCACTTACAAGATATCATTAAATAGTCTTCAGATGTGCTCTTGCTATCGTCGTCATCCTCAGTCTTGATGGTAACTGTGGATCCAGGAACGGTGCCGGCTGCTTGAATCACAGTTTCGGTATCTGAATTCGTCACAAGAACTTCAGATACCATCGTGGGGGAATCAGGCCCCGATACTGAATCTTGAACCACATGTTCCAAGTGTCCATCAGGACCCGTAACAAGATCGGCCACGAAAACTTGATCAGGCACTCTAACAGTTTCGGTGATTAAATCGGAAGTTAAAACGTGATCACTGGTATCTAATGCTTCTTCAATAGCAACATCTGCTTCCAGGACAGATTCAGGTACGATCACACCTTCTGTCACAACATCAGTTTCAGTTATGATATCAGGTCCTTGGACAACTTCAGCTGCCAAGCCATGATCAAGGGTGATCCCATCATCTGTGACAACGTCTGAAACCAGTACAGCTTCAGGGACTGACACCACAATGTGATCTCCATCAATATGAGCGGTACCAGCCATTCCAGCCACTAGGAAACAATAATGTAGGAGGAAGCATATTAATACTTGTTTTCAAGTCGAACCATTGCATATTCCTAAGGAGCTCATGAATACTGCACATGCATCCAAATTATTCTCTAGCTTTCCAGTATATTTATTATCAACTTTAAAGATGTAATAACAGAATGCTGCAGCTGGATGCAAATATGACAATAATTGTTGGGACTCAATTAGTCTACGAGGAAATACCCGGTCTGCAGGCTAGACTGAGCATTTTAAATATTTGTGTTAGAAAGAGCACTTAGACTTATATCCCGCTTTACAGCCGTCTCTAAGCAGTTTCCAGTGTCAGCATGTTTTCCCCAACAATCGGGGTCCTCATTTTACTTGATTTCAGAAGGATGGAAGGCTGAGTCAACCTTGGGCTGGTCAGGATCGAACTGCCAAATTGCAGGCAGCCGGCAATCAGCAGAGGCACCCTGCAATACTGCATTCCAACCACTGTGCCACTGTGGCTAAGTTAGCTGCCTTCTCGTGCCAAGTGTATTCCAATTCACTTGATTTCAGAAATTTAATACAGTGGTATTGTTTAAAATATTTGGCCACCTTATCAAATTCAGAGGAATGATTTCATTAGTGGGCACTATACTTCCACACCCAAATGTGGTTTTCTTTGTAAGCATGCATTGGAGAGGCAGCAGAAAGTCAGCCCCACAAGCCTGTCCAAAAATAAACCAAATCCATGTCAATTTTGGCACCAATGCTGCAGATTATTCATTTACAAATACAATACACCTGATGAGCAAATACTTTAACTAATAATAATAATAATAATAATTTTGTGCAAGTATTATATGGTTTTTACCAAAATCCTGCATAATCATAGTGTGAGGCATTTTGGATTCTTGTGTCTGCAAGCCAAGACTTCCACCACCTGGATCCATAATCATTGAGGCTCATTCAAAAACTGAAAAGGGAATTATACAGAAATTACTATTTGTACTAATACCACATGAAATGTCTTTATTAAATTGTCTTGTTCTGTGCAAATGTAATGTAAATACATTGCAGAAACGTTATGTTTTCCATAGTTACCAAAAGTCTAAATCAGAAGTGAAAATTAGCAGAACGATTAAAGGATATGACAGTAGATCCGGCTACTAGTTAAATTAACTTATTTGCAAATTAGGCAATTAATTTATTCAAAACATGTACAAGTATGTTGTAAAATGATTTATAATTAAATCCTAAAAATAAAGGGGCTTACTTCCAGTTGTGAACATACAATTGAAGCCTAAAGCAACTGACATTTCTATATGTTAATTTTTTTTAATACAATTACTGTTATTCACATTGAAGATTTAACCCAAAATTCTGTCCCCACCCCCCCAAGAAGATAACAGTCAAATGCCTCTTTTTATTACTGAGACACACTGATATATATATAAATATATTTACTTCCTGGGTCTTATGAGTATTGGTTGGTGCTACAGTCGATCTTTATATCTAGGTCAATAACGGCTAACCTTTTTGGTTTCCTGTGCTGAAAATTGTGTGCATGCTCGCATGCCAGCACCCAGAAGGCAATGCGCACAGGGGCCCCCATGCCCCCTGCGTGCATGACCCCCCATACCCCATGCATCTATGTGCATGAGACCCCCACGCACCCCTGCATGTGTCTCCCCCTCCTGCATGCGCGGAAGATACCCGACAATCAGCTGTTGCTCAAGTGGCACGCATGTGCAGTGGGGCTCTTCCGGGTGACCTCTTCCGGCATGTGTACCATAGGTTCGCCACCACGGGTCTAGGTGAATAGAGTGGTACTAGATAACACCCAATTCATAGGGTCATCATTTCATAGATACTTCCTTTCCTAAACAGAATGACTATTGGTAGTAAAAAAGCAGGAACAACTTCCAACTTCCTATTGGCTTCCCTATTGACTTCGCTTCTAGGAACCTAACAGGAAATGTTGGTAGTGATGACCACAGTTAACTGCAACAAGCACAGTGGCATGGCAGCACTGAAGTGGCCACAACTTGTGGCAATTTTTAATCTCATAGTTCCTGAATTTGGATGCATTCTGTAAATTAGCCCATTTGAGGCACGTTGATTCAAAAATGGTTGCCCTGTGATATATCATTTCACCCAATTTAAAATTACAACCAGACACGAGAATTTTCATAGTATATAGATACATAGACAAGTCATATAATTAAAATTCTTGAGATAAAGTTTGCAATATTCATATTTATAGTTGTGATCATCAAAAGTCTGTTAATATATACTAGAATACTTGAATGAAGCCAATTTTTAAGAAACAGCCTTGAAGAAAAGGTACAGCCTACAATCAAGTAAAGCTTTCATCTTTTTTATGAATTTGTATTCTCCCTTATTATTTTTAAAATAATAATATAATAACTCAAGGTGGTGGACACATCCAACACACTTTCCTCCTCTTATTTTCCCCACAATAACAACTCTGTGAGGTGATTTAGGTTGGTAGTTTCTGGCCCAAGACCACCCACTCAGCTTTCACGGCTAAGGAGGGACTAGAACTCAGTCTCCCACTTTTTAGCCTGGTGCCTTAACCATTAGAACAAATCTTATCTGAGGTATAAAACTTTGGTATACATATTTTATATAAACAGCTTTAAGCTGTAATATGTAATGAATCTGCTCATATTCTATCTTGATGTACACGCTAATTTCATCCCAAATCTTCTAATCCGTGTTTAAGGTTAACTGCAAAACTGTGGACTGCTAAGTTCTGTTCCTCTAAGATAGCACAGCAGAGTACAGCACTGCACCAGTAGGAGTGAGATTTCGGAAGACTGGGTTGTTTATCAGATCAAAGCAAGCATTCTTGAAATGTTTTCTTTGGAACACAAATGCATGGGGACTCATTTTAGTCTTGATCTTCACAGAATATGCATAAACTCCAAGTTAGGGATATACATGTGCAAGTGATGTTCACAGCCAAAATTTCTCCCTACATCAAGGTATTAAAATTATGTAAGGGCACATAATTAACTGAAAGGAGGGGCAAGTTTCTATAAAGTCTATGAAATGCCTAACTGAAAAAGACTATTGCATCTGTGACTGTTTCTGATGTCTTCTCATTGCAGAATTTTTTTAAAATGGGGGCAACTAGGTGAGGCTGCCATCAATTAGCCATTAAGTCTGGTCTGGTCAGCATGGAATTGCTGCTCAGGGGCTTTTTGCCCAGTCCTGATTAACAGCACTGCACTCTATACCCGCGATGGCAAACCTATGGCATGTGTGCCGGAGGTGGCACCACAGAGCCCTCTCTCTGGGCATGCAAGCTGTCACCCCAGAGAACACCTTCCACTGGCCAGATGGTCTTTGGGTGTCTGCCACGCATGCATGAGGGGGAGTAAAGCACATGGGGCAACAGGACGTGGTGCAGGGGTCATGTGCACACACATGGGGGGGGGGGACAAGGCACATGCACAGGGCACATGCATGTGTCATATTTTGGGAGTACATTCACACACACTTCGGGCACTTGGTGCCAAAAAGTTTAGCCATCATGGTTCTATACCATTGCTCCAAATTTTTTAATGAAGTGTAAATACTCCAAAACACATCCTGAAAAATAAGTGAAACAAGTTAGCCCAGTTCATCCCTGCTAGTCAATTAGACTCCCAGAGTAATTGACTCGATGTGTCCTTCATTAAGGATTTATTCCCCTTGGGGGGGGGGGGAAATCCCAAAGGTGCTTTTTCCAAAAGTCAACTGAATTTTCTTTTCTTTCTTCTCTTCTTCTGTCATATACGTGGGTATATACTTTATTTATTTATTTATTCATTCATTCATTCATTTGCCATGGTGACCCTTTGAGAACTACATGCAACAAAATTTCATTTTAATGTATGCCGATTAGTGAACATTGAAGTGACAATAGTTACTATTGTGTTCTTTCTTTCTCCTCTGAAAAAACACAAAGAAACACGCTTCTCATCCAAGAAGCGTCTTCACTTCTAACTGAAGAACTGGAGTTAGAACTGATGAAGCTTCTTGGTTGAGGACTGAAACTTTTCAAGGGGGGGGGGAACCCCAAAATCCAGTAAGCTTTTGTGGGGGTGAAACAACTTTGGGACAACCATGATGTGGATGATTTGAGAATCTTCCTAGATGGTCCCCGCCAGGGGAACTGGGGCGAGGGAATCTGCCTTCCTGGCAACTACCATCTTAACTGGATACTTTGCCCTTTCAAGTAGATTCCAAGCACTTCTTCCTTTCCAGGACAAGATACGCCAGGAGAGATGCAGGAGGTCTGGAAAACTGCCCTGGATTCTTTGGAGATTCTCAGTCATCCAGGTCATGGTTGTCCCAAAGGTGCTTTTTCAAGAAGCAACTGGACTTTCTTTGCTTTTCTTTGAAGACGTTTTGCTTCTCAACCAAGAAACTTCTTCAGCCCTGACAGGATAGTGTGGAATGGAAGGATTGATATTCCTTGCAGACAGCGGGTCATTTGCATCCTGTATCCTTAAGAGTCACCTGGTTCCTTGTAGACTACAGAAACCAAGAGCACCACTCAGGTGACCCTGATGTCATAGATAAGCCTCCAAGTGGCCTCAACTACCCTCTAAAAGGATGCAAATGACCAGCTGTTTGCAAGGAATATAAATCCTTCCATTCCACACCATCCAGCCAGAGCTGAAGCAGCTTCTTGGATGAGAAGCAAAACGTCTTCAAACGAACAAACAAAACCCCCAGAAAGTCCAGTCGCCTCTTGGGGAAAAAAAGCACCTTTGGGTGCCCCGGGTTGGGGAAACGATGATCTTTTCTTTCGCGCTCAAAAAAGCTTTATGCCATGCAAGGGGTGGGTGGTATTCAGGATAATTTCCCCCTCTCGGAAGCGACTGAAGCAGTTTAGGAACCGCGGGAAAAGGGCCACTGCAAGTCCGCGTCGGACAGAACAAGCCCAGCCGCCCAACATCTGGCTGGCATCTGCACGGGGGGCGGCGGGGGTGGGAGAAACAGGCTGGGGCTCCTTTGGAGGGAGGTGGGGGGGGGCAGTCCCCGATACAAAGAGGGCGTTCGGGACCGCGCCTGCGTCATGCGGCCTCTCCCGGCCCCCCGTGTGTGCGCGCGCGCGCCATCAAAGCTTCCCCCCCCCCCCAGTGCGCGAGCGAGCGCTTGAAGCGAAGGAGGGAGGGAGAAGAGCGAGAGGAGTTGAGAGCGAGCGCGCGCTCCACGCCACCCTCCTCTTCCAATCAGCGCCCGTGATGAGCAAACCAAAAAAAAAAAAAAAAAAGAAGCCGCGCATTGCAACCCGAGTCGGGCAAAAAGGGGTGGGGTTGTACCCATCCTTCCCCGGGGCGGTTGTGGCGCGGCTGAGGGAAAGAGGAAGGGAGGCCAGGGAACCAGGAGGGGAAGAAGGGCAGCGCGCCGGGGCCGGAGCCAGACGGGCGCTTCCCTGGGAAGCGGCGGCGGCGACGATGGCGCCGGCTCGGCTCCCCTCCTGCTTTTGGAGGCGGCTGAGGGGGAAGCCCGGGCGGGGCTTTCCGCCCCCGCCTTGTCTGAAGGAAGGGGACGGGACGTGTGGGGGAGGGGGTGGAAATGGACGGGGGGCGTGATGGAGGGGGGTTTTTCCGGAGGCGGGGTTGCGGCGGTGATAGTGGGGAAGGCACTGGCGGTGGCGGGGGGGGGGGGGGGATGGCTGCGGCCGGTGCTGGCCGCCATTTTACGTGCCGCCATTTTCTGGCCCGCTCTGAAGCCGGGGCCAGCTAAGGCGGCGGAGGAGGCGGCGCCCTTAAACCCCTCTGCAGATCGCCGGGGAGGGGCCGAGCGGCGACCGGGCTGAGGTAAAAAGCCATCCCGTTCTTGGAATAGGAGAAAAGAGTCGTCCGCCATTGAGGCCCGGAGTAGGCCCCGGGGCGCGGCCTGGGCCGGGGCCTAAGCGGCCCGGCGCCCTTCCCTCCCGCCGCCGCCTAGCTTTTCCGTCTCTCTGAGGAACTTCTTTAGGATCCTCGCCTTGTCGTGACCGGCGGATGGGCCGCCCCCAATACCCCCCACCTCCTCACCTTCGCCGGGCGGGCTCGGGCCCGAGCGGGGGTGGAGGCCGGAGGACACTCGGCCGCCTCGGCTGCCAGTTTTCGGGGCCTGGCATTCGAGGTCCGCCAGGTCCGAGGCCTGCACCAATCACAGGCTCGGGCTAGGAAACGGCAGGCGGGCGGGAGCGCGCGCGGCCTTCTCTTTCGCCCGCGCGCGCTCCCTCTTCCCCCCCCCCTCCCTTGTTTCCCCCCCTGCGCCGTCCTCGCGAACAGCCGGAACACGTCACCCAGGCGCGTCGTCCCCTGGGTTGCCTTTCTCCCCTCCCTCTTTTCCTTTGAGGGAGCATGCGCGCGGAGGCGAGTGAAGTTCGCCTTCGCCCGCATCTTGCCCTGAGTCGAAGGAAGGAGTGGGAAGGAGAAAGGATAGCGGGCGAACAAAAGCCAGGAGCAAAAAACACCCGGTGGGATGGGAAAAAAAAAAGCGGGAGGGCGGCGCGCGAGAAACAAACAAAACAACCAGCGGGTGATTCTCCGGGTATCGTCTCACGTCGAGACCATCCCCGGAGGTGGGAGACCTCAGAAATGCGCACCCCAAAAATGCAATGTTGCAATGATTTCCCGCTCGACTTTTATTAAGAGTTAATGTATTTTTAAAATAAAGGAAGTGGCCGAAGTCCAACTTAACTTTAAATTAACCTTTTATCTTTTCCTAACCACCCCTGGTCTCATCGGATTCCTGTTATTCTGGCAATGAAACGTACAATTAAAGTGCCAGCTTGGTTCTGAGCGTTCGTCTTCTTTCTCCCGAGCAACGCAAACAGGTATTTGCCTGGGTTTGAAAGAAGCATCAAAATCACCACCACCCTCAAATTCAAACGATCAACATTTAAAAAAAAAAAAAAAAAGATTCACCCATTGAGCCACAAACAGCAAGATTTTCCATCTTTTGTTAGATGCATTTCCAAGATGCAAGGGGACTGGACTGCATTTTCTAACTTTCCCATCATTAAATTTGGAAGTCTCAGGAAGGGTGAGAGAAAAAAAAAGTTTTGTTAGGAGCAAAGACCAAGTTCCTGGCTTAGGGCTTCTTCGGTATCTTTAAAATGCTGTGCCCCTTTTGTCTTTCTGCATCCCAAACTTACAAAGACCAGGGGGAATTACAAACACACTGCTAGTTTTTGATCCTGCTGCTAAAGAGAAAGAAGAGCAGAGAAAGGCAGATTGAGGGTTTCTTAAACTTTTTGTTGTTAGGGCCCTTTCCCATTTTTAGACAAAACCTCCAAAAGAGCTTTTGTTTGTATGGGTTATAATCAATAGTTATCCTATCATAAATTAAAAAGATACTCTAGGAAGTCCCCCCTCCCCTTTTCCTAATTGTCCACAGCAGGTCAGCACTTAAGAGATAAAGAGCTTATTGAAAGAAGACAAGTAGATCTATTCATAAACAAATACCCTCATCCAAGAGCCATTCTTAACACTGGTACATCACAGGGTTGTGTGTTGAGTCCCTTACTCTATTACTCTTTGTGTGCATGACTGCATTCCCACTCACACTAGTAATACTATTGCTAAATTTGCAGATGATATAACAGTGGGACTCATCTGGGAGGGGGGGAGTCTGCCTACTGAGATGAGGTGGACCAGTTGCTTTTGTGGTGTGGAGACAATAACTTGGTCCTCGACACCAATAAGACCAAGGAGTTTATCGTGAAAAGATCACACATCCAGCCCTTGCTTATCAATGGAGACTGAGTGGAGCAAGTGGCCAGTTTTAAGTTTCTGGGTGTTGCCATAAAAGAAGACCTGACTTAGGGTACCCACATTGCAGCCCTGGTCAAAAGGGCCCAGCAGAGATTATACTAACTGAGACTTCTCAGAAAACAAAAACTGAATGAAAAACTGCTGGTAACCTATTGCTGCACCAGAGAGAGTATTTTAACTTACTGCACCTGCATATGGTTTACCAATTGCACAGGGGCAGATAGGAAAGCACTCCAGAGGGTTAAAGTCATTGCCCAAAAGATCATGGGTTGCCCTCTCCCCTCTTTGGAAGAGCTTTATAGCTCCAGCTGTCTTAAGAAAGTTCAAAACATTCTCAAAGATCCATCTCATCCTGGGAAGCCTTTTTTTTTTTTTATTACCATCTGGCAGACAGTCCAGGATAATAAAAACAAAGACAAATAGGCTGAAAAACGGCTTCTACCCCAAGGCAGTAGCTCCATTGAATTCTACTATATAGTGTATGGTTGGTGTGGTGTCGGGGTTTTTCAGTTCAATGTGTGGAGGGTGAAGGATGTGTGTTTGTGTTTATTTTCATGGTCAAGGTCATAGTCATGATGTGCACTGAAGATGGTGTTTGAGGTGCAATGACAATAAAGTAAACTAAAAACAGGATAAAAGCCATTAAGCCACAATGGGAATTGCATCATCCCCAGAGCAGTCTTCAAACTTCAACCAAACCAGGTAGCTCAGACAAACACCTAGGATTTGCATTTCTTCTTGCCCATAGAGCCAGCTATGACCCCTACATGACCCCATACAAATCTGGCAATAGCCAATGGAATACATGTTGCTGCATAGGAATAGGAAGCTCAAATACAGAGTCCAAAGAAAACTCTCAACTCCATTTTTGTCAGCTGCCCAGAACCACAAATGCATGTGGTTCTGCTTTATCAATAAACCATCTTCACAAATAGCCTCCATGTTTCCAGTATCTTTCTCCCAGCTTGGAACTGAACCAGATGGATATTTCTCCTAACAATTCTCTACAAAGCACAACTGATGTTCTTCTGTGGTAATTCAAAACAAAGCCCCTTTAAGATTAAGAATCTGGGGTCATCTTTAGGATACAAGTTGAAACGTGGGACTGCAAAATAAATACTGAGATATTGTGGGGTTATCATGTACCCCAACATCAACTCTAAAAGGATGCAAATGACCAGCTGTCTGCAAGGAGTATAAATCCTTCCATTCTCCTCTGTCCTGTCAGAGCTGAAGAAGCTTCTTGGATGAGAAGCAAAATGTCTTCAAAGAAAAAAACAAGAAAGTCCAGTTGCCTCCTGAAAAAAAAAGCACCTTTGGATCCACCTAAAAACTATTTTGAGGACAACAACTCTGAGGGATAAAGAATAAATAGACGAAAGTATTTATCTTGTAGTTTATTATACCATAAGGCACTACTTAGTTTTCTGAAATTCCTTTTAGTTATATGTATACTGTGGATGAACATATCTAGTGGGTGGATTAGTACTGAGATAGTTCATTGGCTGGGAACTATTCTCCCCATAATCAGGAAGAGGAAACGACGTCTTAGGTTTCTGTAAAAGAAAATTAAGATTAAAAGTCATTTAAGGCAGTGTTTCAATGATGCAATCTTCAAGACAGGACACTTGACTTATTTCTCCCAATTGAAAAGTCCACAAAAGAAAGGAGAACTGAGAAAGAGAGCATGCCAACCATAGCTAGTTGAGTATGTTAAAGCAAAGTAGACCTACATTATCCAGGCTACAAAACATCTGAACAATCCACTAAGTGCCATCAAAACTAATGATTTTATGCCATTTCGTAGTTGTCTAGATTTTGCAGCTCAGAACTGATAAGCCTAAAATCTTTGTAGAATGGATGTTTCCTGGACACTGGCATTAGAATAGTCTCTTAAAATTTGGCCTTTAGAGCCTAAATAAAATAGCTTTTTGAACTAGTCAGGTCTCACTCATTACAATCCAGTAATATCTTGATTATGGAAACACTGCTTCCAGGTGCAACTGCTATTTTAACAATACTACTTTGTCCTCAGTTCCTGCTCCATTATGAGTGTATAGCAACAAGAAACACAGTCAACACCATAATTACATTTTTAGATCACGAGAATGTACCATAACTGATAAATACACAAACAAAAGCCCAATAAGCTTGGTATGACCCTGCTTTCTTTAGAGTGATGGTGAGTCTTAAGAAAGGAAAGGTTGAAATCTTCTGATTCATTAAATGGTGGGATTTCAGTTGGGACACGCAACATTGACTTCGAGAAGGCATGGTATAACAGAACATGTGTCTGTCTCTCTCTTCTGAGAGGTTAAAGAAAAATGGATTGTCAGTTCTATTTTGGTAGCCAGGAGAGACAAGCAGAACTTCAAGCAGCTTGGGTGGATGGATGGATGGATGGATAGATCCACAAAGTCCATTTGTGTCCTTTTCAATGTAAATATTAGATACAATTCTCTTAAATCAAATAACCCATAGTTTTGCAGAAAGGCTGATCATGGGAACTGTCCCATTTAACTATAAGCAATGCTTTGGCTTATTCTAGTAGTTGTCCAACCCAGGTGAAATTTGACACAAGTCAGTCATGCTAGAGTTGGCTACAACACTTATATGATTTTTGGCAATCTCATCCAGGTCACCTAGTTTGAACTGGGAAGTCAGATAAACATTCTACATAAACAAACAAATCTCATGTTCTTGCCTGAATCCTTATAAGATTCTGGTTATTGTTTTTTATTATTACTAATGATTGTAACTTCAATAATTAATCCAGGTCACCTAGTTTGAACTGGGAAATTATATAAACATTCTAAATAAACAAATAAACCCCATGTTCTTGCCTGAATTCTTATAAGATTCTGGTTATTATCTTTTATTATTACTAATGATTGTAGCTTCCTTCCATAGGGTGCTCCTGGATGCCATGCAAAAGCCATTAAATTTTGTTCCTTTTATGTTGTAGTTTTAGAAACACTACCTCTTTAGTTCAGTCTGTCCGATTGTCTTACTTTTTCTTACTTGATGGTCTAAGTTAGGAGTATCGATTAAATACCGGTGTGTACTGAGGACTGTCTGAAAAATTGGAGGTGTCTAGACAAGATCTTGTAGTAGCAACAGAATCTAGAAAACCATGGGAAAAATTCTATTTGCACAATGATGCAAATTATTTCCTTCCCACAAAAGCTCTACATCTATATGTCTCTCAAAGCTACTAATGGGTTCTAGGAAATTATGACAAGTTTGAAACAGAAATCAATGGAAACGAGTCAATTTCTTCATACAAGCAAAGGTGGCATCCACTGACATCAAGAACACTCTGTAAAATGCCATTTTTGTGCATAACTAAAATGTGGACATACCGGAAGCTGCCTCATAGGCAGATCTTCAAATGAGATTTCTTGATCATAATCTGCACTTGGGATCTTATTCACCCAGTGGATGCTCCGGGCAGCTTGGGCAGGTGGGACTATCCTTGGAAGAGGTCTCTGGAGTGAGTTGCTGTCATGAGAAAATTGGAGATAACCATAAAAACATTCTGTAGCCCTGGAAATGAAAACCTAGGAGTTATATTCCTATAACACGTTGAGCTAAATGTAAATAGATATAGATTAACAGAGTTGGAAGAGACTGTGTAGGTCATCTAGTTCTACCCCCCACCCAAGCAGGAGACCCTACACCATTTCTGACAGATGGCAGTCCAATCTCTTCTTGAAAGCCTCCAGTGATGAAGCTCCCACAACTTCAGAAGGAAACTCCTGTTCCATTGGTTGATTGCTTATTTCCAGGTCGAATCTCGCCTTATTCAATTTCCATCCATTATTCTTTGTCTGGCCTTGGAAAATAGCTTGACCCCTTCCTCTCTGGGGCAACCCCTCAAATATTGGAAGGCTGCTATCATGTATCCCCTGACCCTTATCTTCACTAGACTAGACATTAGACATGCCCTGTTCCTGCAACTACATCATGGCTCAATTTACTGTATTGTCCAGGAAATGAAAGCAGACACACAAACAAATACAATTTTTCCACTGTTACTAGTTTTCTCTGCTTATTGGAAAAGAGAGCCGTTTTCGCCTATTGTATGTGTAGTGATCACAATGTGGAAGTTACTGTAAGGCTGAATTCCTAATAAATATTTTCCCTGAAGTGATTTTCGAACAAATTATTGCAGTTGCAATAGTGTCACAAAGTAATGTGAAATAACTTCTTTCTGGATGTGGACTGTGTGTGTGTTCATGTGTTTATGTCTATATAGTTGGTTTATGCTACACATACATGCAAACAAACACACACACATACAGGTTCCAGATTAAGCCAAGTTGAATGTCCTCAATATATGACCAGTATTGAACCTTAAATTTCTGTTGCTAAGTGAGACAGTTAAATGACTTTTGTCCCATTTTACAACCTTTTTTGCCACAACTGTCAAGTGAATCACTCAGGGGGTGGGATGCAAATATTTTTACTCCTGGTTCTGTGGGCGTAGCTATGTGGGTGTGGCCATGTGACTGGGCGTGCAGCCCCCCCCCCCCCCCCGAACTTCAGGGTTTTTTTGCCTCCTGGGCCTCAGGGAAGCCTCCTGGGGGGACATTTTTGCTCCCAAACCTTAACCCTAACGTGCCCCTTTCTGTCTCCTGGGCCTCAGAGAAGCCTCCTGGGCGAAGCAGTAAGGTAGCGAGGGGGATCCCAGAATAGCTGATCGTCAAGAGGGAGGAAAAAAAAGAAATACCAGTTTGACTGAACCGGTAGCTGTTTTTTTACTACTGGTTTCAGTGAATGGTAGCATTTTTTTTACTATCGGTTCACTTGAACCGTGCCGAACCAGGAGAATCCCACCACTGGAATCACTGCAATTGTTAAGTTAGTCACGTGCTTGTCAAGTGAATCTAACTTCCCCACTGACCTCACTTGTCTGAAGGTCGCAAAAGGGGATCACATGACCATGAGATGCTACAACCATTATACATGTGATTGCAAAGCTATACAGTTGCAAAGCATCTGTGATGACCTGGGGTGTGACACAAAAATAACCAAGTCACAAAAATTGAAGAAAGTCCCTTTAATGCCTCCAACTTGGTTCCAATGCCAAATTATCCTCGGCTGGATATCAAACTCTTAAAGAAAACAGTTTACAGAGGGAGTAAATGTAGTTCCACACCCAAAGTAAAGTTAATTTAAAATAAAAAAAACCCAACATGCCACACTGAAGGAATTACTATGGTAAGCAAGGATGATTAATTGCAGACTTCTACCAGATAATGTAGCAACCACAGTTGGGAGGAAGCCAAAACACAGGTAAGCTCTGACAAGAATGCACGCTTTGCATCCAACAACTGGGCCATGAGCAGTTTGACCTTTTAAACAGTCCTGCCACCTGCAGCCCATGAAGGGGATCAGGGCCCCTTCCTCCCCCATAGACTACACCACTCATGTGTCTCCCTTATGCCCTAAGACAAAGAGGGGGTGGCCCTGGGTCTTCCTCTGAATGCTCATCCAGCTTGTGCTCTTCCCCAGCTTCCTCCACAACCACTGGAGCCACACTCCTACTCCCTGTCAGCTGTTCCATCTCTCACACTCAGAGTCAGACTCCAACAGGGGCATGACAGCATCTGAATTTTGATCATGTGATCATAAGGGATGCTGCATTGGTCGTAAGAGTGAGAAAAAAGGTCATGGGTCATTTTTTCCCAATGCCGCCAAAACTTCAAACTGTCACTAAATGGATGGTTGTAAGTCAAGGACTACCTTTATTGGATTTCCATCCAGGGAAACCAATGCTTAAAATTAGTTGGGACTACATGAGCTTCCCTTTTCGAATGTGAAAGGAAGTTAACAATCTGGATTTAGCCCCTGTGATAGAAAACACAACTCCTTATCTCAGGAGGTCATACCTGAATCTATCAGGAAAGGGGATCTCCTCTTGGTCATGGATCACAAGCCTGGGAAATGCCACCATTTGTTTGGGCTGGGTGCCCTGTGTAAGAAAAATCAGAAATGGAAAATAAGAAGATTGCTTTGATTTTGATTATTGTTTTAAACAGGAAAAGAGCATCCCAAGATAATAATTTTTCTGAAAATGAAATAGGCCAAGATTATGTTGATGGAGGAAAAATAAAACTGAGGGTGGAAAAGTCAACCATGCATCTTAATGAGATCAAAATTGACATCAAAATTGGGCATTTCATCTTTTAAAAGCTTGCAAAGTATTGTTCATATTGCACAGGTAGTATCATCATATTTTTTTTCCATATGAGCCAGACCTTTCTTGCTCTGTTCCTCTCTTTCTAAGAAGGTCATTTTCTTATATTTGCTATTTGATTTTTCTTTCCTAGGCCAGGATGTGCCATACTGGGGTGCAAAAGGGTGAGTATTACTTTGGAGATTGACTCTTGCATCATTTTTAAACATCCCATTTATTTACTTATACATATTGAATGTAAACTTATACCATCTTTTTCACATAATCCTGGAAGTATTGATGAATTAATCACATCTTGTAGATCAGAGATCTGGTATCAATTTCCATTGGAAAGAAAGTGTGATGTTTAAAAACAATGAGGCAAGATATGTCTAAAAAATAACTATCAACCATTTTTTGTAGAAGCAAAACAGCTCTTTAAAAGCCTCATGAAATTAAAACAAAATTACCCATAATAAATAAAACAAAGCCATAATAACAACAATGAAATAAATTTAAAACATGTTTGCTTACCAGCTGTCCTTGGGGATTATTTGAGATGACAGGAGCTGGGAGCCTTGATTGCCTTCCTTGACTTCTGAAAATATTACCAAAAGATCAGATTAAAAAAAGAAAATAAATATTAAACACAAATGTAGCCTACTCTTGACGAGGAGAAAAAAACTATAAGCTAAGCTAAGCTAATTTGTTTTGTTCAATCGTGTTCAATTCTTGGAGATATCCCTGCAGTTTTCTTGGCAAGGTTTTTCATAAGAGTTTGTCCTTCCCTCCTTCCTAGGGCTGAGAGAAAGTGACTGGTTCAAGGGTATCCAGCTGGCTTTGTGCCTAAGGTGAAACCAGAACTCATCATCTCCTGGTTTCTAGCCTGATGTCTTTGCTACTAAAACTGTGGTTAGGATCATAAACCATTAAAAATGTATGACCTCAGCTTATGATAAGCTGATAAACAAACCATAATTAGACAAACTATGACTTAGCATGTTATATGAACACCACCTCTATGTTGCTCCTAAGCTCTCTCTTCATTAGGATGTTTGACACTCTTGTTGTGGCCCGCCGGCGGCTAGTGGAGCTGGCAGCAAAGCCGGATAGTGAGGAGGTTGGGGAGGAACATTGGCTAGTCCTGGAGGCTGAGGAAGTCTCAAACGAGGGCTCTGCATCGGAGGCAGACATGGGGCCAGGGCAGGCTGGCAGTTATCAGCTGCCTTTGGAGTCAGACAGCAGTGAGGCAGGGGAGTAGCTGGAGCCGGTTCCCAGCCTGCGCATGTGCAGAGCTGCCAAAAGAAAAGAACAACTACGAACTCAGGGTCGATGTGGGAGTAAGGCCACAGATGGATATTGAATGGCCCCATCCATAGGGATTAAAAGAGGAACAAATGGGGAGGGGGCTTTTGCAGGAAACAATTCCTTCATTGCATCATTGTGAAGATCTGTCTGTGCATCTCAGAGACTCTGTGCTGTGTCCTTCCTTGTCAGCACTGCATTTGAAAATATTTACTTGGCAGCTCTCCAAACTAGATAAGGTCTGTGTTCCTAATTGCACCCTTGAAAGACTGTTTGCCAGGCCTTAGGCTGAAGGTGAATGCAAGAAATGCATTCACCTTCGTTTAATAAAAAGGGTTTTGCCGGGACAAAGAGTCTGCTTAGGGTTTTTTGGGGATGCCTAGGTCAGAACAACTCTTAGTTCAATGTTACCTGTAAGTTCACTGATCAGGGGAGGGATTTGGTGGAAATAAATCCTACCTTAATCAAAAATGAATATTCTCTCTGCCCCAAATCAACTCACCTGCTCTTTTTTGGCTGCCTTCTACAGGAGGCAATCCACTGCATTAAGGTGAAGACAACTGTGGACAATGTTACTGCAGGAACCACGATCATCAATATCAAGTCCAGGGTGCTCCACAGATAATTACATTGGGGCCCCATGTACCAATAATCTTCCCATTTGTTTCGGTAGGAGGGACACCTAAGGATAGAAATTGAGAAGCTTTGAACCACTTTCCCTGCAAACCATAGCTTGTACTATGAAGTTGGGTGCTAATCCACCCAACAAATCTAGGGCCGGTGTTAGCATCATTTGGAGTAACATTTGCAAGTAGCGTTATCAGCCTCAAGTATTCAGACAAAGATTGCCTATCAACAAAGCTTCAGGGGAGGCCAACAAAAATGATTCAAGAGCTTGAGGTCATGCCTGCAAAGACAGGCACACTAAAGTTTAGAAGTCAGGAAGGGGAAAAAAAAGACTTAGAGGAGAGATGATAGCCATGTTCAAGAACATAAAGACAAGCTACAGAGAAGATAGTCAAAAAAGTTTTTCCATATCTTGGAAACTACACCAGAAATAACAAATACAAGTTATGGATGAAGAAAGAGAGATAAAGATAGAGCTAGAGCGAGAGTGAGAGCGAGAGCGTGCGTGCGAGAGAGAGAGTTACCTAGATTTAATTTACCAAGAAAGAAAAAGTTCAGAATGGAAGTTATTCATTCTGGTGGTTATAAATTTTCCATCTCTGGAGATTTTTAAAAAGAGACTGAGCTTTGCAAATACAGCCCTTCTCCCTACTTCTCAAAACAAGGAAGTTAACTTACTTACTTGCAATAAGGAACTTTATCTTTACAACTGCAG
Organism: Laticauda colubrina; assembly: GCA_015471245.1. NCBI lineage: Eukaryota > Metazoa > Chordata > Lepidosauria > Squamata > Elapidae > Laticauda > Laticauda colubrina. Next base: position 13,057,421 of record BLBF01000058.1, read on the forward strand.
GCAATCCCCTTAGGGCAAAAACCGACTGTATCACCTGCACAGTTATCAAAGTCTGCAACATGGGTGCAATCAGCTGGAAAACAAGGCAGGGTTCAGTTCAATCACTGGAGTCCCATAATCACCACCAGACTTCCAAGAGCAAATTTCAAGTGCATATGTAGATCCCTCACGAGGTTCATGCATTGTGTTAACCATAATATAGTTTAGTTGTTTTTTGATGTGGTACAGTCTTGTCTGCTCAGTTATTGTCCTTAATAAGCCAGAGTGATGGCTTAGCAGAGGATAAAAACAGAGCTAAGGATGGGTCATTTAACAGCATAGCAAGACATGCTTAACAATTAGGAGCTTTGTTTCTATTGTAAGAAATGTTGGACTAGATCAGGGGTCAGCAACCTTAAAACACTCAAACAGCCGCAAAGGTCCTAACCAAAAGCTCCTCATTCAATTCTAGAGCTGACCGGAACTCTGGTTCCCCCACCAAAGAGTCTCCTCCTAGCGCAGCATCCTTTTTCCTCTGCTGACCAGAAGTCTAGTTCCCCTGCCATAGAGTCTCCTCCTTTTTCTTCAGCATCCTTTTTCTTCTACTTGTCCTAACCAAAAGCTTTATCAATTGTGGAGCCAAGCGGAAGTCCAGTTCCCCCGCCATGGAGTCTCCTCCTAGCATGGCACCATTTTCCCTCTGCCGACTGGAAGTGCAGTTCTCACATCATAGAGTCTCCTAGTGCAGCGGTGTCCTTTTTCCTCTACCTGTCCTAACCGAAAGTCCTATTAATTGTGGAGCTGACTGGTGACAAGGAGCTGCAGCAGAGGGATGAAAGAGCCACATGCAGCTCCAGAGCCGCAAGCTGCCGACCCATGGATTAGATAGACTTTTTTACATGTCAGAACATCCAAATAAGACTTACTTAACAAGATTCAGTTAAAACAAACTGAGGCTTACTGCAGTATGCGAACCTGGTCCCTTTCTATTATATGAGAAAAACAAAACAATGCTCTTATTTCCTTTTTTCTAGTTTATTTCCCTTTTTCCCAGATTACGAGTAAGTTACTTTTTCCTGTCTGGAAAAGAAAGGTTTAGATTTTGCTTTGCGTGAATAAGAGCTGACCATAAGACTTTATAAGAGCATTCATTTAATTTTAAATTCCTCTATAAAAGTAATAATAATTCACTTCTATAACTATCCCAAAGGTGTTTTTTTCAAGAGGCAACTGGATTTTCTGTTGTTGTTTTTTTGAAGACGTTTTGCTTCTCATCCAAGAAGCTTCAGAGGACAACCATGATCTTGGTGACTGAAAATTTCCATAGATGCTTTTATAACTATGTTTCTGTCCTAGATTTAGTGGTGGGATTCAGCCAGTTTGCACCACTTTGGGAGAACCGGTTGTTAATGTACTGAGCAGTTTAATGAACTGGTTGTTGGAAGAAATCATTAGGGCAGAGAACCGGTTGTTAAATTATTGGAATCCCACCACTGCCTAGATTGCCAATAGATAAGAACAATCTCTTTCTGGAAATATCTAAACTCAGCATTCTAAAAATTCTAATTATCTTCAGCTATATTCCCATGATTATAGGGCTATAACATGTTTTTGAGCCCTCTCAGCCCAAAGACAGAAGCTGGTTCCCACAGAGAAAAAATTCAACTTAAAATGCATTTATTTTTCTTGAGTCAGTCAAGATATTTCTATTCCATTTCTCAGCAATAGTTGGAGTCAAGTAGATGATCCCGGAGAATTTATAATCCTGATTGTAATATGGTTCCCCATATCTGTGTGAGAACTAAGTATGATAGAGGATAATCTGAATCTTGAGTGACATAATCTTTCATCTTTGTCTTCTTTCACACTACATGCCGGCTACTAAATTAACCCCCTTTTAGGTTCCCACAATCATCATTATTGGACTAGGTTTGCACAATAGGCTAAGCTTCAAAGGAACTAACCAAGTTTCGCATGTTAAGTCTTTAACTGCATTAGGTAAATTATATTGTGCAGGCATATCCCCTGAGGTCTATGTTCTTTAGTTTCCAACAGATGCATATAAAATTTCCAGATTTTAGAAAAGAGAATAAATTTTTTTAGAATGTGCAGAAATAAATAAATTAACATTTGAAATTAAAGAAAAGGAAGACACTGAATATTTTGAGGCATGGGATCTGTTTTATCGATAGTTAAACAAGAGAAACAGGAGTTAGAACTTCAAAAACTACAAGAGAAGGATTAATTTGAATATTAGGATTGATCACTGCCACTTATTAATTTTAATTTATTAAAATTAATACTAATAATTAATATGCATCAATATTATGAGGAAAAAGAACTATTATAAGATTGTTGTTAGAGAATATTATTGTTATGACTATGATGAATATTACTTGAAAGAATTGTAACCAGTTTATATGGATTTTGAACATGTTGTTCTTTCTATTTATATTAATAAAAAATAAATACATATAAAAAAATGATTGCGGATTTTAATACTTGTCCTTACGACATCCAATTTTTTAAAAAAGCCAAGTTCCAAAGGATTCCCTTTGATTCGAACATCTGGAGTATCTAGTTCACCAGAAGTCGTTGAAAGAAGATCCCAACAGTTTGCTTACGATTTGCAGCTTGTGCGGTTAGGCAAATGATGGTTAACAGCAGAAGTAGGAGCAGGTGAAGACCAGAGGCAAACATTATAGCATTCCTTCGAAAAGAAAGTTTTGATCCTTTAGCAGCTTTCTGAAGTATACATTCCAATCTGAATAATTTTGATTTACATTAGACCCAAGGTCATGGATTTTGAACTTGCTTTACAGCATCATTTCTGGTTTTTAATTAACTTTGCTAAAGATAAGGTCTTCTTGGATTGGTTCTCAGACCAATATTCATGTAAATAAATGGTTAGAAATGGGATCGTAGCATTTCCTAAATAAATTACGCATAGGTGATAATGTCTGTGAAAAGCAGATTACTAGAGGACCCTGATAAGTGGCAATAGCCTTATTAATGATATATACATATTAATGATAGAAATTGCTGGATTCCCTCGGCTTCGTTTTTTTCTCCTTTTTGGTGACCCATCCTCAACCAGCAGGAAACATTCCTCTACCAGGAGTCCTTGAGTTATGACCACAATTGAGCCCCAAATTTCTGCTGCTGAGATAGACATTGGCAAGTTATGCCGCATTTACAACCTTTCTTGCCACAGTGGTGAAGGGAATGATTGCAGTTGTTAAGTTAGTAATCCGGTTGTTAAGTGAATCTGGCTTCCCCATGGCCCTTGCTGGTCAGAAGGTCGCAAAAGTATATCACATGACCCTGAGACGCTGCAATCATCGTAAATTTGAGTCATTAGCAGCTGAATTTTCCATCATGTAACCTTGGGGAATGCCGCAACTATTCTAAAGTGTAAAAAACTGTGATAAGTCAGTTTTTGCAGTGCTGCTGTAACTTTAAATGAATGGTTGTTATAGGAATATCTGTATGGATCCTTAATGTGGGGTAGAGGTAGGAACATGGCAGGTTTTGACTGATGGTTAGACCAGCAAGTTTAGCTATCTGTCAAATTCCACTCTAAATTTTGCACAGATGTTTTCCATAGCTGTATTCCAAGGGAGCCTGAAAATAAGCCACTGTCGGCTGAGAATTTAGAAGGGTTTAATGCTTTTTATGGAATTCTTTTCCTTTTTGAGCTTTAAAAAGTGACCCACAAGGATACCAGTTCATTCACCATGCAAGGATCCCAAATAGGATGGCTTATCACATTTTGATAGGACAGGATGGCTAGAAATACAATTGAACAGGATGAGTCAAGTTTAATGAAAAGAAGGACTAGGGGTGACATGATAGCAGTGCTTAAATATTTTTTAAATACATTTTATTAATTTTCTATTTATTACATTTCTAAGTGCTTAATAAACATTGTGTTGTCTGGGTATTTGCTTAATTATACAGTTTCCATTCTTACTCTCCACCCTTTTTTTCCCAACCACTGGTAAAATAAGTTTCATGTTTGATAATATTCTCTGTCCTCTTTTTGTCTGATTTTCAATGTAAGTCTATCCATTTCTGCACAATCTAATATATGTTCCAATATCTAAAAGGTTGCCACAAAGAAGAGGGAGTCAATCTATTCTCAAAAGCACCTGAAGACAGAATAAGAAGCAATGGGTGGATACTAATCAAGGCGAGAAGCAACTTTGAACTAAGGAGAAATTCCCCGACAGTTAGAACAAATAATCAGTGGAACAACTTGCCTCCAGAAGTTGTAAATACTCCAACAATGGAAATTTTAAGAAGAGATTGGACAACCATTTGTCTGAAATGCTATAGGATTTCCTGCCTAAGCAGGGGGTTGGACTAGAAGACCTCCAAGGTCCCATCCAACTGTGTTATTCTGTTAAATTAAGTCCCGAATAGCCCCCTCTATACAGAAGATAAAATCCCAAAGTGAAAATATAAACTATCCCACGAGGCTGAAGGATTTAACAAATGTGGCATTCACACAGACCAAACATTTTTAAAACCAAAGGGAAAAAAATCCCCTTTATTGTTTCTCTTGACCAAAGTTCTTGAGGAAATGAATTCATTGCAGACTGGATGCAACTATTTAGCAATTTAGATAAGGATCAATTAAAGCACATATGTCAGCAGGATTATTACTGATCCTAAGGCCTATTACTATTATTAGAAGGAACTCTTTTTTCTTATCTGTAAGTGCAATGCTCTGATTTATTAAAAAAAAAAAATTATATGGAAGTGGCAAGGATTTTTTTTAAAAAAATATCTATTAGACAAATTCAACAGAGCTTCAATCTCTGTGGCATTCAAGTCCTCTTTAAATGACAGGAGCCTCTCCGACATATGAAAGTCACAAAATGCTCCTGTTTCTGTCCTTTGGGCTTTTTTGACCCTTTTTGGGAATATTCCTGCCTGTTCAAAAGCTATGTCACCTGTTTATCTATACCTCATCATTGCAACACTGAGAAATGAAAACTGAAAGATGCCCTGAATAAAAACAGCAGCTCAGTTGTTATGCTATATAATTTGATCTTTTTTTTGGCACAAGGTCTAAAACATGGATGATTCATCCATGGAAATAGTATAGACTTATATACCGCTTCACAGTGCCTTACATCCTTTTCTAAGCAGTTTACAGAGTCAGCATGTTGCCCCCCAACAATCTGGGTCCTCATTTTACCCACCTCGGAAGGATGGAAGGCTGAGTCAACCTTGAGCCTGGTGAGATTCGAACTGCCAAATTGCAGTCAGCAGAAGAAGCCTGCAGTGCTGCACTCTAACCATGGAGCCACCACAGCTCAAATGTTGCTATGAAGTGTTTTACGTTTTATGACAGATTGGAACAATGCACTGCTGCAAACTTGCCATGGCACCCTTCCTATGAGACAATTTAACAATTCAATGTAATTTTTTAAAATAAATAAAAAACATTGCAAGTTTGCCATTCACGTTTCATTCTGTCCCTTTTTTGCATCCTTTCTTGAATGATTCTATTCCACCATTTCTTTGATACTAGTGTAACTCTTGTCCTACGGTGAGTTGGCTGTGGTCAATTGTCATAGACCCGTTTTGTGATACATGGGGGCTGAGAGACTCTTTGAATGGATTAAGGCAATTTACAGATTTCTTTGGCCTTGCCATGCTAGTGTGAGACTTCAGCCTATTAAACATACCCAACCAATTGTGTCTTATACAATAAAATTGGTTATACAAATCAAGGATAAAGGCAAGATTATTATTCCTGAGCTGTGGTGGCGAAGTGGTTAGAATACAGTATTTCAGGCAACTTATGCTGACTGCCGGCTGCCTGAAATTTGGCAGTTCAAATCTCACCAGCTTCAAAGTTGACTCAATCTTTCATCTTTCCGAGGTCGATAAAATGAGAACCCAGATTGTTGTGGGCAAGATGCTGACTCTGTAAACTGCTTAGAGAGGGCTGTAAAGGACTATGAAGCGGTATATAAGTCTAAGTGCAATAGCTACTGCCCTCCGTTTCCTTCCTTCCTTCCTTCCTTCCTTCCTTCCTTCCTTCCTTCCTTCCCTTTCCTTCCTTCCTTCCTTTCTTCCTTCCTTGTGGTTAGAATGCAGTGTTGCAGGTCACCAGTTTGAATGTCACCAGGCTCAAGGCTGACTCAGCCTTCCGTCCTTCTGAGGTGGATAAAATGAGAACCCAGATTATTGGGGACAATATGCTGACTTTATAAACCACTTAGAGGGCTGTAAAAGCACTGTGAAGCGGTATATAAGTCTAAGTGCTATTGCTATTACAGTTTCTTTTTTCCCAACGTGGAATGAAGAAGTATTGTAGGTGGCCTTCCCAGGCATTTTTCTTACCACCCGCTTTTGGGGGACATCCATTGACTTGTGTGGTTGGTTCTTGGAAGAAGAGAGAGAGAAAAGCTAAGTCAAATCCTAAACCTTCATTTGAGATTTCCAACACTGAGAAATAGACTCCAGAGTTGGCCTACCTTTAGATCTTCCCTCCTCACCTTTCAGCTTGTTTTGAAAATTGTTTATAGGGGAGAAGATGAGCAGAGATGGGATATTGTGATGCTGGCCCTATTGTGACTGTTTGCATGATCAGAGCCTGTTGGGTGACCCCAGCACAAGCTGGGATGGAAGCGAGCCAGAAACAGAAGTCGCATTTCCAATCTCCATTCTTTGTAAACAGGCAGGAGAAAAGATAACGTGGGGAAAGGGCAGTGGCAAAGGAGGAAGATTGCTTCTCCTTCTTCTTTGGCCTTCTTGTTTCTTTTTTCTGGCCTTGTCCAACCATCAACACTCTGAGATGGTGAATGGAGCAGCCCCAGCAGAGGCTCAGGAGCGCTCAAGCCCCTCTGTGGGAAGCGAACGGGCATTCTGCTGCTTCAAACGGTCACTATGGAAGACAACAGCAACCCCATGAATCGCTTCCGAGTGCGACCAGCTGAGCCGCAGGACTGTCCACATATCATGCGGCTCATTAGAGTAAGAGAGGAGCTCAAAGCTAAACAAGACTTGAATGAGCAAGGAAGGGGTTGATGTGGTTTGGTATTCACAACTGCAGATACAGTCTAGATCAGAGGTGGTATTTAGCCGGTTTGGACCGGTTATGGAAGTTTTCAGTAGTGGAAATTTTGAGTAGTTCAGAGAACTTGTAAGTACCCCCTCCGACTGGCCCCGCCCCCATCTCTTCTCTGCCTCCCATTGAGTCCCAGCTAATCGGCTGGGTCTTCTTTTGTTGCCCTGCACAGGAGAACGGAACTGGAAAGCAGGCTAGTGGGGGGGGAGGGAATGAGGATTTTGCAGGAACCTTCCCCTGCCATGCCCACCAAGCCACACCCACAGAACCGGTAGTAAAACATTTTGAATCCCACCACGGGTCTAGATATGAAAAAGATGCTAAATTATATGGTTTTTATAAAGAATTGACAGAATTGGAAAAGATACCAACAGGACCAGAAGAAAGATTGAGAAAAGCTACTTATTGGGTATCAAATTGGAAGAACAAGTGAAGGAAACAATGATAGCATGGGCAAAAAATTTTGGTTATACAATAGAACTAGATAAATGGCAGAAAGTTTGGGATAGAAACTATAAACTAACAATGTCAATTGCATATAAAGAAAACCCATATAAGACATTTCATAAATGGCATTTTGCGCCGGCAAGGTTGGCAAGGATATTAAGATAAATCAGCTAAATATTGGAAATGCCACCAGATAGCTAGATCATATTATTATAAATGCTCGTGGGTAGTAGCCAAAAATACTGGACAAAAATACATACATAGCTGAAAAAGATGATTACAACAGCATATTGATTTATTAAAATCTGAAATATTTTTGTGGGGGATTTTACCTGAAATCTATAGTAAAGAGAATGTATATTTGATTAGTCATGTATTAACTGCAGCTAGAATGGTTTTTGCACAAAACAGGAGAAATGAAGAGATTCGCATGAATGCGATCAGGAAAATGTTAGAATGTGCAGAAATCAGAGGTGGATATTCAGCAGGTTCTGACCAGTTCTGGAGAACCGGTAGCGGAAATTTTGAGGAATTTGGAGAACCGGCAAATACCACCTCTGATTGGAGATTTTAAGTATCCTTCTCCTGCCACGCCAACCAAGCCATGCCCACAGAACTGGTAGTAAAAAAAATTGAATCCCACCACTGGCAGAAATGAATAGGTTAACCCTCGCAATTAAAGAGAAGGAACAAACTGAATATTATATGATAAGGGATCTATTTTATTGATGGTTAAAGAATAAGTATGAAAGTTAGAAACAAAAGATTAATGAAAATCTGTTAGAAGAATTAAATGAGGATTGTTATAGTAATAAGTTATATTATGTATATCTGTATTAAGAGCACAGAATTAATACTAATGCAATGAATATGGCTGTAACTTTGTTATTGTACACAACATATTTGTACCCAGATGATACACTGTTTAATGGAGGATTAATTGTTTGTATTAAAAAAAAAAAGATATATATATAAAAAAAGAATAAGAGAGGAGATGATGATGGGGTCGAATAGAGTCTTAACCTATCAACTGTTGAGAAGTCCAAACAAATAACATTTTCTTTCTCCCGGTGACATTCTGGTTTCTTCCCTTGGCAGGAACTGGCTGCTTATGAAAACATGCCCGAAGCAGTAAAAATAACAGAAACAGGTAAAAAAACAGCAGTTTTTTTTTTGAGGGTTTTATATAACTAGTCCTTGACTTACGTTTTATAAAGTGACCGTTCAGAGTTGCAACAGCACTGAAAAAAGTGATGACCACTTTTCATGCTTACGACCTTTGCAGGGGGGACATGTGATCCCCTTTTGTAACCAGCAAAGTCAGCAAAGAAGCCAGATTCACTTTAAAACTGAACCAAACTGTGGTGGTTCAGTGGCTAAGACGCTGAGCTCGTCGATCAGAAAGGTCAGTGGTTTGGTGGTTTGAATCCCTAGCGTCACATAATGAAGTGAGCTCCTGTTACTTGTCCCAGCTGAGAGTGACCCTCTCATTTGTGATTTTCATGTAGTATTTCTCCCCGTTCATTCAATGGCTTGAACATTTTTCAGATTTACTTCGAGATGGTTTTGGAACGCGTCCCTTCTTCCAGTGTTTAGTAGCAGAGGTATCATCGGAAAATGTAATGTTAGGTAAGTCTAAAAACTTTGCCTAAAATCATGAGTTAGGGGAGATGAGATCAGGGTTCTCTTTGAGTGGTCTCACAAGGGTTACTGGTATACAAGGTCAACTTTTCAAATTAAGTCCTTCAATTAAAAGATAATTTGAAGGGTCTAGGGATGTATTGCAACCCAAGCACAGCATTTAATGAACTTATTTTATTAAATTTTTATGCCACCTCCCCCACAACGCAAACTTCCTGCCATTTTTAATAGCTGCCTATAATTATTTGGTTTTGAGTCCCAAATATAAAACACTCTTTAAAAAAAATAACATCAACACATTTATTTTTCCATTAAAGAACCTCTGTTTGTTAGCCCAGAAGTAGAATGGCTGGCTGTATTTTACTTCTGCCTACCTCCTCCTGCTTAATTTTCTCAATGGCTTGTAGGATTAAAAGGCAGAGAAAAAAAAATATCAGTTGAACTTTCAGAGGTGCTCATGATATGCAGAGGCTCCTTCTGACATTTTCCTGCTGCTTCTGAATCCAAGGTAAACGGAGAGTCGAAGACAATTAGTGGTAAGGCAACAGCAATTGTGAAAGGAGCTGTGATTTCATATTCACAAATCCATTACTTCCACCGAGTGCATGAAAGTCTATGACAATTTGCTGTGGCCAACTCGCCATGGCCAACTCACTGCGGGACAAGAGTTACAGTAATATCAAAGAAATGGTGGAATAGAATCATTACAAAAAGGATGAAAAAGGAGAATGAAATCTGAATGGCAAAAATTAAAATTTTTTTTTATTTATTTTAACTAATTAAATAGAATTGTTAAATTGTTCTACAGCAAGTTGGTCTTGGCGAGTTGTTCAGCAGTGAGTTGGCCGTGGTGAATTCTCACCTTTTGTTAAGTCTAAATAGCACTTCGGACTTATGTACCACATCACAGTGCTTTTACAGCCTTCCTTAAGTAGTTTTAGAATCAGCATATTTGCCCCTAACAATCTGGGTCCTCATTTTACCGACCTCGGAAGTATGGAAAGCCGAGTCAACCTTGGGCCAGTCAGGATCGAACTCCTGGCAGTGGGCAGAATTAGCCTGCAACACTGCATTAATGTTTAATTGTGTGCAAGGAAAGACACTGGCAGGAGTGCTCAAAAAATTCTAGATGCTGCCAGGGTGTGATAAAAAGATCTGTTGTATCTAGACGGATAGATTGAGATTAATAATAAAAGATAAGGAAGAAACAGACTATTTTTCAGTATGGGATATGTTCTATTAATAGTCAGACAAAAGGGGTGGAAATTAGAGGATGAAAGATTACTGATATGTATAAGTAAGAATTTTATTATATATAAGCAAACATATTATTATGATTACTATTTTGCATTACTAGTATTGTATTAATATCTTGTATAAATAGATTGATCCAGACAATACACTGTTTAATAAGCATTTATGTATTTAAAAAAAAATGTATACATAAAAAGATCTGTTGTGGCTTGACACCCCCTGCCCCATGCTGGTCTGTTTCTCAGTTCAGAATAAAATGCAATGACTCGGTGAGGGGTATTACTTTAATTTATTGGTCCATTTTAATGGAAGATTGTCCTTACCAGAATGCAGTGAGGTAAGCGGTTACACTCAATCTTCATGCATCCCCTTTTTCTCCAAGAAGCACTTCCATCACAAGATCTGTCATATTAAGTAGACGATATTAAAAGAAACTGGATTTCTTTAAGTCGCTCAGCAGCCTTGCCCTTTTCATGTTGGGGATGTAATTCCTTCAAGAAATGCTTCTTTTTTTCCACTCCCACAGATGCAGGTATTGTAGCTTTTGCTATGTATTACTTTACATACGACCCTTGGATTGGCAAGCTGTTATACTTAGAAGACTTTTATGTTATGGAAGAATATAGAGGTAACTTTTAACAATTCTGTTTCCTTGTTGCCCATTTATAATAGCCAGAAAACAGAAGAACAACCAGGTGGAATCAGGACTGTCAGGGCTCCGAGAAATCCACCCCCATTCAAATCATAAGTCTCTAGCCACATCTCTCGGAGTAAAAAATATTGATTTATTAGGAGTTGACATGTCGGCATTTCCAAGTTGCAGCCGACTCTCACGCATCATTCATTTCACCCTTGACCCTGGTCTTCCCCCATCCCCTGGATGTATATTCTCCAATGAGACACATCCATAGCCAAGAGTCATCAATCATGCTCTCAAGTAATAATTTTGCATGCCAGAAGTTTTGGTTGCCAAAGCGATTATCTAAAGCCTTTAAGCAATGCTTTCCCACCTCCTTTTCTGCTGACAACTAAAAAGACCAAAGAATTATTTTTAGTTGACATTCAGCTCCCCTCACTTCTTGAAGGTGACCAATGCAAACCAAAAAAAAAAAGAAAACAAATTTATTGCAGGTCTAGAACTTAGGGTTGCAACCCCCCCCCACCCCCCCCTACAGGTTTGATTGGGTTTTCTGCATGGAACCTCATCACAAGGTGATCAGTTTGAACGTTCCTAATCTTTACCCCAGATCCCTCTGAAAAAGGTTTAGCCCTTCCACTTGATTAAATATTGGAGTTGTCTCCTGTGCCACCTCGAATCAAGGATTTGCTCCACCTCATGATGGGTTTGGCCCCCTATGACCACGGGGTCTGGGGGTTCACGAGGTGGTGGCCTCAGGGTCTATCCCACCACAGGTTTTAAGAGGCTACTATGGAATACTGGGTGCACCCCCATTCAAATCACAAGTCTCTAGCCGCATCTCTCAGAGTAAAAAAGATTGATTTATTAGAAGTTGACATGTCGGTGTTTCCCGGTTCCAACCGACTCTGACACATCATCAGAGGACATTGTGACAGGCCTGGAGAATAGCCAGGTTTTGATACACATTCATGTCCCCCTGTGATGACCCAAGGTGGGATACAGAAGCAACACAGTCACAAAAACAGGTGAAGTCTCTTTAATTCCTTCAACTTGGCTTTAAAGTTCCAGTTATCATTGACTGGAGACAAAAATCTCCCCCACAAACGAAAAGGAAAGAACTCCCCCTTTGCGAAAAGAAAGAACTTCCATTTAAACTCAAAATACATATATATTATAAGTTTAAAAAACAACACAAGCCACACTGAAGCAATTACTGAGACAAGGCAGGATAAGGGCTTGAAGATGTCCACAGATATCAAAATACACACACTGGGAAGGATGTCAAACTCAGATAAGAACGGGCAGACTAGAAATATTTTCACGCTTTGTTTCCAGCACTGGCCCATGCGCAGTGTCCTTCTAAACAGTCCTCACAGCTGCAGCCCATGAAGGGGATCAAGGCTCTTTCCTTCCCTGTAGATCACGCCATTCACATTTCTCCCTTATCCTCTCCTCCATGCGTGCCCTAGGATGGAGAGGGGATGGGCCTGGGTTTTCCTCTGACTGCCCAGCTGGCCTATGCCCTTCCCCAGTTTCCTCCACAACCTCTGGAGCCACAATCCCACTCCCTGTTGGCTGTTCCTCCTCTCCCTCAGAGTCAGATTCCAACTGGGGCATGACATCCACCCTGTGTTTATTAAATCCAGAATTCTCTCTTGGCTATAAAGGTTGAATATAGACAGTCTTCGACTTACAACAGTTCCTTTAGTGACTGCTCAAACTTACAAAAGCACTGAAAAAAAAAAGAATTATGATTGTTTTTCATTTGACTGTTGCAACATCCCCACAGTCACTTGGCCAAAATTCAGAAGATTGGCAGCCGATTCGTATTTATGATGGTGGCAGTGTCCCGGGGTCCTGGGATCCCCTTTCTGACCAGCAAAGCCAATGGGGAAGCCAGATTCACTTAACAACCTTGCTACTAAGAACTGCAGTGATGTCTCCCTGAACAGCAGAAATGTGGGCCTCAATTGCGGTCGTGAAGTCAAAGACTAGTGTATATAAAACAGGACTCTTGGCACTCAGGCAAGCCTTGAAACTGAGACAGGATCCTGGAAGTTAAAAGTAGATTAACAGAGTTGTGGGTTATCTAGCCCAATCCCCCGCCCAAGCAGGAGACCTTACACCATTCCTGACAGATGGCAGTCCAGTCTCTTCTTGAAAGCTTCCAGTGATGAAGCTCCCACAACTTCTGAAGGCAACTTCTGTTCCATGGGTGGATTATTGATTGTTCTCACTGTCAGAAAATTCCTCCTCATTTCCAGGTTGAATTTTTCTTTGTTCAGTTTCCATCCATTACTCCTTGTCTGTCCTTTGGGTGCTTTGGAAAATAGCTTGACCTCTTCCTCCTCTCTGTGGCAGCCCATCAAATATTGGAAGGCTGCTATTATGTCTCCCCTGCTCCTTCTCTTCCCTAGACTAGCCATACCCAGTTCCTGCAACTGTTCATCGTATATTTTAGCCTCCAGTCCCCTAATCTTTCCTCCCTCTTTGCTTTACTTATTTGTACCCTGCCTTTATTATTTTTACAAATAACTTAAAACAGATCTAACACACCCATTTCCTTCTGTTTTCCCCACAACCACAACCTTGTGAGGTGGGTTGGCCTAAGAATGAGTGACTGGCCCAAAGTCACCCAGCTGGCTTTCAGGGCCAAGGCGGGACTTGAACTCAGAGCTTCCTGCTTTCTAACCTGGCTGCTTAATCCCTAAACCAACCCTCTGCTTTGGGATTAATCACGTCTAAGTGACGTGGTGAAATTGCAGGAAATGTGGTTGCTCCAATCTCGTAACCAATTGGGGTGATGGGTTTCAAGCATGTTGTACAATCCGAGTTCATCTATATTTTGTGAATCCAAGAATGCGTTCCTGTCCAATATAGCAGTGTTTCCCAACTTCAGCAGCTTAAAGTCTACCCATCTTCAAGTTGCCAAATGAGAAACACGGCAATATAAGTTTGCTGTGCAAATGTTGTTGCTCCTGATGATGGATTGGTGCCATCCTGATAGATGCAGCTAAGCAATTACAATATTTTTCTTTCTTTCAAAAGATTTGAACCAAAAACCAGAGAAACCCCCCCCCCTTTTTTTGTGTGTGTGTAGGGATTGCTAGAATAAAGCCTTTACTTATTGTACATATAATTCTATGGGTTAGAACAAAACAATGGAAAATTTCCAATTCAGACAACTGAGTTTCTTAACTGTGTTTTGGCAGGCTGGGGCATTGGAACGGAACTTTTAAAAAATTTAAGTCAGGCAAGTATCCATTAAAGATATTTAAGTTATATTTTAAATGTTATGCTCATCATTTGCATTGGATAACTCTTATGCTAAACGGCTGCAGAAAAGTAAAAAAAAAATAAAAATGAGCCAAAGCAACTTTCCCAAAATGGATTCCTTCCACACAAGTTGGTGGCTAAAATTTCCATCATTCCTCAGTCCAAATGGCCATTTCTAAGATGGAACATTAAATTTAGAGGACCATCCGTGGTTCTTTAAAGCCACAAAAGGAGTCCACAGAACCAGGGCTGTCTGTAAGGGTCGAAAAAGTCAAGGTAATAGAGCCCACTATCTTAAATTTTCTGATCTCTGTCATAAGTTGAGTTCATTTGCAACCAACGACTAAAACTGCTTATGAATTCTTTTGATTGCAAAGAGGATTTCATGACTGAATGTTCCTTTACACTTTACAACTGGCAATATTGCTGTTTTTAGGACAGAGAAAATATAGCTGAGTTGCAATGACCTATAGCTGCATGCATGAAAATGCAACTATTTTTATACATGCAAACATTCAGATCTTAACCAAAATGTTTAATGGCTCGATCGCCTTCTCGTCAACCTGCTTTGCCCAGTTAGCTTTAGAGCAATTATTTCTCCACCTTGGGCCACTTGCACTGCCTGGAGAATTCTGGGACTTGAAATCCATGCATCTTTAAGTTGCCAAGGTGGAGAAACATTGCATTAGAGCAGGGGCATCAAACTCCAGGCGCGGGGGCCGGATCAGGGCCACCTTGGAGACAATGAGGGAACGGCCCACGGTGCCTCTGCCAGTGAAAACGTGCTCCCAAGCTCCGTTTCCAGCTGCAACAGCCTCCTGCAACCCTCTGCCAGTGAAAATGGAGCTCGTGAGCTCATTTTTGCTGGCAGGAGACCTTCGCAGCCGGGAACGGAGCTTGGGAACCCATTTTTACTGGCAGAGCCCTTGGGCCACTACAGGCGCCCTCAACATGAGTGACATTGAGCAGGCCATGCCCCCTCTGGCCACACCCACCCCACCCCCTGAGGTCAAACTCAACCCTCAATCAAACCCAGTTTGAAACCCCTGCTTTAGAGCACGCACCTCCAGCTTTGTATAAGCGATTCTGCATGCTGATACAATGACATGATAGTCCTCGACTTACAATTGTTCATTTTGGTGGCCGTTCGAAGTGACAAACAGCACTGAGAAAGTGTGACAATTTTTTACATTTACAAGGGGTTCCAACATCCCCACGGTCACGTGATCAAAATTCGAATGAGTGGCAAACGGACTCATATTTATGACGGTTGCAGCATCTTGAGGGTCAGGTGATCAAAACTGGGGCACTTGGCAACTGGCCCATAGTTATGATAGGATAGTTTCAGCAATCATTTTTTTTGCAACTTTCTGACCAGCAAACTCAGTGGGGAAGCTGGGTTCGCTTAACAACCGTGTTACTAACTTAACAACTGCAGTGATTCACTTAACAGTGGGAGCAAGGAAGGTCATGAAACGGGACCAAATGAAATTAACCAATGTCTCACTTAGCAACAGAAATTCTGGGCTCAATTGTGGTCACAAGTCGAGGACTACCTGGATACAGTTCTGCATGCAGTGACTGTTGTGAAGGAAGTCACCAATTCTACCTGACTGTACCACCTTAAGCGGCCATTTTAAAATAAGCTGTACTGTTCAACCTTTGAGCTGTCGTGCAGGGGTTCTCTAACCTTGGCAACTTTTAAGACTTGTGGACTTCAACTCCCACAGTTGCTCAGCCAGCTTTGCTTTGCTGGCTGAGGAATTCTGGGAGTTGAAGTCCACAAGTCTTAAAGTTGCCAAGGTGGGAGAACCCCTACTGTCGTGTAGATATTCTGCTGAATTGCACTGTGAATGTCTTCAAGTTTGCTTCTCAAACGCAAATCCTCTGGGTTAACCCTTGAACAGATCGCCCTCGAGTCCAACTGTAGCTGCATGCACTTTCTCGTCGTGGTCTGGAATAAACCGTCGATCGAGTACTATATGAGGCATGGGGCGTCTGATCTCTCCACTGAGGAGGGGTGGCATCTCTTCCGATTTGATAAAGAGCACCTCATCAGAATGGCTACCGGACAGTAAGAAGGGAGTCTCTCTTTCTCTCTCTCTCTCTCCAAGGTTGGCTACCATCGGCTCATCGGTCTAGCTAAAATTGAGGCTCTCCATATTAAGCAAATACTAGCAACAAGAAATTAAAAAGAAGCTTGCCTGTTTTATGACTGGCAGCAGCTTGATATGTGATTGGATTCTAGAGTTTTACCATGTGCAAGTTGTGTTGGTGTGAGACACGAAATCCGCGCCCCCCTAAATATTTGGCTAATAAGTACGTACACTGGCACATTAGATGGGCTCTCTTGATTGTTGAGGGCTCCTTGACTAAAGTTAGCAGCTTATAAATGTTGTGACCTAGGCTTCCCAAGACCATGAAGCAGATTCCTTGTCCTGATAAAACCCCTTTTATTTAGGTTAAAGTGAATTCCCCTCCAGCAAAGTCCCAGCAAACAGTCTTTCATGAGATTTCACAACTACAGACCTTTATCAGGCTTGGAGAGTTGCCAGGCCGATATCTTCTAAACACCACGTTGTAGCAGTAATTACTTGGCAAGAAGTCGGGAACAGATATTCACCCTAATGAACTGAACTAATTGTCTCCTGCAAACACCACTCCCCTTTCGCTCCTCTTTATTCCCTATGGGAAGGGCCATTCATCGTCCACTTGTGGCTTTACTCCCGAGTCGACTCTTGTTCCTTAGCTATTCCCTTCACCTGGCAGCTCTACACATGTGCACACCGGGAACAGGCTCCAGCCGTTCTTCTGCCCCACTCATCTCTGACTCTGAAGGCAGCTGATAACTGTCGCATGGCCCTGGCCCCATCTCTGCCTCCGACACAGAGCCCTCATCAGAGCCTTCCCAGACTCCAGGACTGGCCCATGTTCCTCCCCAACCTCCTCACTGTGCGAGTCTGCCGGCTGCTCCCATAGGCAGGCCACAACAATTTGCATCTACAGCTGAGATCTGAATTTGTAGTCAAGGCTTTCTACAGGTTAGAGATGTTGGATCTTTCTAAAGCAGGGGTCCCCAATCTTGGCAACTTTAAGACTTGCAGACTTCAACTCCCAGAATTCCTCAGCCAGTATAGCATAGCTGGCTGAGGAATTCTGGAAGTTGAAGTCCACATGTCTTAAAGTTGCCAAGTTTAGAGACCTCTGCTCTAAAGCCTTGTAGTGTCAGATGAAAATCCATGTGTGAATTGGAGGAGGAGTGGAAATATGCAAGAATATTTACCTGCCCGTTTAGCTTAATCTATTAGGCCAACATAATCGCCCTCTTTAAGACATTCCATGGATTGCTATAACGGTTAGATTGTTTTAGCAAGTGGAGGAGGAAACAAACATTCTGAGCAGAAAAGCTCAGGAGTTCCTCCAAGGAGGAGAAAAAGTGGAACTATCAGTATTTGGGAAGGTTGGTCCAATTCATGTCCATAAGATGCTGTGCCAAAAGAACTGGAACCTTCTTCAGTTCCTTCTGCAATGATGCTTTTAGAGCAGGGGTGTCCAATCTTGGTAACTTTAAGATGGGTGGACTTGAACTCCCAGAATTCCCCAGCCAACATGGGGAATTCTGGGAGTTCGAGTCCATACATCTTAGAGTTGCCAAAGTTGGACACACGTTTTAGAATATAGCTGCCTGGACAACCATGGTGAGATGTTAGAAAAATCCTCATTTTCACACTAGGTCTCCACAACTGAGTCAATTTTGGATCCAGTTAAGTTGGTCATTTAATGTAAGTTTTTCTTTTTTTTACAGGTTTTAGGCTTCTAAAAGCCTAAATTCTCTATTTTGCTCTGAATGTTCTTTCTAGGTTTTGAGGGCCAGCTCCTCTCCTACTATCCATTCTTCAAACTAATTGAAAACGACTGGTCTGATCATCATCGTATAATTAATCAGGCATCACTTCGCAAGAAGGCACTGCCAGGGAAATGCATGCCCAGGGCTCCATGATTGATAAGAGAACCAAAATAGGATTTAATCTGGGTCAGTCACTGGGACTAGAGATTTAGGCTTCTGAGCTTTCGGACTTGTGTTGAAGCCCATCCTTAGGCAAGTTCTCTCCAGAATGTATTATACTATGCATAGAGCATCCCACTGCGCACATTCTGGTGAGAGACAGGTTTCCTGAAGATGGGCTCCAGCACAAATCCAAAAGCTCAAAAGACTGAACCTCTGTTCCCGGTGACCGACCCAGATTGGATCCTGCAACACTATCCTGGGACATGTACAGTATATTTGCCTTCATCCGTGAGAACCAAAATATTTTGGGAGCACGCTCCTAAAAAGCATCTTGGAAACCAGAGATTGATCAACAATCAACCCTGCTCCATAAATACTAGTTCCACAAGCTCAACATAGTGATGTTACACCTCTAGACAGCCTAATAGCCAGGAAAGGAATGGAATGGGATGGAATGAAATAGCTGGAAGGGACCTTAGAGGTCCTCTAATCCAGCCCCCTGTTCAAGCAGGAGACCCCATCCATTTCAGACAAATAGTTGTCCAATCTCTTCTTAAAATCCTCCAATGATGGAGCATCCACAACTTCTGAAGCCAAGCTGTTCCTCTGGTTAATTGTCCTCACCATGAGGAAGTTTTTACTTAATTCCAGGTTGCTTCTCTCCTTGATTAATTTCCATCCATTGTTTCTTGTGCTGCCTTCTGGTGCTTTGGAGAATAATTTGACCCCCTCTTCTTTGTGGCAGCCCCTCAAATACTGGAATGCCTCTATCATGTCACCCCTAATTCTTCTTTTTTTTTTTAGACTAGCCAAGCCCAAATCCTGCAGCTGTTTTTCGTATGGTTTAATCTCCAGGCCTTTGATATTGCACACAAGATGTGTAATAATAATGTGTGGGAAACACAGCAGTGTGCTTGCACTCATTAAAGTCATTCGCATAGAACTGTATCATTTATCTTTTATGGATTGAAATTTGCGCCATCAATTCTACAAATTTAAAACATCCCTGATCCTCATCTTTCTGCAGATTAGTAAAATAGCCACAGTTTTTGAATAGCCCAGGGATTAGAAAGAAACACAAAACAAAATGTGGTTTAAATTATCTGTATTATTATTATTATTGCAGCCTTTGTTATTTACACTATTCACTAATTTGGCAGCAAGGATCTCTTGAGAAACTTCTTGACTTTTTTACACTCCCAAGACCAATTATGCTTTCAACCAGTTGAAAATACAAAGTGGCACTAACGAGTAGAAAAAGATTTTTAAGGATTGTACAAGAAAATTGGCAAGAGAATGAGAGTTAAGAAGCTACCTGACTCCGTTATCACCATGCAGACTGAGAGCAATTTTCACAGGGCTTCCACCTGTTTTTAAAGTCCCATGAGGAAAACTGGAGGGTATTAGCTTCTCTTACTATACAGATCTGCATCTTCTGGGCTGGCCTGCCCATAGTCCATGAGGCTGGCATCTGCTTTATACTTGGGCGCCTTCAATACATCTGCCAAATGTACACAAAGATGTTAGGATAGGTGTGTCTGGAATGAGAGGGGCTGCTAAGTTTATTTATTTATCAAAAGGGGGGTCCTCCATTTACAACCATTAGAAGGTACAGTGGCACTGAATAAAAAGTCTTATCACCGGTCCTCACCTCTATGACCATCATAGCATCTCCATAGTTCCTCAAAATTCAGGTTATTGGCAACCAACCCGTATTTACGATAGTTGCAGCATGCTGGGGTTTTTGATCACCATTTGTGACTTTCCCTGCTGGCTTCTCCCAAACAAAGCCAATGGGGGGTACCAAATTTGCTTAACAGTTGCACGATTCGCTTAAGAACGGAATTAAGATTTGCTTAACAACCATGGCAAAATAAGTCATAAAAATTGGGCACTGCTGACTTAATAACCCCCTTGCTTAGCAATGGGAATTCTGGTCGTAAGTCAAGCACAACCTTCCTTCATTTCCTTCCTCCCTCCCTCCTCCCTTTCTTTCCTTCCTTCCTTTCTTCCTCCCTCCCTTCTCCTTCTTCCTTTTCTTCCTTCCTTTCCTTTCTCCCTCCCTTCCTTCCTCTCTCCCTCTTCCTTCCTCCCTCCTTCTCCCTTCCTCCCTCCCTCCCTCCCTCCCTCCCTCCCTCCCTCCTTCCTTACTTACTTACTTACTTATTTACTTACTTACTTATCTTACCTTTCCTCCTGTTTGGCATTTTGTTTTGTACTGGTTGACAGGAATACAGCCTGCACTAACTAGCTGCCTTCTACAGGTGTTTAAACAACCTTCCCACCCGAAACCTGGATGAACAATCATCCAACTTGGGAATTGCAGATCCAGAGTTGGGAAGTCTGTGATGGCAATTGGAACATCTCACCTGTTCTGACACTTGGTACCTTCATTTCACCCATCAAAGTTTCATAATCTTTGTGCACTTCTGACCTCTGGATCGGTTCCTCTGATGTTTGTACTTTGTCCTCCGATTCTACAGGGGTCTCCTGAATTTTTGGGAGGCTATGACTGACTCGTGAAGCTTCCTGTACTTGAAAAAGAGATGGTGTCGACTCATAAAACACTTTTTATGGCCATTTTATAGTTGCCAACAGAAAGGGAGGGGGGAAAGGGATTTGAAAGAGCAGTGCGGTAGCTTGGAAATCGAAAGTGCATTCCATGCATAGTTTTTCAGAGATTAATTAGGTGACTGAAGTTTCTGCCGTGTAAAAATCTAACTGGAGAACATGATTGATGACTCTTGGCTATGGATGTGTCCCACTGGAGAATATGAATTATGATACACCCAGAGGGGTGGGGGAAAACCAGGGTCAAGGGTGGCAGTGAATTATGTGTTTCAGAGTTGGCTACACCCAGGTCGTGCCAACATGTTAACTTCCAATAAATCATGTTCTAGTTTTAGAAGTTTGGCTCGAGACTCATGATTTAACTGGGGTAACTGCGGGAATCCTGACAGATGGAATGATGGAATATTCAGAAAGATACATTGGATAGGCAGTCTATTCTAATTAAACAGTGTGACTTTCCAAAAAAGGACTGATTTTAATAAAAGTGTTGGCCAATAATTATTATTTTTATTTATCTTTAGCACAGAATTCTTATAAGAAGTGATCAAATGCCAGCACGAGAAAGACCAGGCCTAGATTTTAATTTTTGTGATATGTATTTTATTAAAGATTTTTCCCCTTAATATAAAATACAAATAGAGATAAGGACAATAGACTTGAACCAGATTTAAAAGCAGCTTCATCTCTGGTCATTTGTGCTAAGAAAAAATTGATAACCAGCTATGAAATAGACAAATTTTTAAAAAATCTTTACCGAGTCCCTAGTTTAATTCGAGAAGTTGAAGTCGACACATCTTAAAGTTGCCAATGTTTAGGGTATAATTTATTGCTTATGAGGTAACCTAGTTGAGTAATGAAACATCTGTAAGCAAACCACCAAATTCACAAGCTTTGAAGACTTCATGTATAGATAACTAACATTAAACACCACCGCAGGGCCTCTTTATAATGGGCAATGTAGAGATGCAGTTAATTATACCATTTAATCCAATGCAAAATGTTGGTATTTTAAAATGTACCATCAAAACTTTTTGCTATTTAAAATGCTTCTTGGAAAAGAACATACCTGAGTATCTTTTTCTTGGGCAACTTCTGTGGAAGGCTTTTTGGTCCAGAGTGATCCTACAGTTGTATACATTTTATGACTCGCAGCATAAACTTTGCTACCTGTAACCTGGTTTAATGTGAAATGTGTTATTCAACTGAGCAACAGACACAAGGTGGTGATTTTATTTCTTTTTAATGAATAGTATAATTCTGAGAGTGGAATAAAAACTTCCTAATTCTGAATGGCAGTCTATTTAAAATTTGGCCCCTGGAATTTAAAAATGTCAACCAGCAACAATATTCTTACACTGATACACACACACACACACACACACCACACACACGCAAACCTTGTTTTCCCAAAAATAAGACCGTCTTATATATATTTTGGGTCACCAAAAAAGGCCCCAGGTCTTATTTTCAGGGGATGTCATCCATTAACTAACCTCACTTGCACACGTCACCCCCGGCCTCCTTTTTGCTGTCAGAGGCCTTCAGGAACTTCTTCTGTGGTCAGCAAGGCTTTCCTGAAGGCCTCTGCATCGCTCTGGAGCTCTGTTCTCAGCTGAAGGCCTTCAGGAAAGCCTTACCAGCCTTGCCAGCTGTAGAAGAAATGGGCTGGCAAGGCAGGTGTCAGGGCAGGTGAGGCATACTACAACTGTCCGAAGGTAAATCGTAGGGCAACTCCACCCCCCATCCCCACCCCAGCTTAACTTTTATCCATGCACTTTGGAGTGGGTGGGGTCTTGATTAGGACATATGGAGGGGGGTAGGGCTTATATTGGGCTCACATGTAAAAATCAAGGTAGGAATTACTTTCAGGGCAGGTCGTATTTTCAGGGGAAAAGGTTATAAAAAACCCAAAATATGAACTTTAAAAGGAGCTTACCTTAGCAACGATCACCGACTGTGCTGGGTAGCAAAGAGATATACCTAGTGAGCCAAGGCACATGGGATAGGCGATTTTCTTGAATCGAGATCCTGCAAGAAACAAAAATCACAAGTGAGAATACACAGAGCACCACTAATTGCAACATGAAGTTTCAAGACCCGCGTCTTCATAATTCACTTATTTCATGACATAATTGATCTGCTTTCCTAGAGTACTCTGAACCACGTGCTGGCCAAATTGCGTTGTGGCCTGTCGGTTGCCAGCAGAACTAGCGGCGGAATCTGACGAGGAGGAGGTTGAGGGAAGGCCTGGGCCAGCTTTGGAAGGCTCTGATAAGGAAACAGCATTGCAGACAGAGCTGGTGCCTTCTGTCCTCCCCCAGGTGGAGAGGCAGCTGTCTTCGGGGCCTGAGCTGAGTGAGGGGGAAAAACAGATGGGACCCATCCCATATGCCTAGATGCATAGAGAGGAGAGGAGAGCAAAGGAAAGCAGTAAGCCGGCTGTCAGGGAAAAGAAGACGTTGATGCTAACCAGCCGCTCCCTGGCTGGGAAATAAATAGGAGGGGTTTGGGAGGGATCAGATGTCTCAGACAACCATTCGTTTCTAGTACATAGCAAGCAATTTGCATACCTTGGATTAACCTAGGTTTGTTGGGACTAATTACATTTGATGTTTTTGTTTATCCATGTGAATAAAAGACTGTTCCTGCCCTGGTATAAAAAGAGGTTGTTTTACTTGCGAGTAAATGGCTTATCATTACTTGTGAAGGCTGGCTCAAAATAAGTTGTCTAGGTTTGCACAGGCTCAGTCACCAAGAACTAACCAAGTCAACACAAACTTGTGAATTCATTGAGCATATTCAGTTCATTCACTATTCAGTAAATGTGTCGTGCTTAGGAAACGGAAGTGAAATGCTATTTTTGAAGCATGAGGTTGCACCTACAACATTTCCTGGCAACTCTTTAAAGCAGCTCCATCTTCTCCTTTTGCTCACAGCTGCAGCTTCAAAAGCTGCAGGTGAAAAGATTAATTTACCCTGGAGTAGGGTATCCCTACAGCACGGTCAAAAAAAGCTAAGATGGAGCCATGATACATGGAGTTTGATCCAAGTTCTGCCTGTTTTTTATGTCCATCCAATAGCCATCTTGACTATTGTTAGCCACACCCCTGCAGATACTGGCTGTAGATTAAGAATAAATTGAATAGAGCAGCAGAAATCACGTTAATAAATACAGTTTTTCTTATCATCTGGAGTAGTTTCCTTCCCCATAATTGTCGTATTTTAACAGTAAGTATTATCTTACCTTTCCTGGCCAGGACTATTCCAGTCAGTCCTGAAACTGTGATCACACCAACTTTGGGAAGAAATTCTGGGGGAGGATTCTTCAGGTAAACATACACATCTTCAAGATAAGCAAAACAATCCAGGTTATTTCTTCCTGGATTAGCACAACTTCTCTTTATCTCACTGGTTATTTTCAGAAGCTGTAGTCATATGTGTTGTGGCCTGCCAGCGGCCAGCAAAGCTGGCAGCAGATTCGGACAGGAGGTTGAGGAGGAACCTGGGCCAGTCCTGGAGTCTGGGGAAGGCTCTCATGAGGGCTCTGCGTTGGAGGCAGAGATGGGGCCAGGGCCGTCTGACAGTTATCAGCTGCCTTTGAAGTCAGACATCCAGACAGAAGAACAGCTGGAGCCTGTTCGCAGTGTGCGCATGCACAGAGTTGCCAGGTGAAGGGAACAGCTAAGGTACAAGGGTCGACTTGGGAGTAAAGTCACCAGTGGACGGTGAATGGCCCCACCCCTTGAGTATAAAAGAGGAGCGAAAAGGGAGTGGGGCTTTGCAGATGATAATTAGTTCATTTGAGTTCCTGCATTCTTGCCAAGTATTGTCTGCTACAGTGTGGCATCTGAAAGATATCCGCCTGGCAACTCTCCAAGCCTGATAAAGGTCTGTAATAGTGAAATCTCTTGAAAGACTGGTGGCCGGGACTTTGCTGGAAAGGAATTCATTGTAAACTAAATAAAAGGGGTTTACTGGGACGAGGAGTTGGCTTCGTGCTGTTGGGAATGGCCTTGGGAGACTGAAGGAAAACTACAGACTACATAATGATCAGATATCAGGTAGCTGAGCCCACAAAAGGAATATGGGCAAGGGAAGCAGCTCAGATAGGACCCTCCTTATTTCCTCTGGAGACGGCTGGAGAATTGTACTTTCAGGCTTGCAAAGAGTCCATTAACGTCTTCTTACAATAAAGTTAAAGCTAGCTCAGGTAATCATTCATTTGGTGACTATTTGAAGTCACAATGGCACTGAAAAAAGTGACTTATGACCGTTTTTCATACAACTGTTGCAGCGTCCCCATGATCAAAGCTGGGGCACTTGGCAACTGGCCCATATTTATGATATCATAGTTGCAGTAATCATTTTTTGCAACTTTCTGACCAGCAAACTCAAGGAGGAAATCTGATTCACTGATCAACCGTGTTACCAACTTAACAACTGAAATGATTCACTTAACAACGGTGGCAAGAAAGGTCAAAAATTTGGGAGCAAACTCAGTTAAACAAATGTCTCGTTTAGCAACAGAAATCTGGGGCTCAACTGTAGTTGTAAGATACGGACCACCTATACTTTTGCCTGTGCCTCCTGTCTGGACTACCTTGCAAGACTGACAGAAGTACACCAAGACACAAGAAAGTGCAATGTGCTCTATTGACACACCCACCTTTTCCAAACTGTAAGGAAGTTGTGACTCCATTTTTGACGAAAAGGTAAGCATCCTGTAGAAACAAAAAAAAATCTTTTTTAAAAAAAAATCCCACTGGCAGATATGAAGGCAGCTTCATAAAAGGAGAGATGGCTGGAAAAAAATACTCTTTGTTTTTATGCAGTATGTAAATCCATCCCAGGGTATGTGATTTTGCAATTAGAAAGTGATACATACATGATGAGAAAGTGATGAGAAATTGCCTTCACTAAGGCTGACCTTTTGTACTTGTGGTATGATGCAAGTGGCAGCTTTTGTGGGATGACACTGACATGCACCAACACAAATCATTACTCCCAGTTGTCGTCCCCCAGGTATTCATGGACAGAATGGGGGAAATAATGTCACTTCTTGCAAATAATGTGTTGAGATTACAATTCTCTGAATTTCTAGCTTACAAAGTCAAAAAGATTTAAGAAATCAAAGAACAAACAGCCAAAGAACTGCTAAGAATTCTTTTCTATTGTTTTGGACATCAGAGTGCATATATATATATATATTTGTTTTTTTAAGTTTTCGCGGGTACTTACATGTGTGCTGTTCAGCTTCCTTCGGGTATTATCCCACGTCATTGTAGTGCTTTTAAAGTTGTAGCAACGTTTCAGCAGAATCTCATCTGCCATCATCAGGCTTCTGTATTGAGTTTGTATATACATTGTATATACAATATATACATTGTATATATTTATACAAACTCAATACAGAAGCCTGATGATGGCAGATGAGATTCTGC
>BLBF01000058.1:13084165-13094580 GCA_015471245.1 Laticauda colubrina
TATGCATTACTTATTAGATTTATTCATATCACAGTCCAAGTTCTCAGCAATTAAGAATGACCATATGGTAGTGAACAATATACATATATCCACTCGCTCTCGCTCTCTCATCTCTAAGCTTTGCATCCGCAGGACAATTTCAGTTTTCATCAGTTTGCGAGCTTTTGTTTATTTAGGGTACGATGAGAACATGACAAAAAAATAAACATAGGCACACAATCCATGTAATTAATTATACATAAAACTTCTACGGAGCTACAGCAGTGGCCCCATAACTGGATATCCAATTCAGCTACTGGAATATACAGAATTGCAATTTACGTTGTTGACAGTTATAATATCTCTCCTCCAATTATTCATTCAACTGCCAATCAGAATGGCTTCTCTCTCCCCAACATCTCTTCTTGTGATTGAATCTTCTGAAATGTATTGTTTCTGTACCTAAATCAAGAAGCCTGTTTTTGTCCTCACCTTGCAGTTCTTTAGGTAATAACTTGTTGTCTTTCTTATGGATGAAATCCTGGTTTGGAGCCGGCCAGGTTTTTCGTCAATGTACCGTGATTCTAGAGGTGGGACGTTGTAAATGGGAAGCTGCAAAAAAAAGAAGGGACAGAACGGTGACTAAAGGTTTGCCTGCGGAAATGAAAACCGAGCCTCCACTCCATTATCAATGGTATTTCTTTGCTCCTCATTCAACAAGGATTGGCCATGAGATTATTGACTAGAATGAATGGGAGTGGTGCCATAGATTTTGCAGTCCAATGGTTCAAAGGAGGTGCCCAAATCTGCCTCTTGTCAGGCACAAAGAATCAGGGCCACATGCTAAGTTCCAGTTCAGCTGATTTATTGCTCACATCTATTCACAAGAGTCTAGTCAAGCACCAAAGGGTCAGCACTCAATAGATAAAGAGTCAATGGAATTCAAGGGGGACTGGATTTGGACTGTTTGTGGGAACGGAATGATTCAGGCTTATTCCTCTCTTGACTCCACCATTCCTCCTATTCTAAGTCATTTAAAGGTTTTTTTCGATATCGCTACCCTTCCCAAGTGATTCACTGTTTTCATCCTCTTCAAAGAGATCCACTGTTTTTTTTTCACACCTGTAGGCTGAGAATATAATCATTGACCCATCCTGATCTGCTATGGGTTCTGGAGTTAACAAAAGTCCATCAAAATAAATTAGTAGCAAGCCAACCTTTCTCCTCATTCTTTCTTTACATGTTGTGCTTTTATCTGGTTTCATAAGAAATAAAAACAAAACACTGAGTGCTTGAGCAGCAAAGCCATTAAGCCATGATTCTCTCAAAAGATCATCCTTGAAACCCTGGAGTTAGGAGCTGGGGTGAGGAAGGATTCTTCCCAGGGAGTATCAATGTAGCTTTTTGGGATTCAGAGCTGCTCTAAACAGGAGTGAAATCTCTATATATAAAAGCGAAATACCACTCACGCATCATCACAAAATCTCCAGAACTGTAAAACCTACAAACTTAAAATTTGGCAGGTATGTTTCTATTGGCTTCTAGGTGCTCGCTAAGAAAGGTTTTTTCAAAATGACCATCACAGCATTAGTATTCCGTATATTATTATTAACATGCTCGGATGCAAAGGAGTTCTACTCCCTCTCCTCACCTGAAAAGAAATCTGTTCCAAATGCAAAACACAAGTAGAGGAGTTTCAGTTTCAGAGCACCAAGCAGTTTTAGTACAGAACAGTTGAGCTAAGCCACACCCAGGCTCCTTGCTGTCTCTTTCTTGCTCACACAGCAAATACTCTTTCAGTTTCCAAACAGCCCTCAACTCTTACACTGATGCTGGTAGGCAGAGGCACAATTCCTCCGCCCTTATTTTCCTCCCCAAACACTAAGCTCAATCACATGGTTTTGTAGCGAAGCACAGGTATGGAACTAGTATTATATATTCATTTTTGGTGATCTTGAGTTCAATCTGCAAGAGGTCATTACAAGAAGCTTATTACTTGTTGATTACTTTTACTTATTATAATACATTACTTTTCTCTTAGGTTGCTGTATAATGATCTTCAATGCATATTTAACTGGCATATGGGTAAATAAATAATGATGCATTATCTTTTTTATTTTAAACATAATTCCATGTTTTCAGGCTACTATGCAAGACCTTTTTCCTGAAATGTTAGCTACACAACACAAAACCCAAAGTGATCTTACAAATCTCACCTGATGTGCTTTAACCCGGCGGGATTTCTGTTCTCCTTCGGCTGCGTCAAGTGCATGAGTAGAAGTCCATGCTAGAACTGTAGGAAGAGCTGCCCATTTAGCGACCTGCTGTTACAAGCAGAAGTCAAGAGAAATCAAGGAACAAATTCAATACTACCAGAAAAACAGCTTTTGTTTCTCAACATTCAAGCTAACATCAAGAAAACTGTTATGCCCACATCCCTCTTTAAGCTGGGAATGCTGGTTTATCCAATTTTTAAAATGATCCTTTAATCCCTTGTTTTGCGGTACAGTTGGGACAACTGAGTGGATTTGAGCATTTGCTGGCTAGATGCCCTTCCTGATGGAGTTCACAGCAGATATTTTCCCTTTGCACTTTGATGGAGAAGCATCTGGCGCTGCCTGGGATTGAACTCTCAGGCTAGTGAATGGTAGGCGAGTGTCTTCACCTCTGGGCCGCTCTTGCCAATCAAATGCTACTTTATCCATGATTAGCAGGCTGCAAAGCTGATTTATGAGGCAAACTGGATGGGAGGAGTTTAAAAAATGAAAATCAAACTACCAAAGTAAAATAGCATGGGTGGACTGGATATATACCAGGGTGATCAGCTGTGAAAGGAAAAAGAAGGGAAAAAAAAGTACACAAAAGGATACAAAGGACCATACATTGGATTTAAGGTGGACGTCTCTTTCTAGATTGGAGAAATCTATACATATAAAAGAAAAATACCACTCGTGCATCATCACAAAATCTCCAGAACTGTAAAGCCTACAAATTTGAAATTTGGCCCGTATGTTCCTCTTGGCTTTGAGATGCTCGCTAAAAAAGGATTTTTTGAAATGACCATCAGAGCATTAGTATTTCCTATATTATTATTAGGAACACACTCTGATGCTAAGGAGTTCCACTCTCTCTCCACACCTGGAAAGAAATCTGTTCCAACTGCCAGTCACTTCACATTCCATTACCTTAGTTAACCACAGCCATTTACACCACTCAGATGACCCAAGGACACAGACAAACCTCCAAGTTGCCTCAATGGCTCTCTAGAAGGATGCAAACTACATTTCCAAACAGGAAGCTGCTTTGGCATCAAAGATTGTAATATTTTTATTACCCTCCATCCATCCAGTCAGAGCTGAAGAAGCTCCTTGGATAAGAAGCAAAATATCTTCAAAGAAAAACCAGAAAGTCCAGTTGCCTCCAGAAAAAAAAAAATCACCTTTGGAACAACAGTTTGAGGATTGAATTTTACAACACTTTTGCTGGAAAGATAGATAAGTAGATAGATAGAGATGGAAAGGAATGGAATGGAAAAAGGGAAGGAAAAGGAAGAAGGAAAGGAAAAGAGGAAAGAAGGGAAAGGAGGAAAGGAAAGAAGGACAGGAAGGAGGAAAGAAGAAAAGTCCAGGCTCCTGCATAGCCTGATCTCGTTTCATCACGAAGAACGGGTATCCAGCTAGTGTGATGGTAACGGAAGGCATTACTTATTTACTTGCTAGATTTATATCCTTGTATATTTTCCTTCTTTCTATGAAGGAACTCAAGACTTCCTTTGATTTGGACACAGAAGTTACGTAGAGAAAGTAAGAGCGATACTTTACGTTTTTAGCAACAGCCCCACTGGGAATAAGAACAGAGGCCCAAGGAACTAGTCCCTCCTGGTTTCTTCTTCACCTTTGCCAGAGAGAATCTCCAAAATAGTGCTTACAAAAGAGATATGTCAAGCACAAGTATCAAAGGGCAACCTATACATTAATGTTTTGTAAGAGAATGATGCTTTTATTTTCATCCACTCAATCAGAAGAGCTGGCAAGAACCAATGCCCTGCTCAAGCAGGAAACCCTATACTAGTGGCGGCTAACCTTTTTGGGCGCCTGTGCTGATTTCCTCCATGTGTGCCATAGGTTTGCCATCACGGTCCTATACAGTTTGAGACAAGTTGCTGTCCAGTCTCTTCTTAAAAACCTTCAGTGATGAAGCACCCACAACTTCTGAAGTTCCACTGGTTCATTGCCCTCACTCTTAGGAAGTTTCTCCTTAATTCCAAGTTGCTTCTCTCCTTGATTAGTTTCCATCCATTGTTTCTTGTGCTGCCCTCAGGTGTGCTGGAAAATAACTCAACCCCTTTTTCATTGTGGCAGCCCCTCAAATATTGGAACCCCTAGTATTTCTTTTCTCTAGACTAGCCATACCCATTTTCTTCAACTGTTCTTCATGTTTAATCCACTTTAATGGCAAAATTACTTTTTTTTGGGGGGGGGGAGGGGAGGAGGGGCTCATTAGAAACAGGACTGGAAACTTTCAACACTGATTTGTTTTTGCTTTTTTTACTTTCTCATTTGTACATACATTTTCAATCTTATTTACATGGTAAGAATTGTAGCATGACGGCTAGAATTGGCTGAGTCCATGAATGACACTAATTGCTTTGAGATGTCTGCTGAAAGGAACTGGGCAGTGTGACTAACCAAATGCTCCTGTAATAGATTTCACTGCCCAGCAATTATTTCAAAGCAATTATCTTAACATTTATTGATGTAAAAAAAAATCTGTTAAAAAGACCCAGCCAGCTGCCTGTCTGAGGAGGGGGGCATATTATTAGGTCCTGATAAAAAGTGAGGTTATTGGATTATGTTTAACTGTCTCTCACTTAGATTGAATTAAGTTGATATGATTAAATAATGCTCTTCAGTCATCAATAATTACAATTTAGGGACAGGAAACAGAGGTTTTGCAAGCTGCAAAGTGTAAAGAAGTATACTTCCAATTTTGAAATCATGTTAGACGGGGAAGTAAAAAATATCTACCCTAAAACCTTATCACCGAAAAACATTTTCTTGGGCCGATTAAGAAAATAGCTTGGACATCAAAGCTAGAACAGAACAACAGAGTTGGAAGGGACCTTGAAAGGTTTTCTAGTCCAACCCCCTACTCAAGCAGGAGACCCTATACCATTTCAGATAAACAGCAATACTGCACTCTAACCACTGCGCCACCGTGGCTCACATAATGCTTGGCTTTGGAGCAGACCTTTCTTTCTTTCCTTTTTATTAAAATAATCTAATAGGGAATCAATGCAGGCGAAAGAATGAGACCCAAAATATGGGCAAACAAGTTGTTTACCCCGGGGTCTTCAACCCCCAGCCTGTGGACTGGCACCAGTCCATAGCATGCCAAGAAACTGGACCATGCAAACAAGTGAAGCCCCATTTGTGGAGTGCAGGTAGCATAGAAACCACACCCCCTTTGGTACATGGAAAAATCTTTCTCCATGGAACTGGTCCTTGGTACCCAAATGATTGGCGGCCGCTGGTCCACACCCACCATTATTCTACTATTGTCAATCACGGCAATGTGAAGGGTGTCACACAAGTATTACAGCATCGACTGTATTTTATTTAGATCTTTCATTTCACTCTAGATTCCACAAAAGCGCTGGAAGCATTTGTAATAAGCACCGGGACTGATCCACATTTTACAAAGCTCCTGTTTCTTCCTTTTTCCATTTTTTTTTGGGGGGGCACTGCTGGCATTTACAAAGAAGGTGCATCTTTTACCAGGAAAAAAAAAAGTTTGTACAACTGAAATGTTTATGTACTGTGAAACATACACAGCAGCTGAAAAAACTGACATTTAAACAAAAAATCTGGTGAACTGCATGTTGGAGAAAAGATTCAAAAGGAAAATACCTGGAAGATTCAAAACATAATGGCATCTTGAAAATACCTTATCACCAAAAACAGGAACTTGTGCTGTATTGATTCAAGAGTGCCCGATGCTCATTTTGTGAGTTTTAAAACAAATTAGTAGAATAAGGCTCTCGTTTGACACATGGTTATAACCTTTCCTTGATGAGCAGCAACCACTGTCTTCTACATCATAAATATGAATTCTTAACAGATTCCCTTAGCACCAGGCTTGTCAAAACAGACACAGAGCTAGAGAAAAGCTGCAGAAAAAAGCTTCTAGAATGACAAACTGCTAATTAACAAAGATATTCAAGGACTGTGTATGTCATCAGGTTGTGAGAGGCCACATCAACCGTTTAAACTCTAACAGTCCAGAACGAATTGTACTTTTTATACTTATACTTTATACTTATTCTTATGGTTTCATTTTACATTCTACCTAAAGTATCTGATGCAAGTGATCTACAACATAGAATGTAATCTTAATTTTAAAAGTAACTTTCCCCAACTATAGTAGACCCTTCACTATCTGTGCTATACCAAATATATTGAAGAGACTGGAGGAAAAAAATAAGATATTACAAAAGCCAATTGTTTTTGTTGAAAGGAATGATATGAACATAGATGTAAATGCTTGTACATCAAATTCTGCACTTTTTTAAAAAAAAAAAATTGCTCACTATGCACAATTTCACACACTAGTTAGGGAATTCTGGGAGCTGAAGTTGCATATTTTAAGTGGATAAGGTTGGAAAAAAACTGGTGCAAGGGGGTTTCCTGCATCCATGTGGTTTTGCTAGCCTCACAACGTCCCCCAGCCTGGTGTCTCTCAGCCATGCTTCACTGCAACTCCCATGGTCAACAGTATCAGGTTGGGGAAGATGGGATGTATAATCTGGAAAACACCAAGGGGGTGAAGGATGTGCTAAAAACTCAGGCTGCCCAAGGAGCTGCTGATCCAGTTCTACAGAGGAATTATTGAGTCTGTCATCTGCACCTCTATAACTGTCTGGTTCTGCAACCCAACAAGACAAACATAGACTTCAGAGAGTAATTAGGACTGCAGAAAAAACAATTACTACCAACCTGTCTTCCACTGAGGACCTGTATCCTGCACAAGTCAAAAAGAGGGCTGTGAATATATCTACAGACCCCTCACATCCTGGACACAAACTGTTTCAACTCCTACCCTCATTGCATACCAAACAACTAGACACAAGGATAGTTTTTTCCCCCGCATTGACATCACTCGGGTAAACAACTAATTCCCACAACACTCAAACTATTTAGTAAGGCTGTATTACTGTTATTTTTCTCATCTTTCCTGTTTCCTATCTCCTTTCTACTTATAACTTTGTTGCTTGTATCTTTACGATTTATATTGTTTTAGTTTCCTAGTATGATTTATGTCGACTGCTTGTTTAGTATCCTATGACTATCACTAAGTGCCTTATGATTTATGATGTATTTTTATGATGATCATGATTTATCACTTATATCTTTTATGCACACTGAGAGTTTATGCACCAAAGACAAATTCCTTGTGTGTCCAATCACCGTTGGCCAATAAAGAATTCTATTCTTTTCTATTTTCTTCATTTCATTATTCTATTCTATTCTTTCTTCATTTCATTATTCTACTCTATTCTATTCTTTCATTTCATTATACTATTCTTCTATTCCATTCCATTCCAATTCCTTTTCTATTCTATTCTATATTAGGGAAAGAAGTTTGGCCAGGAATCTCAGAAACATCCCAAGGATGTCAGGGTTACACCTGGAGGCAACATCAGTGGGATTTCACAAAGGGAAGGGCAGTCTGCACATGCTCTGCTGCCCAGCATCTTCAGGAACACCCAAAAGGTCCACCTTTCCAAACTGATACTTTCCAAACTGATGGGCTGGAACAAGAAATCAGCTATGGAGCCAAGCTTGGGAAGAGATGCAAAGGCACAAGCTTTGCCCATCCTTCCTCATCCATTGCAATGCCACTCTTATTTCTTTCACATCCCCACATTCAGGGAAGGAAGGGGCAAGGCATAGGACAAATCCTTCTGCACATGGTCAGAGGTCCACTCGCCTTTTCCACCCCTTCCTCCCTCTCTTGGGCCTCTCTCTGCAGGACAGAGTTCCGATTTCGTGGCTGGCGGGAGAAAAGAGCAAAAATCAGGAAGGGGCCATGCTGGCTGAGCCAGAGATCCCGCAGGGAAACATGTTCAGCCACTCTTTGCAGCCTAGAACCACTCATTTCAGTTGAAAAGCAGGAAAGGGCTCCCTTTAACGCTGGGAGGCCCCATCTTGGATCCCGAAACGAAGAAAGGACGTTAAAAAAAAGGGTTTCCAGCAGCCTCACAAGTCGCCGGATTTGGAGACCGGAGAGGCGCGACGCAGCCAACTCACCTTGGCCGCCATTTTGCCTCTACCTCTTTCGCGCGGGAGGCGCCCAACCCGGAAGAGGACGGTGCTGTAGGAAAGCTGGCCCAGGATTGGTGAGGCGGAGGAGTGGCGTCAGAGTGACGTCACCCGGTGTTGGTAAAAAAAAAAAAATTTCCCCCTTAGCGGCAGAGGTTTCCCGCGCGGAACTACAGCTCCCATGATCCCCCAGGAGCATGGTTCAACCACTGTGCCATATTGCTCACTGTAGTATACTACGCTATAGTAACTATGAGGAGGAAAAGAAACAAGAAGGGAGTTTTTTTTTTAAATTCCCGAGAATGGAAGCCCCGTTTTTTAATTGGAGGGCTAAAAGAGTGTTTTTAAGCCTTGGCAACCTTTAAGAGGTGTGGATTCCCAACTCCCAGAATTCCCCAGCCACACCTGTTAAAAGTTGCTAAGATTTAAATATACTGCAAGATGTGTGAACGAAGGCAGACAAAGATGCCAGCGTCAACAATTTCTTTTCTTTTTTTTCTCCTTGGCTCCAGTCATTGAGACATTTTACTCCAGAATTCATAGGATTCTGTCTCACCTTTATCCTTAATTTCTAGAGTTAGTCTGTCCATCTCTGCACAGACTAATATGTTCCTTATTATTTCGCTTTCTAGAATAGAATAGAATAGAATAGAATAGAATAGAATAGAATAGAATAGAATAGAATACTTTATTGGTCAAGTGTGATTGGACACACAAGGAATTTGTCTTGGTGTAAATACTCTCAGTATATATAAATAAAAGGTACATTCACTAAGAATCAAGAATCATAACATACAACACTTAATGATAGTCATAGGGTACAATCAACAATGAAATCATACCAGGAAACAGTCAAGTGGGAGGGGATGAGTGATAAGAAGCGATGAGAAGATTAATGGTAATGCAGACTTAGTAAAAGTTGGACAGTGTTGAGGGGATTATTTGTTTTGCAGAGGAATGGCGTTCGGGGGAAAAAAACTGTCCTTGTGTCTAGTTGTTCTGGTGTGCAGGGCTCTATGGCGTCATTTTGAGGGAAGGAGTTGAAACAGTTTATGTCCGGGAATGTGAGGGGTGTGTAAATATTTTCACAGCCCTCTTTTTGACTTGTGCAGTGTACAGGTCATCAATTGAAGGCAGGTGGGTAGTAATTTTTTTTTCTGCAGTCCTAATTATCCTCTGAAGTCTGTTTCTGTCCTGTTGGGTTGCAGAACCAAACCAGACAGCTATAGAGGTGCAGATGACAGACTCAATAATTCCTCTGTAGAACTGGATCAGCAGCTCCTTTTGGGCAGTTTGAGCTTTCTATAGGGGAATCTTCATTCTTCCAGTTTTGGGCATACACTAATCTCGCAGAAGTTATTACATGAAACATTAAATATATTGTTCCTTTACTATATTCCTCCTCTATAATTCCCAATAGGAACATTTCTGGTCTGAACTCTACTTTTTGCTTCACCATCCCTTTCATCTATACCTTTATTTTCCACCAGTACTTTTTTGCTTTTATGCATTTTCACCACATGTGATAATAGGTCCCTATCTCCATGTTGCTCTTCTGAATTTTATGTACACTACATTCCTGGAAACAAGTCCTGGAAAAAAGTCTTACTTTTCAGTTGATATGTAAATGGTAACCAGAAGGGTTCTTCCACGGTTGTCATCAGACACTGACAATCATGTTGGCGATCCTATTTTTATCAAAAGCCACATGAAAAAAGTGCTGCTGAGTTTTGTCCAAAGCAGTCCCTTAGATTTTGAAGCCATGATGTTCTTCTTCTGTCTGAACCTCATTTGCCTTCAATCTTTCCCTAGAGGATTAAGTAAAGGATGGCATATTTTTCCAGGTGTCACATTGCAGGTCTGAAATATTCTAATTTTTGCTTTTTTATGGTTTTGATGATTTCCCTTGGCTTTCCCTTGCAGCTTATCACCTCCTCATTTCTGATTTAGTCAACCCAGCTTATGTGTAATGGCTGCCTGTAAATCCACATTTCAAATGCTTCTGGCTTTCTGTCAAGGTAGGAAGGTTGTATCAACTCTCCCACTCTGTAGAGCAGGATAGAATAGAATAGAATAGAATAGAATAGAATAGAATAGAATAGAATAGAATAGAAT
>BLBF01000058.1:13094590-13110741 GCA_015471245.1 Laticauda colubrina
ATAGAATAGAATAGAATAGAATAGAATAGAATAGAATAGAATAGAATGAGTTGGAAGGGACCTTGGAGGTATTCTAGTCCAACCCCCTGCCAAGGCAGGAAACCCTATACAATTCCAGACAAATGGTTATCCAACAACTTTTTAAAAACTTCCAGTGTTGGAGCATTCACAACTTCTGGAGGCAAGTTGTTCCACTGATTAATAGTTCTTACTGTCAGGAAATTTCTCCTTAGTTCTAGGTTGCTTCTCTCCTTGATTAGATTCCACCCATTGCTTCTTATCCTGCCCTCAGGTGCTTTGGAGAATAGCTTGACTCCCTCTTCTTTGGGGCAGTCCCTGAGATGTTGGAACACTGCTATCATGTCTCCTCTAATCCTTCTTTTAGTTAGACTAGACATACCCAGTTCCTGCAACTGTTCTTTATATATTTTATCCTCCAGTCCCCTAATCATCTCTGTTGCTCTTCTCTGCACTCTTTCTAGAGTCTCAACATCTTTTTTACATCGTGGCAACCAAAACTGACTGCAGTATTCCAAGTGTGGCCTTTAAAGTGGTTAGAAAAGACGTAGCATCTGACAAGACTGATTTTTCAATCTTAGGCTAAAGTCATTTAACATACGAACTAAAATGATGCCTAAATCTTCAAGAGGCTATGTAATAGAGGTAGCCCTCAAGTTGCAACCATTTGTTTAAAGTTACAACACTGAAAAATGAATAACCTACAACTGGTTCTTGGGTTTATGACTGTGACAGCATCACCATGGTCATGAGATCAAAATTCGGACAACTGGTATATTTACATTGGTTGCAAAGTCTCAGGTCCTATGGTTGCTAATTACAACCTTCCTAGCTGGCTTCAGGCTAGCAAGGTCAATGGGGCAAACTGGGTTCACTTAACAACCGTATGATTCACTTAACAACTGCAATGACCATACGATTCACTGAAGAACTGCAATGATTTGTTTATCAACCATGGCAAAGCAGGTTGTGAAATTGGACTACCTACAGTGCTTGACAAATGGGTTGCAGGAACGAAGCCTTCTTCAAGGACCTAAAGTGCTAAGGAAAGAAAGACGAATCTTTGAAATGCAGAGAATTCCATTTATTGAAGTCCAATGTACAACTGAAGTTTTACAACTTTTCCCAAAACAAAAGTTACTTTTCAATTTAGGAAGAATAAATGTCCTTTTTCAATAATATACAGTCTCTATATATTTTTTAAATAAGTTAATATCTTTGAAAAAAGAGCAATATGTTCCTTTTATAATGTTGCAGTGCAACTTACAACTTACACGTCTGTGCAATGTACCATGAGGTATATGCCCAGTGAAAAACACACAGTGAATTTTATTTCCATTCATAAATTCTCATGGTCCATTCATAAATTCTCATGGTCCATTCATAAATTCTCATTGTAGACACACAAAAAGTTTAACATTTAATCTGTGGTAGAAAAAAAAGAAATGCAGCCAAGAACACACCCAAAAAATATTATTTCCCCACCCGCCTAAAAACAAACAAAACAAAATGGAAGGAACATTCACTGCTTCTACAAACTGGTAATTGCTTCTTGACATATAGTGAGGAGAATTAAAAAAAACTTTTGTGAACTTGGAAAAACTTAAACCAAAACACAGAACAATCTGAGTTATCCAGAGGTTAAAATTTAATTTTGATGGTCTGATACTGCAATCCCATGGACGCTTAGCGATGGAAACAAGATCCCATTGAGGTCAGTGGGGATGGACTTTAAAAGACACAGATAATGGCTGACACTGTCCCCATTTTCAGTGGAGCTGTGGACACAACAGTTGTTTTCAAACAACAAAGCAAAAAGAAAGGTGTAATAGAGCTGGGTTGATTTTTCCCTGGTTTATAACTGGCTATCACCTTTTGAATTCTTTTTCCAAACATTTTAAGGAAAACAGGGATGGAGTTATAGATATCCTTACAGATATCCCATCCCTGAAATCTTTCTTTCAATTCTTCCACTTTATGGGAAAACTACATCCAATGAAAAAAACATTCTCTTTATGAATAACATATTTATCAGTGACAAAAGACTTAGAAACAAAACAAATATATCCTACAGCGGGATTAATAACAGTGCTATCTCATCTTCAGAAAACATTGGTTCTCCATATATATATATATATATATGTGCTGTTTAGCTTCCTTCGGGTATTATCCCACGTCATTGTAGTGCTGTTAAAGTTGTAGCAAACAGCACACATGTAAGTACCCGCGAAAGCTTAAAAAAACAAATATATATATATATATATATATATATATATATATATATATATATATATATATTCTTTTAAAATAGAAGGCGCTCAAGAATGTTAAATTGTTGTTTGAGAACAGTCCAAGGGAAGGTTGGCTTAAAACCTCCTATTGCTACAGAAATTGTAAGAATGTTCATTATTTACAAAAGAAAGGCTGTGGAGCTCTCTTAGCGCAGCCAACAAGAGACATTAGCATTAACTGAAGATTTCTGCCTCAAAAGACGTTTATTTGATCTTTGGCTGGCAGGAAATCAGTCATTATTTTAGAAAGGTTTGAAGGTGGTGGGGAAAAAAACACATGCATTGTTTTTCCTTGTTTTCATTCTGTGGTTTGGAAAATGTTACATGTCATATGTACTGTGTATACCCAAGGAAGACAACCTTACATTTAATACAACCCACGTTTTAACCAAAAATGCCCTTCTTCCATTACCACAGTTCAATTTAAAAACATTTTGAATAATTGGCAGGGTGGAAACCCTATTCTTCAATTTACTGTTAAATACAAATTCCTTTCCCTTATTCTTGCCGCTTGCAAGCCTTACTTTTTGTGTTTAGTTAAGCCATGGTTTGCCGGGACATTCCAAGCTTAGAAGCAATGGTTTGAGACAGCCTTCTAAATAAAGCCAATTGGCAATTTGTAAAGTCATTAAGAAGGATGATTCAAGCCATGGTTGGACTAGTTGGGTATCAAAGTTAAAGCAGAGAATGATGTCCCTAACCACAGTTTCGAGGTCTAGCAAAATATGGCCATCAAAACATAGCCACATGTTGTATGGCCAGGTTGCACCATAATAACTGAAGATATTGTAAGAGTAATCAGTGGTCTATAAGCCCAGACTGATGTTGAAAGTTACAGCTTCAACTTTTCTCTCTGTCTCAAGATGACAAATGGGTGTAGAAACCACAGTGAAAGCATGTATCCAGGGGTGGGATTCAATTTTTTTAACAACCGGTTCTGTGGGCATGGCTTAGTTGGTGGGCATGATTTGGTGGTCATGTGATTGGGCGTGGCCAACTCAACATCATTCACATTGAGGCACGCTTCTCCTCGCCTGGCCTCTCATGGCTGTGGGGATGCTGCAACAGTCATAAGTGTGAAAAATGGTCATAAGTCACTTTTTTCAGTACCATTGTAACTTTGAATGCTCATTCCACACAAGCAAAGTACCAGCAAAGGAGGAAAAAAAAACTCCAGAGTCAGGAAGTTTTGTCCTACCAAGAATGTAAGAAGAGTTAATGGAGAGGCAGTTTCTGTGAGCAACAACAGAATGTTTCCTTCCTGCCTTTTTTACAGGATTAGGTCAGTAATTTCTTCTTACAACCGGTTCTCCGAACTACTTAGAATGTTAACAACCGGTTCTAGAGAATAAGTGCAAACCGGTAGAATCCCATCCCTGCATGTATCTCTCTCTTTCTCTCTCTCTCTTACCACCTTCAATTTTCTTTAAAATGCCAATGTCTTGTCTCCTGAGACAGTTTTTTTTTTTAAATTACAGCTTGAGAACCAGACATTTAGTACCAGCTTGTGGCTACTTCAACCCCTGAACAAACTAAAAAATAAAATAAAGTAAAAAAAAAAAAAAGACAACA
Source organism: Laticauda colubrina (assembly GCA_015471245.1). Taxonomy (NCBI): domain Eukaryota; kingdom Metazoa; phylum Chordata; class Lepidosauria; order Squamata; family Elapidae; genus Laticauda; species Laticauda colubrina. Next base: position 13,098,472 of record BLBF01000058.1, read on the forward strand.
GCCTATTTCAAAGCTCATATGCAAGTAAAGTGCGGGCCATAGCAAAATGGTGTCATACATTTGTTTCATATATTTAAACATTATATTCTTTAAAAAGCTCTCTATTTGTAAACAAAAAAAATTGTATTGATTTGCTATTTAATAAATCAGGAGAGGTTACCTATGGACCAGCAAGGAATGGTGTTATGAAGCAAGTATTCTTGTAATACAACTTCAGTGTCAAAGGTGGAAAGGATTATTTATCAGTGCAGATAGGAAGACTGTGCAAGTGTTTGACAATGAAGCCTGAAAAAAGGATGCTGCTGCTTTAAAGAGTCCCTTGGGATTTTTAAAGCAGCGGTATCTTTGTTCGGGCAGACATAGAACTTTGCAAAAAGTTGGGCTCCGTTCATTGGCAGAACAACAGAGAGATGCTGGGCTCTTGAGAGGTATAAGCCATTTCCTCCTAGACATGGAAACCTGCACAATGAGATACCTTCTCAATTTCTCTTCCTCTTCCTAACAACGTTCAAGTATCATCTTTGGGACAAACTGGTTCCACTGTCGTGGCTTCTTCCCAAAGAACCAGACTAACCTGGGAGTGGTTCATTTCTTGTTCTAAGCAACTGAGTTGATCGGTTTAGTTGGGTTTAATATGTTGCAAGAAACCCTCAATTTGCTCTTATCAACCATGGAACATGGCTCAGGACTTTCTTCATTCCTGAATTTTACTCCAGTCATCCTTAATAGTGTAGAAAGTTATCCTAGCATGAACATTTCTGCTCCTGTTGTTGATAGCTCATTCACTCAAAGCCTAACATATCTATCCATCTTAAGCCTATCTTTGAAGAGGTGTGGGATATTAAATGCTACTTTAATGCTGGTCACAAAACAACATTTCTCAGGATTCTTTGGAAGAATATTTTGACTGTTGAAATCCAACATAGCATGATTTATATTTGAGTGCAAGTGTACCTAATTAAATTGATTCAGGTTTCTTTGCCTCAGAATACATAAAAATGTGCCAGTCAGATAATTACTTATTTGCTTCCAGTTGATGGGATAAAACACACAACTAAATTTGATCTTAGTTGTCTGCCACTCACTAGGATTGCACAAACGTTGGGCCTGAACAGATTCATGCAAGGTGAAGGCCTATTTCAGGTTTTCATTTATTAAAAAAAAACAATTGTCACTTTTGTCTGATACTTCAGGGTATATCCTACTGGAAGACATTAAGGATGGAAGTTTTATTAGAGTTTGAGAAGATTTAGAAAGAACTCATGGTCATAGAAGCATTCAGATAAGTTTCTAGAAGTCCCTCCTCCCCTGCCCGAGGGAGACGATGAAAGAAAAGGGTGTGTTGAAAAAGAAAAAAAGAAGGTGTATAATGTTGGTATTTAATACTCGAAAAACTATCAAGAATGTATAAAGGAGTTTTAATGTAGGTTGGAACTGCAACTGCAAAGAAGGTGCTTTTAATCATCAAGTTTGATGAACAAAGAACTTGAAATAAAATTTGGATCATTGTTATTCTATATGTTAACAGCGGCGAGAATCTTATATGCACAAAGATAGAAAAACACACCCATTTCCACAATGGAAGAGTGGAAAGTGAAGATGATGAAATTAATGAAGATGGCAAAATGGATCATTTTAATAACAAAAAAAAATTAACAGATTAAGAGTTGGAAGCGACCTTGTAGGTCAGTTTTGTTTCTACTTAGAAAACCACTTCTGGACTTTTTGTTCAAAAATGGGAAGAAAAAAACCCTTTGATTTTAGGTTTTGATGATTCAAATGAATTTGTTGTTATAGAAATGGCTTTAAATGTTATGTACTATAAAACAAAGGATTAAGATTGTATTTTTAAAAAATATCTTACAATACTGAAAAAAGTTGGAAGTTGCTATTTTGTTCTCTTTCTTCCCTCTCTTAGTTCTCTAACTTTAGTTTTATTTTGTATTTTTATCTTATAATAAAACTTATTAAAATTAAGTAATAAACAAGAAGAAAACAAGACGTGTGAGAAAACAGAAAGCAATCAAACAACTTCATCCTTCTGGCCTCTATCCTTACAATCTTATTTGTTTCAGATATATCCATATTGTTAGCAAAATGTGGCTCTTGATTAAAATGTTTGCCCAGAAGATGCTACTTGGTGTAGATGAAATAGCACCAGGCTGTAGCTCATCTTAATTACTTACATTTGATTCCCACTGAAATCTCTGGGACGTAAACCATTCATCCATGGACACATAAACTATAATTATACATTGTTCAAAGGAGACAATAAAATTTTTAAGAAAGTGACCAAAATACAATATCCCTCCAGTAGTTTATACTCAGATAAACATGGATCACCACTAGACAAATGAACATGTAGAAAACAGTAGTCTAATCAAGGGACCACCAAGGAGAAACCCTCAATCCTTCAAATAAAACCTGGCAGCAAAACCCACATACTCACACTGATGATGTTACCTAGTTGGGCAGTGAAACATCTACAGGCAAACAAGCTCAGAAACCATGAAGAATTCCACAATTTAACCTTGAATCAGAATTTTTCTTCGTTATTAAAAACATTGATTTCAGTGGAAACCAAATAAAACAACCTTAGGCTCGATCCGCTGTATGGTTTTCTTAACAGAACAGCACTATTATGTTTTTTGACAAAACTGAAAATGAGAGTTCCTGCGTCGGAATGCATGACAAATGTTTTGGAGAGGAGAGGAAGAGGGAGGGAGAGAGGGAGGGGGAGAGAGAGAGAGAGAGAGAGAGAGAGAGAGAGACGAAGGGATACTGTTCATTTATCTTAACAGCAGCATAAATTTAGATGGATATGCATGTCGAAGGATCCTATAGTTCACTGTCCAGACATCTTAAAGCTGCTAAAATTGAGAAACATTGCTATGAACAATAAAATTGCCATTTTCAGGGAGAGAGAGAAAAAAAAGATTGATTGTGAACTTATTAAATATAGACTCTCACACAACAAAAGAAGTTAGTGAGGATACAGAGAAGCGGAATCAATCTAGCTGCCAGGTTCAGGAGTTGCCAAATTTGGACAGCTACTCAATAGAAAAGGCTGATCTGCATAGATTTATACAGTGACTGACTTGTGAGAGACTAACAAAAATAAAACAGCGGATTTATAAACCTTTGGAAACATGTTTTGGGAAGCACACGGTTTGGGATGAAGTCACCTCAGCGTCTTCTTTGGAAGCATCAGAATCTGTTATCAACAGTGTATCAAATGTGGCTTTTAAATTTGCCTTGAAAAATGCAGGTGATTTCCTTTTCTGAGAAAAGAAAGTAGTTTACAGAAGAAGAAGAAAATGTTCTTTGGGAAAGTAATTGTCAAAGGTCTGATTCAGACATATTAAAACTGAGATTGGGGCATATAAACCCCATCTTTGTTCTTCTGTCTCTAGCTTTGTGGCTTATGACATCATCTTTCCTTCTATACTTTTTATCATAATCTTAGAATTACAGATTACTATAATATCAAAACCAGAATATCAAACTGCCATCATATTCTGTTCGACAGATGTTAGATGACAACAGAAGCTTGTATCTGTCTCCGTCAAAGTAGTTGCCATGACCTAATGAGATATACATCCGACTGAATAAAGCTAGTTGTGCAAAATAAACCAGTTTATTCTGGTTTAATAAACCATGGTTGAAGTGCTCAGGGAAGGAAAGAACAAGGGCACAATGGTTGTTTACAACTAAGTAAACAATGCTTTAGAGAACAAAGATTGTTTTGTCCAATCAGGCCCTAAACTTCATCCTGGCATTATAAATATGCTGCTTTTAAAATGTCACATACTTTAATGTTTTTCCTCTTTAAATTGTGAAAGTCTTTATCTGAGGTGCTGGTATTTGGCCTTACCACACCATGGTTACAGCTGTTATTTTGTCTCTGGAGGCATTAGTGTCACTACTCAGTAATTATGTACACATACTATGCTTAACTTGGTTAGTAAATTAACTCTTTAACGTGCTAACAGATTTGGAAGGGACCTTGGAGGTCTTCTAGTCCAACCCCCGCTTAGGCAGGAAATGCTATATCATTCCAGACAAATGGTTGTCCAGACTCTTAAAAACCTCCAGTGTTGGAGCAGTCACAACTTCTGAAGGCAAGTGGTTCCACGGTTTAATTGTTCCCATTGTAAGGAAATTTCTTCTTAGTTTTAGGCTGGGTCTCTCTTTGATTAGTTTCCATCCATGTCATCTTGTCCTGACTTTGCTTTTGAAGAATAGGTTGATTCCCTCTTCTTTGTGGAAGCCCCCTCAAATATTGGAAGACTGCTATCATGTCACCCCTAGTCCTTCTCTTCATTAGACTAGCCATGCCCAGTTCCTGCAACCATTCATCGTACATTTTAGCCTCCAATCCCCTAATCATCCTGGTTGCTCTTCTCTGCACTTTTTCTAGAGTCTCAACATCTTTTTTTATAGTGTGACCAAAACTGGATGTAATGTCCTTGATCTATTAAATGAAAAACTAACCTGGGTTTTCAACACAGACTAAGCCACAAAACAGACATCAAAATTCCAACCCAAAATGCAAAACAAGTTTAAAACCAACCAAGCTTATCTTTCAGTGCAAACATACCTGCCAAGGTTTTAACTTAACTTAGTTAAGCATGTTGTCTGACCTAAGTATTCTATGGCTAGAAGATGATCAGATGGTGGCCAACAGAGTTCTGTTTGGTCCTAGACATGCTTTCAACATTTGGACTTCCAATTCTGTTGTCAAGATATTAGGTTTTTTTTCATGTGCCAGGAATGTCTCAAAGTATGATAAAAAAAAAAAGGCAATATGGTGAATGGGATGATGCAATCAAAACTCAGTTTACCCGCTTTGCCGAAGGGTGCAAAAGGATTAAAGCAAACAAATTCACAACAGAACATTGTACTTCCAAATGCTCTTCTGGTTAGAATTTGATATAAGTTCCTCCTAAGTAAGTGGAGGTCATGTCCTTGCAGCATATAACTAATGGGCTTGCAAAGGACCCAGTGTAAACCAGTATCTAAAATTAATGTTTCTCTTCTTTATTCATCCTTCTATGTTGTCTAAAAATCCATAGGCTAGGCTAGGCCTTACAATAAGCCAAGCTAAATGGGCTCCATTTTAAGAAGCACATCTGGGGAAAAGGAAAGGGAATGAAAAAGGGACAATAAACAGCCAATTACTAGATTCATTTTATTGATCTGGAGTAGGAGTTCAGGTCTTCTGTCTGAAGTACCAACTTCCTTGTTCAACTTCTGTTTATGATTGGACAAGACTTATCTAAATTGTGGATAGACTTCTGGAAGTTTTCCACAATGTTCCAATGAGTCTATGGTAGCATTCCAATACTCTAAAACAGGTACAGGTAGTCCTTGACTTATGACCACAATTGGGACTGGAACATCCCTTGCTAAATGATTCAGTTGTCATGCAACACCTACCACCCTTGACTTAACTTGTTGGAAACTTCCTGGGAAAGTCACAAATGACCATCTTGCTGTGCCCAAATTTCGATCACATGACCATGGGCACACTGCAACAGTCATCAATGCAAGGACCGGTCTTAAGTCACTTTTTTCACTTCCATCACAACTTTGAATAATTGTTAAATGAATAGTTGTAAGCTGAGGATTACCTGCATTCTAGTAGGCTTCATCATTTTCTTTTAATGACCCCATAATCCCTTGCAGGGTGGAGCTGAGTGTTTATGGCCAGATGCCCTTCCTGTCACCAATGCAGATATATTCAGCAGATATATTCTCATTCTAGTAGGCTTCAAATGTAGGTTGATTCTATAGACCCCAATCTGTTTCTATCAGTGGCTATATAACCTCTATGGCAATGTTTTTCAACTGTGTTGGCTGTAAAATGAGTGGACTTGGGTAACTTTGGAAGCTGAAGTCCATTCATCTTAAAGCCACTAAAGTTGAGAAATGTTGCTCTGTAGTCCAGAATATTTTCAATTAAGTTTTAGTTCTCAGAATCATGTCGAAATTAAAAATGTTAATGTTGCACCTAATATCCTTTTGCTCACTATCAAGCTCTGCTTTGAACACTCACCCCTTCTCCATGTTGGGCAGTGAGGTATGCAAGAGTTTTCTACTCCTACTTCCTCAAAAATGGAGTAGAAACTGTTAAAATGGATTCTTGGAGAGCTCCAGTTTTGAAGAACAATGTGAACTGCAATGCAGCAAAATTTGCAGGAAAGAGATTTGCTCATTATTATTATTAGTGTGAGTGTTCCTGAAAAGATAGAGACTTCTACTAGTTTTTGAATGAACATGAGATGGAAAATGAGTTCCTGCTCAATGAGACAGGTTCAGAAGGATCAGGAGTGATTAGAAGAACTCATGTCTCTTACTGGCATTGAATTCCCTGTTCAGTGATAATGCCTCGACAGGATGTAGGTTTCTTTTATTGCAAAGATTCTCAAATCATGAATCTGAGGATTTTTATTCAATAGCACAGTAAAAGTATAGAAAGCCATTGGTGTTCAGTCTGGCCTTTTTTTGTTGTTGTTATTCTGTCTTGAGGCTGCAAAAAGACAAGATCAAAATTTTGCCATTGGTAGGTTTCTGGCCTTAAATTCACAGTGGACGATTGCTGACACCCGGAATAGCTCCCGATTTCCAGAAATTATGCACTAGTATGTTTTCGGCCCCGACTTGTGACGACCCAGGAGGTGAGCAGAAGCTGCATTTTGCACAATCCTGCTCCCAAACAGTTTTTTTCTACCTTAATTTCTTCTCTGTCACATTAATGTACGGGTGTCTAAGTGCGCACACCCTCAATGCGTCTTGGGTCAATCTTCTGAAAATCAGGCACAGTTTTGTAAAAATAGCACAGCATTTCAACAGCATGTACCAGATGCGCCTGGACAGGCCAAATGGAAAGCAAGTGGTTTTCCTGGATAAATGCTGTATACTTTAAGGCACGCCAAAAAAGGGGTGTGTGGGGGGGAATTTAACTTTTCCATTTCTAGACTTCACCAAACTCTCTTTATATTTCACAACCTGGGGTCATTTCTTGGAAATGCTGAATGGTTAAACTAGGGGTCGGCAACCTTAAATACTTCAAGAGGCATTTGGACCTATTTCCCACAGAAAAGAAAACACCGGGAGCCACAAAACTCAAAATGTTCCATTCCATTTTGGCTTTTTTTCCTCTCATCTCCATCCAGATATTTTTCGGCAAAGGCTATGTGTTTATTCTGGAAATGTCTTGGCAACATGCAACTTTTTGTTGTTTGCCAATTTCTCACCACATATTAAGCCAGCCTCATCAGCAGTGAAAGCAAATGTATCTGCCAATGTACCATTAAATGTTGTTTTTCTTCTGAAACTTTTTTTTTTCTTGGATTTATCCGTGGTTGGACTACTGGGAGTTGAAAAACTAAATAAATTGCATGTCGGTGGGTGTCACACACTTGCGGTTGTGATGCATATTTTGAGCGATGGAGCCTCAGCAGCGGGATGAAAGAGCCACATGCAGCTCTAGAGGCATGGGTTGCCGACCCCTGGATTAAACCATCTTTCTCTAGGAGTGATGGATCCTTTCTGTTCTTTTTTATTCTTTTTTTTTCTCTTTTTCATATTTAAAATTTCCACTCTTAAGAAAAAAAAATGGGGAGGGAAATTTATGAGAATGGACATCTGGAAATATTTAAAAAATAAAACCTCAGCTTTCACATTCCTTTTTATATACATAGATATGAGTAGGTGCAGTATATCTACATATATAAAAGAAAGAGGAATCCTGTGGACGGCACTCCAATGTTTGCTTGTTTTTTTAAAATAAGGGTAAGTATACTGGTGTTATAAATATACTGCAGTTTTGTGTCATTTTATGCCTGTTGATCCTTCTACGCTGCTTCTTTACCAAAGCAGATTTAGAAAACAACCCTAAATAATTCTGGAAAAGGGGGAGTAAAAATAAATAAAGAAATCTGTCTCATCATGCAATGCAGTAGGCATCCGATGGTACTAAATTCTTATCCAATCTATTTACAATATAGCTGGATACATTATTGACATGGGTTACAGTGTTTTGTCACAAAAGGGATCATTTCTCCCTCACCCCAGTTGCTCTCCGCCCTCGCATGGTCAGACGTGGGTTTCGATGAAGGAATGTGTGTGTGAGAGCAGAGAGGCCGTAATGGTGAGTTCAGAAGTTCCGTTCTTGGCTTTCAAAGCACCGCTGTACTCACAAATGTCCAGGAAAAACTCATAGTTCTTTGCTTTCCATTCCTTGAATTTCTTGGATGTCAAGTTAGGTTCGTGGAGCAAGTTGTTGATCATGGCCAGATCTCCTTCCTTGGCCTGTCCGAAAAAGAGAACATTTCAGGTGGAAAAAATATCAATCAATCCAAGGAACAACATACTCCAGAAATTATGTAGAACTAAATGGGGAGCTTCAGCTGCCAACCTCAAGTCATCAGAACTAGGGCTGATCTACTCCACAGCAGAATGCTGTGTATCTGTACAGCAAGAGTCTTCAAACTTGGCAAGTTTAAGATTTGTGGACTTCAACTCCCAGAATTCCTGAGTTAACATGACTGGAGGAGGAATTCTGGGAGTTGAAGTCCACAAGTCTTAAAGCTGTCAAGATTGAAGACCCCTGCTGTACGGCTTAACAGCTGCCATACGAGTAAGTTAGATATCAGTAAGTTATCATCCCTGGGGATTATAAGCAGACGTATTAAAACTACTATATCTTGCTGGCTTGCTATTCGGAGCCACATAGCACTACCAGCCTTACAAAAGTAAAGTGCACTAGTGAGAGACCACAGAAAAATTATTACAAAGGCAAGGGGCACTAGTGAGAGTAAAGAGAAATATTATGAACAACTCACTCCTACCAAGGCATGCTGACCAGTGGTGGGATTCAATTTTTTTTTTTACTTCCAGTTCTATGGGTGTGGCTTGATGGGCATGGCAGGGGAAGGATACTGCAAAATCCCCATTCCCTCCCCTTTCATGGGGGAAGGGTACTGTAAAATCCCCATTCCCTCCCCACCCCACTACCCTGCTTTCCAGCTCCAGTCTCCTGTGCAGGGCAACCAAAGAAGACCCAGCCGATCAGCTGGGACTCAGAAGGCAGAGAATAGATGGGGTTGGCTGGGCCAGTCAGAGGTGGGATTTGCCGGTTCTCCAAATTACTCAAAATTTCCACTACCAGTTCTCCAGAACTGATCAGAACCTGCTGAATATCCACCTCTGATGCTGTCTGCCCTCATTTATCAACCGGAAGGCTGAAATCTAGGAAGACCCAAAGACGCTTGTGGAACATCTGCCCAACAATTTTAACACTGATTCCTAATGGAAAGCCAAATGGGCTGCTGAACGTCCAGACATAGGAAGATATAAATGACCGCAATGCAAAAGCAAATAGGCTTTGAACTATTTTGCCAGTCTTGGAAGACACAAGTCATAGATCTTTTTGATGCCCTTGTTTGATTAAGAAGAACATCAGAGGAGAATTCATGACTCTCTGGAATAGGGGTGTCAAACTCAAGGCCCAGGGCTATATCTGGCCCGGGAGGTGCTTAGATCTGGCTCGCAGGGCCGCCCTGAAAACAGCAAAAGACTGGCCTGCAGTTCCTCTGCTAGGGAAAACAGAGCTCCATTTTCCCTGGCAGAGGGCTAAAGGAGCCCTCTGTTGTGGCGGACAACTAGGGTGGGATGTGTGTGCATGCCCCCCCCCCCAAGCTCTGTTTTTGCTGCCAGTGGGCTAGCAAAACGAACTAAAAACAAAACGTTTCCCCTTTTGCATTTGAGCATGCAAGAAGGGAAAGAGGAAAGGCAGAAAAAAAGAAGGAAAGACGGGAAGAGAGTAAGGAAGGAAGAAGAAGGAAAGAGGGGAAGGAAAAAGAAAGGAGAATGAAAAGGCAAGGAAAAAAGAAAAGGAAGGAAAGAAAGAAGGATGGATGGATGGAAGGAATATTATAAGGAGAGAGAGCAAGGGTCTGAAGGAAATCCTGCCCTAGCATTTGGCCACCACAGGTGCCCCCAGCATGAGTGATGTCAAGCTGGCCATGGCTCTCTGGCCATGCCCCCAGCCCCCCCCCCCCCAAGGTCAAACACAAGCCTGATACAACCATCAATGAAATTGAGTTTGACACTACTGGTCTAGAAGGTTGCTCTAGCTTCCTTCCTAGGGCTGAAAAAGAGAGAGTAACAGGCCCAAAGTCACCCAGCTGGCTTTCTGTCTGAGGCAGAACAAGAATTCACTCTCCTGGTTTCCAGCCCAGTGTCTTGACTACTACATCAAACTGGCCCTCCCTTATGCATCCACACTGCTTCATTCATTTCACAAGGATTCCTTCATTTTTTTTAGCCTGCTTCATATTTTCTACCTTTATCTTAGCAGAAAAAAAGAATTCATTAAAAGAAGAAAAGAAATAATAGCTTAATGACTCCACTTTGTGAATAGCAGTAGTATTAGAAGCTCTCCAGCTAACTGCATTCTTGAGGCTGTATGATCTAATCAGGGGTTGGTTTTTTTTGATGTGTGCATGATTTATGGTTCATTATTATTCATTTAATTTTGAACTTTAATTTTGGCTTGATGCTATTTCTGAAGGTTAACCTGACTGATGTCCAGGAGAGAAAAAAAAAAACCTCCCTTCAATTTTGAAATAAAACATAAGGAGAAGGGAGTGGGTGGGAAAAGAAGCAGAGGAATTGGATTAAGTTGACAAAGCAAGAACAAAAGAATGAGTTGAATCAAACATTTAGATCCATTTCAGGTGCAATTCACAGTGTCTGGGATGAAATGGGTGGGAGAAGCAAGCAGAATGATGAAAGCAGCATTATGTCATTTTGTGAAAGGAATAAAGGAGGCAGAGCTGGAAGGTAGAGTCAAGTGAATTATTAGCCTAGAGTTATTTCATTCCCACTAATGTTATAAGTCCAGTCCCTCTTGAATTCTGTTGACTCTTATCACACCCCAATTTAGTATTGTATGTTAGTTGACCAGATTCTTGTTTATAGGCTTCAGCAATAAATCTTCTGAACTGGAACTTATTTGTGATCCTGATCCTTCATGCCTGACATCACGCTCCAGTCTTGCCCTTTTCTGTCTTGGTGTCATGATGTTTTACCCAGTCCATAAGGGGAAGATCTTGTAATGTGATGTCACTATTTGAATGAGATTAGCAAAGTCTTGTGAACATTCCTGGGTCAAATTGGCCTTCTGCTTGGATTTAGAGATGGCCACTGGATGGAGAATTGGCCTTTCTACTTTCCTTTGATTCAGGAGTGGAAAAAACTCTCAGTTCTTATTCTAATAATCTACAGCCCCTTTCACTGAATCTACTACAGCAAGGGTCTTCAAACTTGGCAAGTTTAAGACTTTGTGGACTTCAACTCCCAGAATTCCTGAGCTAACGTGACTGGAGGAGGAATTCTGGGAGTAGAAATCCACCAATCTTAAAGCAGAGGTCTTCAAACTTTACAGCTTTAAGACTTGTGGACTTCAACTCCCAGAATTCCTGAGCTGGAGGAGGAATTCTGGGAGTTGAGCTTCAAGCTGTCAAATTTGAAGACCCCTGTATGACAGGGAGAACATATTCTTACTTTTAAAGTACTTTTCAGTACTCTGATGCGATGCAACTTTTCATTGATGACAGGGTCATTGCATCTCTTTACGAAGGACCTCCGGAATTCCTGCTTGGTGGAAGGGCGTTGGTCTCCAAAGGCTGACAAACTGGCTTGTTCCAAAGTCTTGTAGAGTTCATGAAGACCATCAGTGCTCTTCCTTCGTTCTTCTACTTTTTCTAAAGAGAAGCAAACCTGCTTTAGAAGCTAGATATACTTAAAGTGAAGGGAAACAAAGTGAAAAACTGTAATCCTTATTGTGGCAGATGAATATTGTGCGAATCAGAGCAGTGGTTAGAATGCAGTATTGCAGGCTAATTCTACCAACTGCCAGCAGTTTGATTCTGACCGGTTCAAGAGCTGGGGTGGTACAGTTGTTAGAATGCAATACTGCAGGCTAATTCTGCTGACTGCTGATTGCAAGCAGTTTGTCAGTTCAGTTTTTACTGGCTTAAGATGGACTCAGCTTCCAATCTTTCTGAGGTTGGTAAAATGAGGACCCAGCTTGTTGGGGGCAATATGCTGATTCTGTAGACTGCTTAGCTACGGCTGTAAAGCACTGTGAAGCAGTATATAAGTGTGCTATTGTTATTGCCCTTCCTTCCTTCCTTCCTTCCTTCCTTCCTTCCTTCCTTCCTTCCTTCCTTCCTTCCTTCCTTCCTTCCTTCCTTCCTT
>BLBF01000058.1:13138313-13158626 GCA_015471245.1 Laticauda colubrina
TGATTGTGTGATCAAAATTCAGACACTTGGCAACTGTTTCATATTTATGACCGTTGCTGTGTTCCAAGGTGGTGTAATCCCCTTTTGTGACCTTTTAACAAGAAAGTCAATGGGGAAGCCAGATTCACTTAACAACTGGTTACTAAATTATCAACAGCAAGGATTCACTTAATGACTATGACAAGGAAGATCATAAAATGGGACAAAATTCACTGAACAAATATCTCACTTAACAACATAAATTTTGGGCTCAATTGTGGTTGTAAATCAAGGATTACCTGTACTTTTGAAAATAATTATGCCACTCAAAATTAGCAAGAGGGAACTTACATTAGAGGAATTTGAATAATAATAACAAAACTACATGGAAGAAATCTTCATGTTAAAGAAGAAAAGCCGGATGATTTTCCATCTCTGAGAAATTTTCTTCAGCAAATTATATTGACAACAACTTAATGGAAGACACATGAAAGCCTTTGAATTTTAAAACTGTAAATAATTAATATATATATATATATATATTTATATTTAATCCCAGAAAATTTACTAGATTGGCCTTATTAATGTACATAGTAAAAAGACACAATGTTATGTTGATTCACACATCTCTAATAAACTGTAGTCTACCAAACTTTTTGCTAAGAAATAAACCTGTCCTTACAATATTTTATAGTTCGAGTGATGAATGTCAAATCACTGGGAAAATTGACAAGCAGAAGTCAGTGTGTCTTAAAATGGTCTTGAATTTAATTCAGTGTTATTAATACTTGACAAGAATCCACCCAACTGGGGCTTTCCGATCTCAAAGTTATGGCAGATTTGCAATGGTTGCTCTCTATCTTGCTTTTCTCCTTGGTGACCATATTGCATGCACTCATTTTCACTGGAAGGACTGAAAATGTGCCCTTTGAGGGTTGGAGAATTGGAAAATTATACACCGGTGTTTTCTCCAAAATAAGACCAGGTCTTATTTTATTTTGGGTCCCAAAATAAGCACCAGGTCTTATTTTCAGAGGATGTCTTACCCACTTACTTTAGGAACACTGCAGCCACGCCTCCCACACTCTGACACCTGTCATGCCACTGGCTGACTTCTGCATTGGTATGACAAGCCTCATGGTGTATTGCAGCGGCACCACTGAGCTGTGAATGATGGCACCAGTATGATGCACCATGTGGTGTCTGGCTGCAAGTGGCCGCAAGCAGCCACAAAAGGTGTCAGGGTGTGAGAGGTGTGGCTGCGGTGTTTCTAAAGTAAGCGGGCAAGACATTCCCTGAAAATAAGACCTGGTGCTTATTTTGGGACCCAAAACAAAATAAGACTGGGACCTAATATAAGTGGGTGTGGCGTACATGGGGGCCATCATCCTCACCCCACTTTAGCTTCTTTTTTATTCGTGCGCCTCGCTCCACATCTTATAACCAGACAGTGGGTGGAGTCTAACTAGGGCTTATTTTAAGGGTAGGGCTTATATTAGGCACAGGGCAGAAAATCGGGCTTGGGCTTGTTTTCGGGGTAGGTCGTATTTTGGGAAAACACGGTTTTTGAAAGGAGACCCAAAAATAATCAAGACTCATTGGGCAGTATTAGGCTTCAAGGTTTAGGGACCATGGTCTAGATCCTGAAGACTATGTCTAAAAGCTGAAGCCCAAAACTGCCCAACAGAAACTGGTCATGGAAGTCTACACCAGCATAATCTAGACCTGCTTTTAAAAAAAATATCCTGCCTTTATTATTTTTTATAAATAACTCATAACTCAACATGGTGAGCATAGGTCATCCTTCTTCCCCTTCCTCTTTGAAGTGATTTGGGTTGAGAAAGTGTGACGAGTTCAAGGTCACCCATGACTAAAATGGAACTAGAACTCAGTCTCCTGGTTTCTAGCCTCATGCCTTAACCACTAGATCAAACTGACTCCCCATAGATATAAATATAACAGTATATCTTTTGTGTTCCTTCTGATACCGATGATAGATTGCTTACATCTAATGAGAGCAGACTCCCTTTTAATAGTTGTGGTGGCCAGAGGTGGATATTCAGCAGGTTCTGACCAGTTCTGGAGAACTGGTAGCGGAAATTTTGAGCAATTTGGAGAACCGGCAAATCCCACCTCTGACTGACCCTGCCCCCATCTATTCTCTGCCTTCTGAGTCCCAGCTGATTGGCTGGATCTTCTTTTGTTGCCCTGAATAGGAGAATGGAGCTGGAAAGCAGGTTAGTGGGATGGGGAGGGAATGAGAATTTTTCAGTAACCTTCCCCCAGGGATGGGGAGAAAATGGAGATTTTACAGTATCTTTCCCCTGCCACGCCACCAAGCCACGCCCACCAAACCACGCCCACCAAACCATGCCCACAGAACTGGTAATAAAAAAATTTGAATCCTACCACTGGTGGTACCCATACCATTACACAAGATTGCATGCTGGTACCTGGCATCTGAAAAGAATGACTGGCTTCTTATAATTAAAGAAGATTTTATTTTATTTCTTAACTGTCTTTACTTTACTTACGACTAAAAATACCAAATTGTTTCCCTGAGATTCCCTTGAATCTCAAGGCCCTTCATCATCATTATTCTGATTATCAAAGCTGGGCCATATTTCTAGATTTATCTCTGATCTCTGATTTGACAATTTACAGGGAAGTTGAGCATTCTTTTAAAATGTTACTGCACATACAGCTGTATTAAAAGCTGGGCAGAATTGCCAGACTGACTCATTCATTCAAAAACTCAGAGATAAGCATGCAATGAGTCATAGCAGTAAATTATTTCTCTAATAAGTTTTGTGGGATTTACCTTTCTCATAGCTGTACCTCCTTGGCGCTCAGCAACAGAGCTGACATACCTGCAAAAGAGATCATGGAAGAAAAGATTTCAAATACACAAACAGAATGAGTAATAAATACCATTTATACTGGTTACACAGTGACAGGTGGCAGAAATTCCTGCTGGCTCTATGAACTAGGCTGCCTGGCAAGTCTCTCATTGCTCATGCAAGTTTTAGCCCAAAAGGATCAATAAACAAAAAGCAGTTCGGAATCATTTGGCATTTTGGCAAGAAATGGACACACCACGGAAGTCATTCACTTAATTGAACAAGGGGTTTGTTGGGAAGTGGATTTTTTTTTTAAGTCTTTAGGATTCTAGTTTGAAAAGGACTCGGTTGGTGGAGGGAATTCAGCCCCAGAAATGTGAAGCTGTAACATATGACTAATGGTTGCAGGAATTGGATATATCTAGCTTAATGAGAAGACTAGGGGTGAGGTGATAGTAATGCTCCAGTATCTCAGGGGCTGCCCCAAAGAAGAGGAAGTCAAGCTATTCTCAAAAGCACCTGAAGGCAGGACAAGAAGTCATGGGTGGAAACTAATTAAGGAAAGAAGCAACCTAGAAATAAGGAGACATTTCCTGACAGATAGAACAACTAATCAGTGGAACAACTTGCCTCCAGAAGTTGTGAATGCTCCAACACTGGAAGTTTTTAAGAAGAGACTGAACAACCATTTGTCTGAAGTGGTGTAGGGTCTCCTACTTGAGCAGGGGGTTGGACTAGAAGACCTCCAAGGTCCCCCGACCAACTCTGATATTCAGCGAAGTTGTGGATGCTCCATCACTGGAGACCTTTTAAGAAGAGACTGGATAACCATGTGTGGCGTAGGGTCCATTGCTTTAGCAGAGGATTGGATTAGAAAACTTTAAAGCTTAATACTCTTCCAACACTGTTACTCTATTAATATCACCCCCACCTAAAAATCTTTAGGTATAGCCAAGGATGGGCTGCTGGGGGTTTGCAGGGGTTCAGGAGAGCCCCTAGCTATGATTCTGTGCAGTTTGGAGAACCCCCAAATCCTATTCCTGACTGGCCCCACCTGCCCCACCCCTCCCAGGAGTCCCCACACAGTCCGTTTTGGATGCAGATAAGTGCAAGGTATGCACGGAGTCTCGGGGAGGGTGAAAAACAGGCCTCCCATAGGTTCAGGAAGGCCAGAAATGGGCCCGTTTCTGGCTTCCAGGGAGCCTCCAGAGCCCAGGGGAGGGCAAAAATACTTCCCCACCACCAGGGTGCAGGAGGCCAACTAGGCCACATCCACCATGATTATGCCCACCCAGGAACCAAGCAGAGAACCCATTGTTAAGATTTTTGGGTCTAGCCCTTAGAGGCGAGACTGGCCACTCAACACTTCTGTTGATTTGAGATTCAGATCAGAGTTTTAGAGTTTTGGGTTTACAAACCTCAAAGCTGGTCTCCATGAATGCAGCTATTGGAAATGGGAGGAGGTAAAAGTGTCAGGTTTCGTGGGAAGTCCATGACACAGTTAACAGGAGGAGAACCAAGTTCTACATCTTGTGTCAAACCTTTGGTCTGTCTAGCTAAGTCTGTAGGATTTCAGGTCTCTTGTGTCTCTTCAATGTCTCTAGTTTTGAACAGGCAAAAGTGGAAACTGACAGAGGAAGCATGGGCCAGTCTTTCTCTCAGCCCAGCTCACCACACAGGATTGTTGTTGTGGGGGAAATAGGAGGAGAAAGGAGGACTAAGTTTGTTCGATGCCTTGTGTTATTTATAAAAATAATAAAGGCAGGATAAAAATAAACAAACAAATAGCTCTCAATCTCACAAAGAGGAAATAGGCAAAAGCACTTTCCCAACGTTGTGACTGAATAACAGGCGTCCAGAGCATGTTGTTGAGATCTTAGGTTCACACACACCCATTGTGATTATCTTCTGATATCTTCATCTCTCAAAATTTCAAGGCCCTCTTTAAAGTTGCCCAAGCTGTCTACCACTACATAATCTGCTCTAGATATATGCATTTTGTCTGGATTTGCCTACAATTCAATTTCTGGATTCTATTTATAACATGAATCATTTTAGAAACCTCCATCAGGTTTTCTTTAACTTGCTTTTTTCTTTCTTTCTTAAAATGAGAAGGAGAATCTTTGAGGGCGCCCAATAATTTAAGAAAGTTCTTTATTCTGATTTTCGATGATTTAGGGCTGTGAGGGCAAACCTATGGCATGCGTGCCACAGGTGGCATGCAGAACCATTTGTGCTGGCATGCAAGCCGCAGGCAAATTTACCTTGCTGCACATGTGCATGCCTTACAGCTGATTTTCAGGTGGTTTGAGACCTTTTTCAGCCTTCCAGAGGCTTGAAAATAGCCTTTGCAGGCTTTGCAGGACGAATAATAGGCTTGTTTCATCACTTCCTGTAAACACCGGAAGTGATGAAATGAGCCTATTATTTGGCCTGCAAAGCCTGCAAAGGCTATTTCCAAGCCTCTGGGAGGCTGAAAAAGGTCTCAAACCAGCCCAAAATCAGATGTGAAGTGCACTGCAGGTAAGGGGGCAGCGGTGGGGGAATTGCGGGCACATGTGCAGGGGGCGTGGGGGGCACTCATTGCCTTCATTGGTGCTGGCACACGAGCGTGTAAGCAAAGCGCATGCAACATTTTTGGCACAGGACCCCAAAAAGGTTAGCCACCACTGATTTCGGGAATGCTTTAAAGTGTGTTGAACTTCAGAGGCCCAGGTTGAATTTTATTTCATATATATCTAAGTGTCTGTCTTTGTCTCGATCTGCGAGGCTGAAAATTAATGATTTTGCTGTCAATTTTTGGCAGACTAATCATGAATAAAGGAGCCACAAAGCGTGAACTTTGTCCACCTGTATCTCTGAAAACTGCTGAGATTTTCATACCCTCCAGGCTTGGAGCAGTAGGTTTCTCCTAATTCTAAGCATTGCTCTAACTCATCTGAAACTTGTCAGTTCCAATGCTTCTCCTCATTTTTTATGATCAGTGCCCATCTGGACAAAATCCTGCTGAGACAAAGGTTGATTCTGTGTTGTGAAACCAGAATACAGAATCGAATTTTTGCAAGAGAATCATGCGGCTGTTTTCTTTGCCTATATAGAAAATCCTGTTTAGTCTGACAGTTGACCTAATCAACTGTAACTATAGAATACGTCCACAAATAATCTCAGACATCAAGCTTTTCCCACATGGGGAGCAGATCAGCATCTGGAAACTACAGGTCTGAAACAAATTTGAGGAACCACTGCACTGGGTTTATACCATGTGACCATCTCAGTAAAAAGAGGACTGGCTATTTTGTGATTGAGTCTTAGACAAACTCAGCTGTTATCATATCATATGAAGCAGACTGTCTTGATGTCTTTGTAGATTCTCAATCATCCAGGTCATGGTGTTGTGGTTTGCTGGCAGCAGGTGTTAATGGCTGAGGTCTCTGAGAGCAAGGACTCAGATGTGGGGCCTGCATGTGATGCAGAGATGGGGCCAGGACTATTGGAGAGTGGGGTGTTGCCTTTGGAGCTTGTGGAGTCTGCCAGCAGTGATGAAGAGGACAACGGGGTGCCTATGTTCAGTGTGTGTGCATGCAGGGCAGCTGCATGGGTAACTCAGGAGTAAGGCTGCAAGGTGATGGCTCCTCCTATAAGGGATAAAAGCCAGCCTTCGGGGTTGGCTTCTCTGCAGGAAGCAAAGAAGTTCTTTCAACTCCAAGTTCTCGTGGAAGTCCTGTCTGTTCTGGTTTGTGTTTGGAGATTTTTGGTTTGGATTATTTCTCTGCAGTTAATCTTGTATTCTTGGCAGCCTTTCATAACCTTAAAAGGGCTTACTCTTATCTGGGAATATTAGTTTTAATGCCTCTTTGCTGTGAATGAACAGAATTCACAGAGACACATTAAAAAGGTTTGTTTTTATATATGCTTTGTGTTTATTTGATTTGAATGAGGCTTGGATTAGAACATATGGTTGTCCAAAGTCTACCAGAAGAATTAATCAGTGGAGCAACTTGGCTCCAGCGGTTGGACAACTATAACATTTCCTGTCTGAGCAGGGGGTTGGACTAGAAGACCTCCAAAATCCCTTCCAACTCTGTTATTCTGTTAACAATGCTTGTGAGAAGAAAGACAATGGAGATTTATACAGCTGTCCATGATAGGATCAGAGTTTTTCGATTGCAGGAAATACGACTTCAGTAACAGAGTGGTCAATTCCTAGAATGCATTACCTGACTCTGTAGTCTCTTCCCCAAACTTTAACTTTTGACTGTCTACTGTTGACCTCACCCCATTCCTAAAAGGTCTGTAAGGGGCATGCCTAAGAGCACCAATGTACCTATCATCCCTGTCCTAATGTTTCCCTGTTGTTCATACCCATTTTATGTACTCTTAATCATGTTTCCAATTATATCTGTTATCTAAAACATGGTTGACAAATAAATAAAGAGTAGATGTAGTAAAGCTTTTGTTTCCCTTTTGTAATGCTGTTACTCAAGGTCATCCCTTGAAACTTTGTGATAAGAGGTAAAGTAACACCTTGCGCAGCCCAGTGATAGGTTCCCTTCTAAGTTCTCAGTGCACAAGAACTTAATACTGTGTGACCCAGCTCTTGCGCTCTTCATTTCACAGCTCCTACAGGGATCCACGCGTCCTACCTAAACAGCATTTAGGTAGCCATTTCAGAGCCTGTATCAAATCTAGAAAGCTGCTGGACTTTGACTTATCATTCCAGCGCAAGACACAGCTGCATGCTGAGCCAGAAGGATCCAGAAAACAACAACAACCCCTCCTCTTTTCCTCTCTCTCTCTCTCTCTCTCTCTTTTTTTTTTTTTGAGGGCATCATTGGCTTAAGCAGCAGGAGAGCCAGCTCGCTGCTGATTTGGCTACAGCCAGGTATTCCTTCGGGGTCAGCTGTTTGAAACGTTGGTAGGAGAAAACCTCAGCTGTGACAGAAAGGCCTCTCTTGACTTCCTGCAGCTTTTGGACTGAACCCTGCCGAGCACGAAGGGCAAAGAAGCAGTGCCTTCTTAGCTGAACAAAAGAGGAAGAGATTGGGTTTGCATCCTGCCGATTTAGAAACTCACGCTGGTCTGCTGACTCAAGAAATACACAAAATTGTCTGCTACAACGTCTTGCCTGTCAATGACTTCTACAGCCTCAATCACAACAATACCACAGGCAAATAACCGATACAAACTCAAAGTAAACCACTCCAAACTCGATGGCGGAAAAATACGACTTCAGCAACAGAGTGGTCAATGTCTGGAACGCCCTACCCGACTCCATTGTTACAGACTCACCCCTTGCAGCTTCAACCTCAAACTGGACCTCAGAACATCTCTTCGGAGTCAAACATCTCAGCCATCTTGGCCATCACATCTCAGCCATGGAGTCATAAGGGACTATTAAAGTGTCAGGTGGCCTAAAATCCATAATATGGCTAGAATAGAAGCCATTCTAATTTTAGAATACTAGGACTAGGGGTGACATGATAGCAGTCTTCCAATATCTCAGGGGCTACCCCAAAGAAGAGGCAGTCAAGCTATTCTCCAAAGCACTTGAGGGCAGGTCAAGAAGCAATGGGTGGAAACTAATCAAGGAGAAAAGCAATCTAGAACTAAGGATAAATTTCCTGACAGAGAGAACAATTAACCAATGGAACAATTTGCCCCCAGAAGTTGTGGATGATCCAACAATAGAGGTTTTAAAGAAAAGATTGGACAACCATTTGTCCAATCTCTTGGACAACCTGATCGGGGGGTCCCTTCGAACTGTGTTATTCTCTTATTCATATTTTTGGCTCCTTCTTTTAGAAGAGAGGTCGCCAACCTTTTGCACCTCAGGGACCACCAGACTCATAATTTTAGATCCCAGGGACCACTATCTGGTTCTGTGGGCATGGCCTAATTTGTGGGTGTGGCTTGGTGGTCATGTGACTGGCTGGGCATGGCTTGTATGTAAATATTATAAACATTTATATAAATATTGAATTTTTTATTTAAAAAAGAGCAACTTTTACCCAAAATCAGGCAAAGCAGGCAGACTGAGTTGCTCACAGAATCATTCAGTGATCTATCTATCTGCCATCGACTAGCTCAGTCTCTCAAATTTGCTTGCTGTGAGTCTGCACTGAATTTGCTTGCAAGCAAAACTTCAGTCCGAAGGGAAGTTCGGCTGTGCTGAGCCAAAGATCTAAAGACTAGCTAGGAAGCAAGAAATCCAACCATTTCCTGCTTCCTAGCTAATCTAAATCTCCCAGCACAGCAGAATAGCTGATGGTCGGAAAAAGAAAAATAGAAATTTAGCAGGCAAGTTTATTGGGTAAGGAATGAGTGGGCGGGGAGGGTTCCTGTGGGCCATGTGGCCAGCGCAGCCTTATGCTTCTGCACACCCTGGATTAATTGCTTTGGGGGGGTGCTCTGGGGGTGAGATTTGCAGCCCACCAAAATTTTCTCGTGGCCCACCGGTTGGTGACTGCTGTTATGGAGCATACATTCAAGTCAGACGTCTAATAATTAATGGTAAATTTGCAATGTTGATCATGCTAAGAAGCCAATATGTTTATCCAAGGGTCTATATTTTACTAGGGTGAATGCACTTTGCCACACCAAGGTTAAGAAAACCATACTAGGAGTTAAAAGTCTATGGAGACCCTCAATCAGCCAAGTCATGGTTGTCCCAAAGGTGCTTTTTTTCCAAAAGTCAAATGGACTTGTGGGTTGTTATTGTTTTTAAAGAAAACATTTTGCTTATCATTCAAGAAGCTTCTTCAGAGACTGACTTTCTTAGCCAATGTACATTTGTATCTTTAATGCTTTCAGAGATCAGTGGTACTTACAAATAAAGATTAGTCAGGCGTACTTACCCCATTGTGATATTTTTACTTATTTGTATTAGCTAGCTAAGCAAATTAGGCTCCTAAAGTCAAATGTAGTAATGTATGTATGTATGTTATGAATGAATGTATTCATTATTTTCATTTCATTGTTATATAAAAAATCTACAATAGATCTATCTGGCTTACCTGCTTGCAACTAAGAGAGGGTACTTTTGTCAGTGTACCTGGTTCATACTTCATGCACAGTGGTGGGATTCAAATAATTTGACAAATTGTTCTCTTCCCTAATGATTTCTTTCAACAACCAGTTCACCAAACTGCTCAGAAAGTTAACAACTTGTTCTCCTGAGCTGGCTGAATCCCACCACTGCTTATGCTATAGTGGGCTTAGCTGTGATGTATTGAATAAACCATGACTGTTTTGTCCATGGGAGATTCTCAGTCATCCAGGTCCTGGTTGTCCCAAAGGTGCTTTTTTCAACAGGCAACTGGACTTTCTGGTTTTTCTTTGAAGAAGTTTTGCTTCTCATCCAAGAAGCTTCTTCAGGTCTGAGTGGATGGTGGGGAATGGAAGGATTTATACTCCTTGCAGACAGCTGGACATTTGCATTCCTTAACAGGCCATTGAGGTCACCTGGAGGTTTATCTCTGTCATCAGGGTCACCTGAATAGTACAAATAGGTATGGAGCCTTCCTGGAACTGGTGAAAGGACTGTGTTGTAGATTGGAGATAGATGATGTCATATCCCTCCCCCTCCGTTGAGAGAGGGCTGTTAAGTTTGGACATAGTTGGTCTCTTTAACCCCTCTTTCAAAGCAGCAGTCCTCTCTGTCCAAAATATGGGCTTTGTTGTTTTCAAAAGAGTGGCCTGTGCCCTTTAAATGCCGATGGACAGCTGAATCTTAGTCCTGAGGTGTTTATTATGACTATTTTAGCCCTTACTGTATGCCAAAGTATAAATTGGATTGCAAGCAATTGATGGAATTGTTAGATTATAAGCAATGGATGGGATTGTAACATCCATCGCTCCCCATGTCAGAGCTGAGAGCAAGATGTTGAGCTAATTTGTATATACCATAAATTGGTCCCTTTCACAGCTTTTTTTCTCCCAGTAGCATCAACCCATCCATTTGCAGGCAGACCGGTGCAATCAATATTCTTTGGCACTTCTCCACCAGTCTCAGAGCTATGTGCCATTATAATTAGCCACACAAATGTGGAACAACATGCTGCTGTGGGAATTTATCAGTAATTGCACTGCAGGGTAACTGCTCATCACAGATCTCCACACTGTGGTTGGCATTCCCAGCAAATATGTCTTCGGTGTAGAATCTCAAAGAGACAGATGTCCCATCAGAGGGAACACAGCTGGGAAGAAAGTTATTCCAACTGGGAATTGACTCTGAACCAGCTCTTCCTTTGGCTGAAGAAAGTGAAGGTCAGATTTACCCTACCACGACAACAGAAAGATAACTAACAGAATAGGAAGAACTAGGCAACTATATCTAGGCTGCTATTTGGTTGGTGACTGTACACTTTAATAAGCTACATCTGACCTGCAAAAATTCAGGAACTATAACATAGTAGTAGAGAGATATACATGAAAGCAAGCAATAAACCCTACTCCCACTCACACTGAGGCTGTTACCTAGTTAGGCAATGAAATGTTTGCAGGCAAACAGCCAAGCTCCAAGTATTACACCAAGGATCTTCAAACTTGGCAAGTTTAAGATTTGTGGACCAACTCTCAGAATTCCTGAGCTAACATGACTGGAGGAGGAATTCTGGGAGTTGAAGTCCACAAGTCTTAAAGCTGTCAGGTTTGGAGACCCCTGAGTTAGACTCTCTATCTCTGTCTACACTGCAATGGTTCAGTTGCATGGAAAAGAATGCTCTTCAATGGAAGACCAAATGAGGGATGTTGCTGACAGCAAGAAAATAATGGGAGGAACATTGTGTGCATCAGGTAGACTTACATGGTGTGCTTACAAACTTAACAATGATCCGACTGCTATGTTCAAAGTGCTCATTCACTGCCCATTGCTCATTCATTGGAGCATCTATCTGGTGACAATCCAACCCAGATGCCACTTCTTTCAAATAAGTGCATCAAGTCATCAGTAAAGGTAAACATTTCCATAATTACTATGCCTGGTTTCTTCTATTTGCACAATTCTTATTAGGGGTGGAAATGAAAGAATAAAATGACTTGTTTCATTTAAATAACACAGCAGGTGGGGGGCTCTCGGCCTCATTCATAATCCCAGGCTGAGGTTGTTTTGTCTCCACAGTTCCTTGAGAAGGTAATTTACAATTCCCATTAAGGAAATAACACAAGACTGTAGGAAGTCAAGAACAAGATAGCCAAAAACGTTTGTCACCATTCAAGAGCGAACAAACCTGACTGAAAGAAACATGTAGGTGCTTTGATTACAAATATTATACTAAGATTGCAAGAAAATTGCTCCAGGGTTGGTGTTGGCAATGACTTAGATGCTTGGAATAGCAGATTGAGATAGGTGGCAAAGGGGACACAGGCTGCCATTTGCATCTACGGAGGGTGCGAGTCAGGCTCCAAGAACCAAACAACTCATGTCAAGTTACTTCCTAGCAGTTTCTTTTATTGTTCCTCACCTATAGATAGGAATTTTGCCAACCTAAAGCAACTCTTTGCATCACTGAATATGTACTCTGGGAACTGTTAGAAAGGAGCTGTCTTCACCCTCTTTCTCCCACACAAACTGTCTAAGCTTCAATGTCTCTTGTTGCTCTCCCTTCTGGGAATCCAGACTGCATTCTACCGCACTGAAAGATCTCAAGAAGGAATACAATGATGAGAGATTTTTTTAAAAAATTATTATTGTCCCACTGTATGCTGAAAATTATAATAAAAATGAGTCATGCTAGGATATGGAATTCTAGAGTTGGAAGGGACTAAAGAGGACATTGCAGGATTTACTACACTCTCCCCAATAGATGACAATCCTACTTCTGTTTGAAAAGCTCCAGTGAAGGAGAAGGAATCCTTTACCTGTGATCGCCTATTCCAATGGTACACTGGTAGTCCTTGACGTGTGACCACAATTGAGCCAAAATTTCTGTGGTTAAGTGAGACATTTGATAAGTGAGTTTTGCCCCATTTACGATCACACGATCATGGGGATGCTGCAAAGCTTGAAACTGAAAAACAGTCCTAAGTCACTTTTTCCAGTGCCGTTGTATGTAGAGAAGCTAAACTTATGCCATGTTTGACTCCTCCCCTGCTCTGGCAGTAGTTCTCCTATAAGTTCAGTAGGGGTGGAATAGCTTAAATATGAACCAGTTGCCAAGTGTCTGAATTTTGATCACATGAGGATGGGGATGCTGCCAATGTCGTAACTGTGAAAAACATTCATAACTCATAGTTTTCAGTGCCATTGTCCCTTTGAATGGTCACTAAACAAACTTGTCAAGCCCGAAATTGACATAAGTATAGCCATTTTAGTTAGTCTTAGTATATATATTTTTTCTTACTTTCTCTGCAGCAGTCATAGGGGGATGGGTTTCGGGCTTGCCACATACCTAAGGAGGGGGGAGGAGTGGAGATAAAGAGAGTTGTTTTTGGCTAGGTGATCTTCCTTCCCGTGGGAAACAGGCTGTCCTTGCTTGGGACCTTTGAGGTGGAGATTTATGACTTCAAGCAATGTTGAATTACTTCTATTGGAGAAGGTGACTTGTAATATTGTGAGGTAATTCTGGGTTGGGTCAGATCCAGAATTACCATGGACTTTGCCAATTTGATGCTTTCCTAAAATAAAGAAATCTTTTTTGAAGATGGACTTTTTTTTTTTTTTAATGGACTTCATCACTTGGAAACCTGACAAAACTGTTGTAAATCAAGTACTACTTGTACAGGTTTTACAGTCAAGAGGATCCTTCCAATATTAAGCCTGTATCAACATCCTCGAAGTTCCATCCAGTAGTGAGATTTAAATAATTCAACAACTGGTTCTCTGCCCTAATTATTTTTTCCGACAACCGGTTCACCAAACTGCTCAGGAAGTTAACAACCAATTCTCCCAAACCGGTGTGAACTGGCTGAATCCCACCACTGATTCCATCCCATTATTTGTAAGCTGACCCTCTGAAGCAAGCACATGTACTCCAGTCCTAATGCAGGCTCTCCTTGCCTTTAATCTCACATATATTGACGGTGCATGAAGGGAGGCTCAGCTAATCTCATTGTACACATGTTGTACTCTGACAATAAAGGTTGATTAATACGTTTTGTACTTCCACTTTCTTTCAGACAGACACACAAACTCTAACAAACTACCTGGTCATGACAGTGTAAACTATAGGGTCCTTGGTGCTTTCTGAGCCTGGTTGTTTGCTTGAAGAGGCTTCAATATCTGGCTACTCATAACATCAGATGATGTTACCTAGCCCAGTAAAGCTGCAGCTTTACAGCTGGAAATGACCACTGTCTGCAAGAAATAGAAATCCTTCCATTTCTCACTGTCCTGTCGGAGCTGAAGAAGCTTCTTGGGTGAGAAGCGAAACGTCTTCAAAAAAATTAACCAGAAAGCCCAGTTGCCTCTTGAAAAAGCACATTTGGGAAAGCCATGACCTGGATGGCTGAGAATCTCAAGTTGACTGCAGTGAATTGGCCATGGTGAGTTAGCCTTGGCAAGTTGACCATGGTGAATTGACCACAATGTGTTGGCTGCACCAAGTTCTCCCATTCCATCTGCTGACAGTCCCTTGAGTACTGGAAGACAGCTATCATGCTTCCTCTTCTCTTGATGGGCTAGACCAGGGGTATCAAACTCGATTTCATTGAGGGTCACATCAGGGTTGTGACTGACCTTGAGCAGCATGGCCAGCTCAGTGTCACTCGTGTCAGGAGTGCCTGTGATGGCCTGAGGAGTCTGACAACAAAAACTGGCTCCTGAGTTCTGCTTTCAGCTGCAATGGCCTCCTGCAACCCTCTGCCAGCAAAAACGGAGCTTGGGAATCCCACCCACAGCCCTCCCGAGCTCCATTTTCAACTGTGATGGCCTCCTGCAACCCTTTGTCAATGAAAATGGAGCTCAAGAGAGCCACATGCAGCCCTCCTGAACACCATTTTCACTGGCACATACACTGGGTGCTGGTCCTTCACTTTTTCCAGGGCAGCTCTGCAGGCCAGATTAAGCCCCCTGTGGGCCAGATCTAGCCCTTGGGCCTTGAGTTCGACACCCCTGGGCTAGACATACCTAGCCTCTCTCAAACTTTCATCAGACATTTAGCCTCCAGAGCCCTTATTATTTTTGTTGCTCTTCTCTGCACGCTTGCCAGGATCTCAACATCTTTTGTGTGACCAGAGCTGGATGACGTATTCTAAAAGCAGCCTCACCAGTGCTGTATAAAGTAGTACAGGTGGTCCTTGACTCACGAGAGTTCGTTTAATGACTGTTGAAAGTTACGACAGCGCTGACAACAGTGACTTATTTGTTCACAGTTCCAAGCATTGCAACATCTCCATGATCACCAGATCAAAGTTGGGATGCTTGGTTTCTACTTATGGTGATTGCAGTGTCTTGCAGTCATGTGATCCCCTTTTATGCCCCTCTGACAGGCAAAGTCAATGGGGAAGCAGGATTCATTTTACAATCGTGTTACTAATTGGAATGATTCCCTTAACAAATGGGGCAAGAAAGCTTGTAAAATGAGGTGAAACACACTGAAAAACTCTCTGACTTAGCCACAGAAATTTTGAGCTCAATCATGGCCATAAGTCAAGGACTAGTATACTATCACTTTGCCTTCCTGTAGGGGTTATGAGAAGGTTATTAAAGGTTATGTGATCAGATGCTAGCTTATCTAGCCTCTTTCCTTTCCTATGGAAGCTAAATTCAGACTTTGCTATCCGATGGCCTTCGCTTCTGTTCTTGTTCTGACTCAGGCTTCCCCAACTATAATTATGCACAAATTCGTTTTAAAAACAAAACCTATTTTATTGCAATGTTGAGAATTGTTTTCATTTCCAGCCGGAATTAATCTTAAACAGTCCCTCACGCTAAGCACAAACCTTTCAGTTCTGTGAAGTGCTGCCAAAAATAGGAGTATCCAATTAACAAGAAAAGAAACCAACCGAAGTACAAGAAAAACCAATCGAAGTACAAGGAGCTTCAACAATGACTCGGAACCAATTGAACTACTTTGTTTCCTGCAAAGGTTTCATCATTGAGGTCTGACTTTTATCCCTTAGGGGAGGGGCAATAATCTCCCAGCCTTACTCCCGAGCCTCCCCTTTTGTCTCAGCTGCTCTCGCCTTCTAGCAGCTCTGTGCACACACACGCTGGGAACAGGCTCCCCTTGTTCCTCTGCCTCGCTGCTGCCAGACTCCGGAGGCTCCAGAGTCAGCACACAACTCCCAGATGGTCCTGGCTCCATCTCTGCATCGGATGCAGGACCCTCATCCAAGTCCTTGCCAGACTCCCTGACTGGTCACCGTTCTTCCCCATTGTCTGATTCCACTGCTGTCTGCACCGGCTGCCAGTGAACAACAACAGTTGCCTTCTCTTCATTTTGCTTAACATTCTACCTGGCAAAATGCCTGAAGAAACCCAGAAGGCTCTGCTATTCCCTCGGAGAATTTAAACCTGCCAGGAAATTGGATAGAGCCATAAAAGCTAAAACTTGGCCTGACAAACTATCCATCATAGCCTATTCCCCCCCCCCTTTTCATCTTCTGACACTGAGAATAAGAAGCAACATCCCACCCAGAGCATTCAAATCCCAGATACTTTTCTTTCTTGCCTTAATGGATCCAGGATTAAACCCATCACCCTCAAATTTCATTTTTCACGTCTTGCCAAGATGGGAGGTGGGTAGTAAATGAAATCTCCTGCAGAAATAAATAAAACAAGTTTTCTTCATTCCCTGGGCATGTCCATGGGGAAATGGTGAAGCTACAGGGAATGTGTTTGCCATCTCAAAAAGATAAAGATTTCTTTTACAATCTATAGAAAGCTGGGGTTAATCAGGGGTATCAGTGCAACCGGGTGGGAATTGGCTCTATTTCTTATTTCTCGGGCTTAAACATTCCTTGAACTTATTTGTGGCTTCTGAACACGAGAACAACATCCTACCTGTCAATGACTACTTCAGCTTCAACCACAATAACACATGAGTAAACCAAAGATGCAAGCTCAAAGTAAACTCAAACTCAAAGTAAACTGCTCCAAACTCGATTGCAGAAAATATGACTTCAGCAACAGCGTGGTCAATGCCTGGAATGCACTACCTGACTCTGTTGTTAGATCCTCAAACCCCCAAAACTTTAACCTTAAACTCACTCCATTCCTAAGAGGTCTGTAAGGGGGCGTGCACCAGTGTGCCTACCGTCCCTGTCCTACTCTCCCCATTTATTTGTACTCATATACTTATACCTGATAATACTTATATGTTATGTTCATATTTATACTTGTTTTCTCATACATGCTTGACAACCTAACTAACTAAATATAAAATAAACTTGCACACACATGCCTTGATGCAATTTAGCAATAGTTTTTAGCACAGCAATAGCAATAGCAATATTTAGATTTATTTACCACTAGTGTGGAACAATGTTTTTCCTTGCACAATGTGTTCTATATTATTACTTCCATCATCCATGGAATTACTGATAAGACTAGACTTTATCCATCAATTCATTTATTCAAAATGTTCAGGATTTACTGAGAGCAAGATTTCATTCCTACTAAAGGTGTTAAAGAAACATAATTAGAATGAATGATTTGTATTATCCGAAGTGAAACCAGCGTAACTCATTCCATCTCGTCAGACTCCAAAATATCACTAGTACCACCAATAGACTTATATACCATTTCACAGTACTTTACAACCCTCTCTAAGTGGTTCACAGAATCAGCCTCTTGCCCCCAACAATCTGGGTCC
Source organism: Laticauda colubrina (assembly GCA_015471245.1). NCBI lineage: Eukaryota > Metazoa > Chordata > Lepidosauria > Squamata > Elapidae > Laticauda > Laticauda colubrina. Next base: position 13,155,886 of record BLBF01000058.1, read on the forward strand.
TCATTTTATTGACCTCAGAAGGATGGAAGGCTGAGTCAAACCTTGAGCTGGTTAGGATCAAACAGAGTTTTCCTGCAATACTGCATTCGAACCACTGTGCCACCATGGCTCACAGCATGCCATATCTTCATTTTATTTATTTGGTTGTTACATTTACAAGCCACCTATCTCGCTGTGAGGGCTGCTCTAGGCTAGAACAATAAAAAGGAAGCAATGAAAAGAGTGTAAAGAGAACAGAAGGAAGATAATAGCACATTAAAATAAGCAATGAAAGAGAACACAATGAAAAATACAACTACATGACTACAAAAAAAGAAAGATAGATGGGTAGAGTGCAGAGAACAAGGAGGGGTGGAGGTAGAGTCTGCCATCAATCCAACAGCCATCTCCAGCATATATATATATATATATATATTTAGTGTATTATAAATAAACTGTGAATGAATTGATTTACTATAATAGATGCTAACATGGTCATATACTGGGTGTACAGGTTTGTATATATTGCATTATACTTTTCTTAATGGAGTCATTTAAAAAACACACACACTTAAAATTTGCCAATTGGACAAAGGCGAATGCTGATTGGTAGCATTTTGGTTTGAGTGTTAATTCTGGAACTCTGCACTAGATGAGTTCCAGCTAAAATGTACATTGAACTATTTCTTTCTCACAAAAGTCTCTGAAATATTTATTATCCCTAATGTAGTTCCAGCTTTTACAAGGCCAGTAGCTTTCTTCCTGCGAAGGAAAAAAAAATACTGCTGAATGTTTCACTTGTCTTTAAGGATCAGACCATAGGAAAGAGGACACTGATAACTAAGACCAGTGGTGGGATTCAGCCCGTTTGCACCACTTTGGGAGAACCGGTTGTTAAGTTTCTGAGCAATTTGGTGAACTGGTTGTTGGAAGAAATAGATCAGAGAACTGGTTGTTAAATTATTGGAATCCCACCACTGATTAAGACCAGAAGGTGTTGGTGCATCTTGATTATTGATTATTCTTAGCGTTTCACTTGCTGGAATGGAAAACAAGCTAGTGACTGGCACTGTTATTTTCTTATGCAAAGATGGATATTTTCCCATTTCAGAAACTGCTCTCTTACTACCCAGTGTTCATTTCAGCACATTTCTCCTCATTCAAATCAAAAGCATGAGAGCTTTGCATAAATGTCTGTTGGGTATTTTCAAAGGTGTTTTGTTTTTCCCAAAAAAGCAACTGGACTGGGTTTTTTTTTCCTCCTTTAATATGTTTTGCTTCTCCAAGAAGCTTCTTTAGTTCTGAATCAGTTCAATCAGAAGTGAAGAAGCTTCTTGGATGTGAAGCGAAATGTCTTCCAGGGAAACACAAGAAAGTCCAGTTGCCTTTTATTTTTATTTTTTTAATTATTTTTTAAATATACATCTATATTGTATGTGAACAGAATTGGTTCTGGGTATAGTTCATATTAATCCAATTCACAATAGCAATGTTAGTAATCTCTATCACATTTATCAGATTTAAGCAATACTCATTATTTCATTTAAATATACATAAACAAAATAATGCCTAACTCCTCATCTTTGTCTCTATCTTCATCTATATCTTTCTTGCTCAATCTAAACATTTCTCTATTATATAAGAACAAAATTAATTCTGGATATCATTCATATTGGTCCAATTCACGCTAACAATGTTGGTAATTTCTATCACATTTATCAAATTTAAGTAAGTTTCATTGTATTATTTAAACGTACATAAAAATGCCTAACATCTGTAAAACTTCTATTATTTTTATTCATTCTATAAAAAATATGTTTTCCCTATCTGATTTTAATATTAATATTAAATATTTAATAGTAAAATTAATATTTCCCCTATCTGATTTTATTTCTGCCTCCTTTAGCTTACAATCAGGCTGCTTTAATATTTAAAAGGCAATTCTTTCTATCCACCATCTTTTGCAAAAGCACTTTTGGGATAGCTTTATGTGAATTTTTCTGATCTTTGGAAAACTTTCGTTATAAATCCCAAATCAATTCTGAAAGAAGGTGAGGCATTACAAACGAAAATTTAAAAAACCAAATATATATATGTGTGTGTGTGTGTGTTACATAATAGAATCAATTTCTGATATATATGTTATTACATAATAGAAATCATAATGCTCTCTCTCTCTTTCTATGTATGTGTGTGCACCTACGTGTGTGTGTAAAAGAAAAACTTTTCTGTGCATCAAGATATTTCGCCCTTGACTATTGGGAACACAGTTAATCTGACCAAAACATTAGGATGAAAAAAAGACATAAGTTATAATAATATTTGCATGGAGTTCAAATTCAAGAATTTAAATTTATTTATTGTTTAGTTCTATCAGGCTACCTAACTGAAATAACATATCCTAAAGGGTATAAAACAGAAAAACAAATAATAAACCAGTAAAAAATAGCCTAAAACAAATATTTTCTACAAATATAAAATACAGTACAAAATATGAAACAACATCCAAGTACAGTAAAAAAAATCAACTGATGTGTGTGAATTGCCTGATGAAATGCTCTAGCTGAGATTTTTAGAATATTATAAAAAATCCATGTGGACCTTGGATCCAAAGTCAGTTAGTCAACAGTTGTTCCCACGGAGAACAACTCATGATTTAAATTTGCCATAGATTTCAATTGGTGCAAAACATTTCTAATCTAGTCCAGTAATCTAATCTAATCTAATCTAATCTAATCTAATCTAATCTAATCTAATCTAAT
>BLBF01000058.1:13158636-13201897 GCA_015471245.1 Laticauda colubrina
ATCTAATCTAATCTAATCTAATCTAATCTAATCTAATCTAATCTAATTTATTCAAATGTTCACCTGGGATACAGATTTTATTAGATCAAAGTTGATGACAGCCACAATAAAGTCAAGTCCCAGTTAAGGCATTGGGACTTGTTTTAGTTATCCCACTGAAAACAGAAACAGTTAACCAAAAGTAAAGAGAAAATGAAAATGAATCTTCATTTACTTTGTAATTGCAGATTTTGGTTCTGTCTTAAAATTATGTTCCTATTACATGGCTTTCTGAAACGATTTTCCTCTTGCTATTTTTTTGTTTTGTTTTCATGCAAACCTCTCCAGATCCAGAGAGCTCCTGAAAGCCATTCATGATTTCCTAAGCCGTGATTTGGCAAGCGAGGTTAGATTTGCAAGTACGAAGCTTTTCAAGGACTCAAATCTAGGGCCCTATCTTCAAAGTCTTAATTAGCATTGCTGTCTAAAAAAAATTAAAAATAAAGAGTTGATTACCTTTCAGAATCTCCGGCAGAGTCTCCTGTTCTCTGCAGAAAGGAAGAAGAGAAAGAAGAAGAAAAAGAAGTGACGTTTAGCATTTGGGGTTTAAGATGACAACGTACAGGAAAGCAAAATTTCCCAATGCGATTAACATTGAAAACAGACAAACCACACTGAGTAGCAACTGAGTACTTTGAAGGGGATGATAACTTAATGCTTGCACCCACTTTAGATAATGGTGTTAAAAGTTAAAAAGCAGTCCTGAATTTGCAAGCATAGAACGCATTGATGGGACAAAGATTAAAATTCTTTTTGTCCACAAAGCAATAGTTTGGAACTCTTTTAGAACCGCACCATTTCTTCTTAATTTTTAATTTAGCATACAGCAATAAAATGCAACAAATTGAAAAACAAGTTCAGGATATCTGAATATATGCTCTCTCTCTCTTTTTTTATAAATAAACTTTATTAATTTTACAATTAAAACAAACCAACAACACATACACAAATGAAAAAAAAGAAAAAAGAGAAGGAAAAGAAATTAGAAAGAAAAGATAAAAAGCAGTTAGGAACATTCTCATCTTCAACAGTTTCAACAGTTTGTAAGATCTCTTCTTTTTATTAACCTTTAAATTATGTCATATACACACACCTAATCTTTGCATATATCTGTATATCACTGCTATGGGTTTATCCTGTCCTCTTTTGCCTTATAGTGTAAAATCTATCTTTGGTTTATCCATTTGTACCAGCAATTCCAGCTATTGTAGGATATTGAGGTATCTTTATTTTTTAACGCCAAAGTTAGTTTGTCCATTTCTGCACAGCTTGAGATTTTTTGAATTGTATATGCTCTCTTAAGAGTTTGTATTTAGTTTTTAGCTGTAAAGTGGATGTTTGCTTCGGAAGAGAAATAGCGAGAAACAACTGCAGGAAGTCCTCGAATTATGATTAACACAATTGAGTCAAATCCAATCCAATCAAGTGTAAGTCAAAGACCAGAGACCAGAACAAATTAAAAAAAACACTTAAGGAAACCAGTTAAAAATGCTAGAATAAAATAATGAATAACAGATCAAATCTATATTGATATGATTTGAATTGAGTCCAAAATTTCTGTTGCTAAACAAGACATTGGTTAATGGAGTTTTGCCCCATTTTACGACCTCCTGTGATGATCTGGGGCGTGGCACAAAGGCAACACAGTCACATAAATAAGAAGAGTCCCTTTAATACCTCCAAGTTTGCCCCCAATGCCCAGGTTACCTTTGGCTGGAGAAAAAACTTCCCTGTTGACTTTGCTTGTCAGAAGGTTGTAAAAGGGGATCACATGACCATGGGACACTGCAGCCATCTTAAGTACGAGTCAGTTGCTAAGCGATTGAAGTTTGATCACGTGACGGTAAGGATTTTGCCTTGGTCGTAAGTGTGAAAAAACAGTCCTAAGATACTTTTTCAATGCCACTGTAATATCACTAAAAGAACTGTTGTAAGTTAACATTGAATTGTTTAACCAGGGCATACAAAACCTTTGCCAGACCAATTCTTGAATAGAGCTCAACACAATTGGGTTCAGAGGTATTTCTCAAGAAATACCTCCACTCACAACAGAATTCCCCATGCCTCCAGGCTTGAAATTCTGGGCCTGGATAATCTGGAACTGTGCCGCTTGTGTTCCATCTAAGCTTAGAACACAAAATTGTGTTACAATATCTTACCTTCAGCGTCAACCACAGCAATACATGGGCAAACAACCAATACAAACTCAAAGTAAACTGCTCCAAACTCGATTGCAGTAAATACGACTTCAGCCACAGAATGGTCAATGCCTGAAACACCCTACCCAAATCCGTCGTTACAGTCTCCGCCCCTCACAGCTTCAACCTCAAACTGTCTACTGTGGACCTCCCCCCATTCCTAAGAAGTCCTTAAAGGGGGTGTGCATAAGTGCACCAGTGTGTTTATTGTCCATGTCTTACTGTCCTCATCTACCTTTGTTCTTGTTTTCTTGATTTTCGTTGATCACAGCTCGGCTTTTAATACCATCATTCCAGATATACTGATTAAGAAGTTGCTGGAAATGGGCCTCTCTTCTCACATCTGCTGTTGGATAAGGGACTCACAGATCCCAAACCATTAGGATTGGCAGCTATTTTTCCTCCACTCTTGCTCTCAGCACTGGCTCTCCACAGGGCTGTGTACTGAATCCCCTTTTGTATTCACTCTACACCTATGACTGCACTCCTTCTTATCCCACTAACTCTATAATAAAATTTGCAGACGACATCACGTTGGTGGGACTCATATCAAGAGGAGATGAGATGGCCTATAGGTGAGAGGTCCTCAGACTGGTCTCATGGTGTAAGAGTCATAACCTCACCATGTATATCAAAAAGACTAAAGAATTGATCATAGACTTCAGAAGATGCAAAGCAGAGCCTCTCCCACTATATATCAACAGAGATTGTGTGGAAAGAGTTCATAGTTTTAAATTTTTAGGAACTCATATTTCCGACAACCTTACTTGGCCAGTCCACACTATGGCCACTGCAAAGAAGGCCCAACAGTGCCTGCACTTTCTGAGGTTGCTGAAAAAGAGTGGTTTGGGTGAGAAGTTGCTGGTTACTTTTTATTGGTCTACCATCAAGAGCATTTTGGCATACTGTGTAATGGTGTGGTATGCTGGATGCTCTGCAGTGGATAAGAAGATGCTCTAGAGAGTTATAAACACAGCACAAAAAATCATTGGTTGTTCTCTTTCTTCTTTGAAAGAAATATTGAAGACCAGACTCCTCTCGAGGGCACTAAAAATCTCCACAGACCGTTCTCATCGTGGACATTCATATTTTGATCTATTACCATCAGGGAGGCGTTCTAGGTGTCTTAAAACAAGGACTAATAGATTGAGAAACAGTTTCTTTTCCAAGGCAGAAATTGTCTTGAATCAAACAGTGCATTTGTGATTTAGTCCTATTATTATTATATTATTATAATTTTAAATAATTCTGCAGTGTGACTGTGATGTGGTGTTTGGGGCACTGTGCTGGAGTAGCTTTCAAATTTCATTGTATTCGTGGAATGCAATGACAATAAAGGTATTCTATTTTATTCTATTTATATTCATACTTATACTTGTTACCTTGTACATTTTTGACAAACAAATAAAACAAATAAAAATAAAAATAAGTTGAAAACTACCTGTAATCAGTCCACTTGTCATGGGAGAGAAAGAACAACATTACACCAGATTGCATGCCAAGATACGAGTAAATATAATTGAAGATAGAAACTTAATATTAAGACTGGTTTTTCCCCCTGTTTTTTTGCGGGGGAGGGGGAGAAATTGCCTCGGTCTCCCTGGGCTCCAAATGTTGCCGCAGAATGTTCACAGCATGCCAATTACAGAAGAAAAAAGGATAATTTACCAAACGGAGATAATATATCCCATTGGCTCAAAAAAGTCACCCAATTATTTTAATAGGACCTGGTTGTGTATTTGAATATTTTTGTACATTTAGAGATGGATAGGCTTTTGTGTATCAATGTCCTTTCTGGGATTTGCATGCGTGTTTCTATAAGCGCTAATGAGAGGCCATTTTATTTCCTTGATACGGATGAAATCGGGAACAGGAAAATTGGCCAGAGAAAACATTTTGATAGATAGTGAAGTAGTTCTGTAGCTAGTTAGAATGGAGACTTCTGAAGGGGGATGCTTGCTTGCTCTTTGTGAGTTCAGCAGGCAGGAAAATGGCGTAGATTTGAAGCCAACCAAACAGCTTGAAGCCCCAGCCGATATGCTCTGAGATCGTCAAACCATTTGTCTATTTGCAAACATTACTAAAAAGTGTGAATGATTTGAGAGCCGCAGTCTGGAACTTTGGCACGTCAGTCATTAGCAAATGAAAAGAGCCAGCGAAGGGAGACCTCGATGCTTTCCTAGTGTAAACTTCATATTTGTTATCTGTGTTGAAATTCCCTCTCTCTCCCCCCCACTCTCTCTCATTTGGGCATATGGCTGCTAAGTATGTTCACAGAAGTGTTTGGCCCTACCTTGGAAACATCTTTTTTTGGGGGGGTCTTAGGCCTAAAGGTATTTACTCATGTAGTAGACTCTATTAATTAATATATATTTCCTAATATCTTCCCCTATTGGTATTGATGATTTATTACTTGTTATTGTAACTTATGATTAATGATTTCAACGGTGATATACGACCTATCACTTCATTGTTTGTATGTACACTGAGAGCTTATGCACCGGAGACAAATTCTTTCTGTGTCTAATCACACTTGACTAATAAAGAATCCTATCCTATCTTATCCTATGACTCCGGACTCTTCTCTTCTCTTCTCTTCTCTTCTCCTCTCCTCTCCTCTCCTCTCCTCTCCTCTCCTCTCCTCTCCTCTCCTCTCCTCTCCTCTCCTCTCTTCTCTTCTCTTCTCTTCTCTTCCCTTCCCTTCCCTTCCCTTCCTTTCCCTTCCCTTCCCTTCCCTGTTCTGTCAGTCCAGTCCATTTCATTCCTCTCCACTCCTCTCCTCTCCTTTCCTATTCTTTCTTGGAATGAAAAAAGGGAAATTTTGATTGTCTCTCCCAATTGTGTTTGCATGGGGGTTCAAAAAAAAACCCAACCCATCAAGATAGTAGATAATCTCACATCTGCTTCTTGGATTGGGGAGATCCCTACTTCTCTACTCACGTGTGAACAAACATGACAACATCCTAAGCACATTAAAATATGCTATAATTCAACACCTTTCCCTGACTATAAAAAAAAAAAAATAGCCAGCATTAGAAATTCAGAATTCAGTTGATTAAAATGGAATTCCTAATATCGCTCACGTTCTACTTCAAGAGTTATCATTAATAGAGACCCCAGGAGACTCCATATTTTACAAAAGGCTGAAAATGGCTGTCAGCATCTTGATATGTTATTAGCTTAGATATCATTAATTTAACTGCTTAGAGTTTCCATCTTCTAAAACCAATTTGTTCTTGGGATGAAGCAGAGGGAAGATGAGATGTTATAATGAATGAGATCTTTGGTTCATTTAAGCAAAACATTGGTGATACCGAGAAGCAGATTCTCCAGGGTTTTAAGAAGAGATTTTTTCAGGATTACTTGAAGATGCCAGGGATTAAATTTAGGACCCTCTACCACTCAGCTATGAATTCTTCCTAACACATCTGGAGAAATACACCTTAGGACTGCTTGAAACCATCAAGGTTATAGATAGTGGCATAAGAGGACAGGGGGAGTCTGGAAGTGAAGTCAAGAGAGGAATAAGCTTACAGCCATTATGTTCCCACAAGCAGTCCATGTCCAAGCTGTCTTTAATTCTGTTAACTGTTATCTAGAATCAAATTAGTGCTGATTGTTACTGGACAAGTTTAACGCCAGGTCTGAAGAATCAGGACCACACATTAAATTTTAATTAAGTTGATTTATTGCTCCTGCCTGTACACAAGAATCTAGTCAACTAACGGTAAGCACTAAACTGACCCTAAATTGACAAGAAAACAACCAAGCTCAGAGAGCACCAAGGACCCTTCACTTCAGCTCTAAGTTACAAATATTCTCCTTTATTGTATAAAGCATTAAGGCACTCTCCTGTTATTTTACTATCAGCTGAATGAAAGAGAGTTTGCTTTTGAACTTTCTTTGGGTGGAAGAAGTTAATTTTAGTGAATACACCTTGCAGTGCTTTATGCACTTATTTTAATAACCAGGTAATTAAAGGGTACAAGCGAATGGGCCATCCTCCATTGTATTTTCACCTCTCCAGCCATCTGCAATCTCCTTGGCTTCCAATAGTTCCAAGAAACTATGAGGTCTATAGAGATTCTCAATCATCCACATCATGGTTGTCCCAAATATGTTTTTTCCAATAGGCAAACTGGACTTCCTTAGCATTTTTTCCCATTTGAAAACATTTTACTTCTCATCCAAGAAGCTTCTTCTGTTTTAACACAGGTCTAACTCAGAACTAAGGAAGCTTCTTGAATGAGAACCAAAATGTTTTCAAAGAGAAGAAACCAAGAAAGCCCAGTTGTGTTTTGGAAAAAGCACCTTTGGGACAAAAGAAACTATGATGAAACTCTTCCCATTAGATTTTTTTTTTTTTTTTGTAAATGTAGCTTCAGAAAGTCCTTACAGCAATGGAACAACAACCCAGCAACAGTCCCAACACAGACTCCCTCGAGCCCCCCCTCCCCTAATTAATTAAATTCAGAAAGATATCAGATAAATTAGAAAGGGATTCTTAAGGTATTTGAGAATAAGATAGAAAAACAGAAGCCTTTTTCACGGGGAATGGAAGTGTTTGAAAAATTGCAAGGGAAATTTCAGCACAGCCAAATAATAGGTTGGGAAAGCCATAATTTACAATGAGAACTATAGTTTGAGGTTCTAAACACACAACAGGCAAACTACAGGTTAGGTAAGCCTCCGTCTCCCTTTCTCTCCAATCTTAGCTTTATATATTCATTCCTGGTCCATGATGCAGTCAAGTCTAGAGATTACTTAGGGGTTTTGGAGACTTCAGTTTCTATATGTAGAGACTCTGGTCATAGGCAGTTGGCACAAATGGAGCAGAAAAGTGCTCCCCATCTGCAACTGTTGCAAGAAGTCCAGAAAGTTAGCATGTTCAATGATAAGGTGATCCATTTAGTGGTGGGCAGTGGTGGTATTCTGCCGATTTGGCCTGGTTCTGCCGAGCCGGTAGCAGCGATGAGCAGAGGACACTGGACCAGTTATCTCCGCCACTCTACTGTTGGGCCCACCTGCCCACCCAGGCTTCCATACTCACCTTTATCCTCTGCCTTTGAAGCACATCTGCGTTGCATGGCATAGCAGAGTGCTGCATGGCAGCTGTTAAAGTGACCCTGAGAGTGCAGGCTTGTAGGAGGTGAGCTGGAATGCCTCTGTGCCCGCACAAATGCCTCCGTACCTGTGCAAAGTGCGCATTTAGTACACATGCACGCACAAACTGCATGCATGTGCGCCATGCACACCCACCAAGCCACGCCCACTGAACTGGTGGTAAAACGTTTTGAATCCCACCCCTGGTGGTGGGATTCAGATTATGTAACAACCGGTTCTCTGCCCTAATGATTTCTTCAAACAACCAGTTCACCAAACTGCTCAGAAAGTTAACAACTGGTTCTCCTGAACTGGTGCAAACTGGCTGAATCCAACCACTGGTTCCATTGGAATGTCAAATAAGACAAGGAAGATTATGGTCCTCTCAGCCTGGCGGTCAACTGCTGTAGTGACCAATGAAGTAAGACTGAACCCTGGACTACAAGAGTCTGGATATCAGCTAGGTGACCTTGGGCCAGTCCTTCTCTCTCAATCCAACCCACTCCACCTCACAGGGTTGTTGTTCGTGGGGAAAACAAGAGGAGGAAGGAGAATTGAGTGTGTTCGTCACCTTGAGTTTTTTGCAAATGGAATGGAATTGAATAACCTTTATTGTCATTTTCCTGCATACATGAAAACGCCACCCACCAAACAATGTCACCATCCCAAGGATAATAATAATAACAATAATAATATAATAACAGCATCCAAAAATGCCAAATTATAGAAAAATGACCCTAACATACACATACACATACATTTATCACAGTGCATCTTGAATATCTTACAGAAAAAAAGGGTCTTGAGAATTTACAAGGTTGATACTTTATGGTACAAAGCTGTTACAGCATCTAGTTGTTTTGCTTTGGATACCACGAAGCCTCCTGTCATGCCCCCATCAGAGTCTGAATCCAAGGAGGAAGATGAACAACTGACAGGGAGCAGGAGAGTGGGAGAGTGGCTGTGGAGGAAACTGAGGAAGGGCAAAGTCAGGCTGGGTAGAGCAGGGAAGAGGTAGAACAAGGGAGAGGGGACCAAGGCCCATTTGCTCTTCATCCTAGGGTATGCAGGGAAGAACGGAGAAGAGAGCAACATGAATTGTGTGGCTTACGAGGGAGGAAAGGGCCCTGATTCCCTTCACAAGGTACACCTGGGGAGGGAATTTAAAGGAGAGGCAGTTGGGAGGGGTGTTTGTTGGGAACAAACATTGAGTTTATCTAATGTTGGCTGGTGTTATCTGAGTTCCTGGCATTCTCCCAACTGGCTTGATTTACTGCTGTGTTACTTCACTTCTGGAACTGCTTATCTTGCTCTGCCAGATTTATTACTTTATCTTGCTTTGTTGGATTTATAGTTTAATATTTTTTGTTCATATCATTTTGGATTGGAATATCTGCAGCCAAAGGATGTTGCAGATTCCTGGGAGAGTTTTTCTCCAGACTGGAAGGTAACCAGAATATTGGTAGCAAAGTTGGAGCTAATAAAGGGACCTCTACTTATTATCTGACTGGGTTGTCTTTGTGCCACACTCTGGGTCATCACACCTCTTCCCAGAAGGTAACAAGCAAAACCAGTCATGCAGAGGATGTGTAATGTCCATGACAATACTGTGGACCCTGGTCAAGCAGTGCTTATATGGTGTGTATTGGATAGAAGGAAGTGAACATCCTATAATCTTTTCTGGTTAAAAACAATAAAGGCAGGATGTCAACAACAACAACAAAAATCCAGACACCTAAAACAATCTTCAAAAGATCCTTCCCATCTTCTTCAGAATATTTTCCGAAAAAGGGAAGTTTGGAAATTGGGTAGAGGTCATCTATCATGGTGGGACTGAGAGATGGGTTCTTCAGGGGTGGACATACTGCCCTTTCAAAGCAGTTGCCATACTCCTACACTGAAACAGCACTCATTACTCCCCAGATCCAACCTGAAGTAACCAGATTTCCTTCCATAGCTGGCAGAGCTTATGCTGCAGAGAAGCATCCCTGCTTCCTTGAAATTCCTAAACGCCAACAATTCTGAGAACAGATGTTGTCCTCATTATTTCATCAAAAACTGCCCTGAGCATAGAAGAGTGATTTTTATCAGCAAAATATTTATCAAACATTTTAACATCAGCCAGCAGGTAGGGCCATCAATTTGAGTCTCCAGAGCAGAGAGCAGGCCATCTTCAACAAGGTTTTTGAAGACATTTTGATGATCCAATAAGAACAACAACAACAAAAAAACCCTGCTCTTTTCATTCCCAGAGTACAGGACCTATCACAAGCCCTTCAATATATCTAATCTGATTAGATTAGATATACTGAAGGAGAAAGTGACTGTCTACCACTGCACCATAGAGAGTATTTTAACTTACTGCACCTGTGTATGGTTTGGCAATTGCACAGTGGTAAATAGGACAGCGCACCAGAGGGTTAATGTCATTGCCCAGAGGATCATGGGTTGCCCTCTCCCCTCTTTGGAAGAGCTTTATAATTCCTGCTGCCTTAAAAAAGCTCAAAACATCCTTCAAGATCCATCTCATCCTGGGCAGCCTTTTTTTGAACTATTACCATCTGGCAGATGGTACAGGATAATAATAAAAACAAGGACAAATAGTCTGAAAAACAGCTTCTATCCCAGGGCAGCAGCTCTTTTGAATTCTACTGTATAGTGCAACATGAATGCAATATCAGGTTTTCAATTTAATTGTATGGAATGTGAAGGATGTGTTATTTGTTTTATTTTCTTATAGTTTTTTTAATATACACTGAAGATGGCATTTAATTTTGTTGTCCGAGATGCAATGACAATCAAGTAGTGTAAATGTAAATCTAAATCATATTTGTTGCTCGCTGTCCTCAGTTGATGTGATAGGCTTTTTTTCTCCTACTACATCTCCTGGACTATTTAGGAGCAGTAACATTGCCATTTCTCTATTCCAGAAATCAGTGAAGTGTACAGAGAAGTTGCCCACTAGATTGATTTCAATGACAACTAAGCCTAAGAGCATTTCTCACTTAAGATAAATGGGGAGCATTATATCAATAAGAACATAAGGTGAACCCCAGGTCAAAGGCCCACCTAAGGCAATGGTCTCTTCCACAGCTCTGTCACAAAGCTTTTAGTGAACTAGCAGCTTCCTACATCAACAACCGCAGTGGAACCTGGAAACAAGAGATTTAGATGTCTGAGAATTCATGATATCCTGATTCTCCATAAAAAGCAAACCTTCCCCTTTGCAACTCAACATCGTCCCGCCCCCACCTTGCTATCCCTTTGCAAAATGTTCCTAAAATATGATATATATATATTTATCCCTCTCTCAGACCTCAAGACTGTCATCTTAATCTGTCGATGGTCTCCCATATCTTGTGTTCCTACCAAATAAATCAATAGCTTTTTCTCATCTTGTTCTCTGAATCTGTAACGATCGCTTGTCCAATTTCGCTTTCATCCACTGGTTGCCTTGACAGTTTGAAACTCTCCAAGTTAACCTTTGCTTTAAAAGCCGGTGCCCTGAAATTGACTTCTGGGAAAGAAAATGCATTAAGGAAGAATTTTTTAGCCCTTTAGAAGAACAAAAACTGTCCATCTTGTTTGGTGAGGGGGAAGGCAGGAAATCCTGACTTCTGAGGCAACTGCACAGTCTCCCTATTTGGTTTGGACTTAATGTAGCACCTGCTGCAGGAAATTAAAGCTTGATTTTGATTTCCTTGTAAAACAAGAAGAGCAAATATAATGGAGAGATTCTTACTTGTTACATTTACAAAATGAAGTTAGCAGAATAACAGAGTGGGTAGGGACCTTGGAGGTCTTCTAGTCCAACCCTTTGCTCAAGCAGGAGACCCTATATCAGTGGCAGTTAACCACTTTTGGCAATGCGTGCTGGGCATGTCCCCTGCGCATGTGTGTGTGACCATCCCATGCACTGCACATCTCTGCGCATGTATGTGCAATTCCCCCCATGCCACATGTGTCTGCAGCACACACTACCCACCTCTGCACATGCGTGTGCATCTCCAGTGCAACCCCATGCATGCGTGCCAGATACCTGACAATCAGCTGTTGGGAAGCAGGGCGCGCATGCACAGTGGGGTTCTTCTGGATGACCTCTTGAGTGCTGGCAGAAGTGGCTCTGCATACCACTTCCAGCACTCATGCCATAGTTTCGCCATCATGGCCTTATATGTTTTGGACAAGTGGCTGCCCAATCTCTTCTTAAAAACCTCCAGTGATGTGCACCCACAACTTCTGAAGGCAACTTTCCTTTGACACAGGCAAGATTTCAACTTGGCAGTAAGATTCAATGATATTTTTCACCAATTTCTAAAGTTAAACATTTGTTTTTAGTCTCAGATTCATGTTGGTCTGTGATGGAAAAAAAACTGATGATCATAAGCTCATTTATATTCATTTATATAGACCGGGTGTCAGCAACCCACAGTTCTGGAGCCACATGAGGCTCTTTGGGCCCTCTGCTGTGGCCCCCTGTTGAGGGATCCCACCACCTTCTGACCTCATCCTTCACCTTCCTCTCCCAGTTACTCCGCGACTGCCCTGACAAGGTAAAAAAACACAAAAAACAGAAGTGAGAGGGAGGGAGGGATAGGGAGAGAGAAAGAGACAGAGACACACACACAAACACACACAGAGAGAGACCCATTTCCTACACAAAACACAGGGTGCCACAAAACCTGGGTAGGCGTGGCAGGTGTGTGTGTCATGTGACTGGGTGGGAGTGACATTGAGTTGGCCACATCCACCCAGGTTTTGTGGCTCCCAGTGTTTTCTGTGGGAAACGGGTCCAAATGGCTCTTTGAGTGTTTCAGGTTGCAGATCCCTGATATAGACTATAGATGAGGAGATTTCCTAGTCTATACCTGTAGGGCAGAAAGACAACAAGAATAAGTGAGGTCAGTGAAGCAGTGAAACACGGAAGGGACAAATAACCGTAAGGTTCACCACATTCTTAACAGTGGTCCTGCACAAAGATGTTCATAGAGGTGACAGATATTCTTGTATCAGTAAACTTATTAGCACATGAATTGTGATAAGAAATCTTGAACTCTGTTTAATCCAGAAAAGATGGACTTTTGATGAAGACTAGGTAAGGATTTCCCTGTTCAGTTGTGTCTGACTCTAGGGCACAGTGCTCATCTACGTTCCTTGGCAGAGGGGAGCCAACGTTGTCTGAAGATAATTTTCATGGTCATGTGGCCAGCATGCCTTCATAAGTTGTGGGTGCTTCATCAAGAAGAGACTGGTCTGTCATCTACCAGAAATGGTATAGGGTCTCCTGCTTGGGCAGGGGGTTGGACTAGATGACCTACAAGGTCCCTTCCAACTCTGTTTTTCTGTTACTATACGCCCAGGTGCACAGAATGCTGATACCTTCCCACCAGAGTGGTACCTATTTATCTACTCGCATTTGCATGCTTTCAAACTGCTAGGTTGGGTAGGAACTGGAACAAGGAATGAGAATTCACCCCGTTACACAGCACTGAAGTCTCAAACGTGGGCTTTCAGGCCCACAAATTCAGCACTTTTAGCTGCTGAGTCATCACACCCCTTCATGAAGACTACAATAAAGACTAGCTCGGCTGTTACAATGAAATTGTTCATTCTACTCTTTTTTGTCAAGAAAGACCATAGCTAGGTCAACAATAGAGTGTCATGGGCAAGTTGAACCATTTTCCGCACTTTATCCCCCAACCATTTTGGAGGATAGTGCGAAAAATCAGCTCTCAGATTTATGTCCATTCATTTCATCATCAGGCACAAAGAGAACAATTCTGGATGGCATATTATACCTGGGGCTCTATGAAAGAACATTTATGGTCCACAAAAGTCTCTTTGTATGCTGCAGGAATGCTCTGAATCTAGTTTGAAACCATCCAGAAAAGTTGCTCGTACAATACTGTGTTACTATATGTAGGAATTCATGTAACTTTATCTATGTGAGTTGCATACCAACCCTCCTTATTATCTTCCTCATTTTATTTATTTAATTTATTTGTCAAGCAAGTATTAGATAACAGATAAAAGCAGGGGTGGGATTCTCCCAGTTCGCACCTATTCGCTAGAACCGGTTGTTAACATTCTCAGCAGTTCGGAGAACCGGTTGTTAGAAGAAATTACTGGGCTAAACCTGTAAGGAAGGCAGGAAGGAAACATTCTGGTGTTGCTTACAGAAACTGCCTCTCCATTAACCCTTGTTACATTTTTGACAGGACTAGACTTCTTGTCTCAGGAACATCTCTGGAGTTTTTTTCCACTCCTTTGCTGGTACTTTGCTTGTGTGGAGTGACCATTCAAAGTTACAATGGTACTGAAAAAAGTGACTTATGGCCATTTTTCACACTTACGACTGTTGCAGCATCCCCACAGTCATGAGAGGCCAGGCGAGGAGATGCATGTCTCGATGTGAGTGATGTTGAGTTGGCCACACCCAGCCAATAACATGACCACCAAGCCACGCCCACCACCTAAGCCACACCCACAGAACCAGTTGTTAAAAAAATTGAATCCCACCCTTGGATATAAGTATAAGCATGGTTATGAATACATGAAATGGATATGAATAAAAAAAAGAAACAATAGGACAGGGTTGGTAGACACGTTGGTGCCCTTATGCACATCCCCTACAGACCTCTTAGGAAAGGGATGAGGTTAATAGTAGACAGTCTAAGGTTAAAGTTCTTGGGGTTTGGGGAAGAGACCACAGAGTCAGGAAGAGTATTCCAGACATTGGCCACTCTGTTGCTAAAGTCAAAAGATTCCTCTAGGGAGCTATTTTATGGTAGCATTAATGTCTCCATTTTTCTTAATTATTCTTCTTATCACGTCTATAGTACATCTCTGAGGACACCCTGTCTCTTTCCACAAGCAAAAATGTGCTGAGTATATGTTTTCTCTCAGGACCATGTGATTATGCAAGCTCCGTGGGTCATATTATTGTTAATATTTATCATCCAATATGTTTCCTAATTCTTACCCAGTGGTAGTCGACTTTAATCATTTGCATGTTATTGGTCACAAAACATTGGACAAGGTCACTGACTCTCAAATGATTTCTCTCTTTCTCCAGGGAAATTTATCCTCTGCATGATTGGAGAACAGTCTAAGGATCAAAGGGACTAAGTAATCTTTTCTTAGTTGACACATTTGCTAGGAAAACTTGTACTTATTTGCATTTGCACCAAAACATCTTCCTGCAGATGTTCTTTTGATACAATCCTATAAAAGAAGTCTACAATAAATCAGTTTTGTGATCACAGGAGGTCCTTTGTGGTCCACAAACAGGGTCAGAATTTATGTTGCTAAGTGAAGCTTCTTAAGCGAGTTATGCCGAATGTTGTGATCTTTTTGCATGCTTGTTGAGTGGATCATTGCAGTTATTCAGAAAATATGGCTTTCCCCATTGACTTTGGTTGTTGAAAACTAGCTGGCAATGTTGCGAATGGTGATCACTTGATCCCAGAACACTGCAACCATTGCAAATGTACAGTATGTCAGTTGCCAAATGCCTACATTTTGACTGTGTGACCATGGGGATGCTACAATGGTTCCAAAGGTATGTATTGGTAGAGTCATGCCCTTGGTAGAGTCAAACTCTGAGGGAGTGGTGGTGTGGCTCCAGAGGTTGTGGAGGAGGCTAGGGAGGGCAGAGGCTGGCTGGGCAGTCAGAGGAAGAACCAGGCCCATCCCCTCTGCATCCGAGGGCATGCAGTGAGGAATGGAGAAGGAAACAACTTGGCTTACGAGAGAGGAAGTGGCCATGAGCCTCCTCATTGGTTGCAGCTGGGGAGAATAGTATATAAGAAAGACAGTTACGACACAGCGTTGCCAGAAGTAAAGCATGTTTTATCTCAGGCTGAAGTTATCTTGGTTGGTGTCCTTCCAATAGACTGTGCCTTGTTATCTCCTTGAAGTTGGTAATTACTTATCCTGGTCTGATTGGAATTTCCTTCATTGTAGCTTGTTTTAGGTTTTTATTTCACCTCTATCTGCTCATTAAGTTCAGACTGTATTGTTTTCTTTTGAAGATTATTTTTGAATATGTTTTACCTCCAACTGAGAATTATTGAACAGTGGGGCCAAGTTGGAGGCATTAAAGGACTTTTATTTACGTTTTGGATTTTTTACGTTTGTGTTACACTTCAGGTCATCACAGGTTCTACGTAATCTTTTTCTATGTTGTGTATATTCAGTTGGTCACTAAACAAATGGTTGTAATTCAAGGACTACCTGTTTTAGAATCATCAATGTTAAGTCAATATATTGGCTCATTGAATTTAAAATAGAATGGAGCTGGAAGGAACCTTGGAGGTCTTCTAGTCCAGCCCCCTGCTCAAGCAGGAGAACCTTATACCATTTCAGACAAGTGACTGTTTAGACTCTTCATAAAAGCCTCCAGTGATGGAGCACCCACTTCTGAAGGCAACTTCTGTTCCACTGGTTAATTGTGCTCACTGTTAGGAAGTTTCTCCTTCATCCCAGGTTGCTTCTCTCCTTGGTTAGTTTCCAACCATTGTTTCTTCTCCTGCTTTCTGATGCTTTGGAGAATAATTTTACCCCCTCTCTTTTGTGGCAGCCTCTCAAATACTGGAATATTGCTATCATGTTGCCCCTAATTCTTCTTTTCTTAAGATTAGCCAAACCCAAATCCTGCAGCTTTTTTTCATATGTTTTAATCTCCAGGCCTTTGATCATCTTAGTTTCTCTTCTCTGAACTTTTTCCAAAGAATCAATATCTTTTTTGTAGTACAGTGACCATAATTAATACTTCACATGATGTATCCATGAATCCACATTCATATCCAGGAACTGGGCATGGCTGGTCTAGTGAAGAGAAGGACTGAGGGAGACATGATAGCAGTCTTCCAATATTTGAGGGGCTGCCACAGAGAAGAGGAGGGGGTCAAGCTATTTTCCAAAGCACCTGAAGGCCAAACAAGGAATAACAGATGGAAACTGAACAAGGAGAGATTCAACCTGGAAATGAGGAATTTTCGGACAGTGAGAACAATCAACCAATGGAACAGAAGTTGCCTTGGGAAGTTGTGGGAGCTTCATCACTGGAGGCTTTCAAGAAGAGATTGGACTGCCATCTGTCAGAAATGGTGTTGGGTCTCCTGCTTGGGCAGGGGGTTGGACTAGATGACCTACAATGTCCCTTCCAACTGATGATCTAATCTGTAATCTGTATCATTGTGTCAGGTCATCATGGCTGGGAGGGATAGTAAAATATAAAGGCTGCAACAAGGATACAGAAGAGATATTGCTGTACTATTGCATTGTAAAATGCAGAGCTGGCAGCCCTCCAGATTTTGCCAAACTGCAACTTTTGGCCAGTGTGGCCATGGTGAGAGATGCTGGCAGAGGCAGTTTACCAGCTTTTGAGGGCTTCAGGTCCTTCTCCTCACTGCATGGAACACAGAGGAAATTCTTGCAAAACAGGTGCCAGCTGGGACAGGAAGAACCCATGAGGTCACTCACTGATGTATGTTCCTTGACATAGCAGCACGAGATGAGTCAGAGTTGCATTGCTCACCACAACTTCAAGATAATGTCAGATGATATAAGAGCTCTGTAGGTTCAGCTCCATTGCTTGCAGCCAGCATTTAATGTGGCTGCTCCACAGTGTGAAAACATACTTTGTTTACTGAAGAGCATTTCCTTCTTGACCAGTTTGCAGAAGAGAATCGGGGACAAAAGGGGGGTAATAACAAGTCTAAGTTTTGCTTTTCTTGAAATTGAGTTTTCACCCTTTTGGTGAATTTTCACCAAAATTTACCCTAAGTGAATTTTGACTTCCCCTGCTTTGCAAAAATATAGGCTGATACCATACTTGATATTTAAGCTAATGTAGTAGAATGTGGTCTGGATTCCCAGGAAGGGGGAGACTTCTCTCCAAAGGGAAAAGAGGCAAAGAAGAAAGGATTAATCTATTCTCCAAGTATCTGAAGGCAGAACAGGAAACAATGGGTGGAAACTAATCAAGGAGAGAAGTAACCTAGAACTAAGGAGACATTTCCTGACAGTCAGAACAATTAATCAATGGAATGGCTTCTGTCCAGAAGTTGTGGCTGCTCCATCACTGGAGGCTTTTAAGAAGAGATTGGACAGCTATTTGTCTGGAATGGTATAGGATTTCCTGCTTGAAAAGTAGGTTGGACTAGAAGACCTCCAAGATCCCTTCCAGCTGTGTTTTCCTGTTATTTGTCACAAAGAGAATAAAACCATTTTGGCAAAATGGTTTTTATTCATTTCGTTTATTAGCAAAATTTGGATAATTTAATTGGGAGAAGAAGATTAAAAAGGCTCTTCCCAGAGAATGCCTGAAATTACTCAAATAGTTGCTTTAGTCTGGCAAGATTCAGTCTGTCAATGGGGAACATTAAAAGAAACTGCACATGTCACTCTTGGTACTTGGGGCCTGACATCAAACTTACCAGACTTTAAAGCAACTATTTGCAGAACTGCAGATGTACTCTGAGAATAGCTAGGTACAAGCCATTTTAACCTTCTTCCTTCCAACCAAACTATCTAAATTTCACTGCCTCTTTGCTCTCTAGAAAGCAGCCCCTCCCTCCTGAGAATCCAGACTACATTCTACCACAATGTACACACCAAGATCTTTCCTTTGGCAATGAAGATGATAAATATATAGCAATAACTATATAACAATCAAGCAGCAAACAATACCCTAATCAAGGAACTACCAAGAAGAAATGTTTTCCTTAGCATAAGCAGCAAGGCAAGCTACAAACTCCATATTCACTAACACTGATGATGTTACCTAGTTGGGTAATGTAACATCTGCAAGCAAACAAGCAAACTCAGAGAGCACCAAGAATTCCACAATTCAACCCTGAGCTGCATATAATTCTCTTTTAATACATACTTCAACACAAAATGCAAGTTGCCTTTTTGTCTTCAAATATTCTGTGCTCTTTTGTATCCAAGGTGCATATTGTCTTATGAGTGTTACAAACATAAATCTTTTGGCTGTGTTTCCAAACTTAACAAACTTGGCTTCTAAATGAACCCAGTTTCTGTGTTAAGATAATATGGGTTGGAAAATCTCTCTGACAAAGCTAGAAATGTTGAACAAATGCTTCTTTTTACCATTTCTGTTTACCAATGCTGGTATGATTGGACAGAACAAAAATAGAAAATATATTAGTAAATAACGTAAAATGTAAATCATAATTATATATTCGCAATAAGATGTATTTGTAAATGTATCAGCAATATTTATAACAAACAAGGAACCATAGTAGTAGTTAGTTTTTTTTAATCATTTTCTTTTTTTCTATTTCTTTTCTTTCTTCTTCTGTGTGTTGTGTTTGTTAGGAAATTTCTTCTTAGTCCTAGGTTGCTTCTCTCCTTAATTTCCAACCATTGCTCCTTGTCCTGCCTTCTGGTGCTTTGGAGAATAGCTTGACTCCCTCTTCTTTGTGGCAGCCCCTGAGATGTCGGAACACCACTATCATGTCACCATCAATCTGATCAATAATATCACCTGAAAAAAATATGTGTGTGCATGTACAAGTATTACAGAAGCTAGACTGCAGTTGAGTGATGGAGTCAAAAATAGATACAAGTAGTCCTCAACTTACACAAACACACAGAAGTATTCCCCAAACCCCAAAAACTTTAACCTTAGACTGTCTACTATTGGGTGTGGAGGTGTGCATAAGTGCACCAATGTGCCTACTATCCCTGTTCTATTGTTTCTTTTATTTTTCTTATATGTACCCTTTCATGTATTAATAACTTATACCTATTATCTTGTAAGCTATTGACAAATCAAAATAAATAAATAAATAAAAATAAAAAGTGACCCAGGGGACTTTGTGTACAGATACAGTATACGTGGTACTTGGCTCAATAGTAGTAACTGTGAGACGGATCTTGGAGTCCTAGCCGACAATCATATGAATATGATCCAGCCGTGTGCTGTAGCTGCCAAAAAAGCCAACAGAGTTCTAGGCTGCATAAACAGAGGGAGAGAACCAAGATCATGTGAAGTGTTACTACCACTTTATAAGGTCTTGGTAAGGCCACACTTGGGAAATTGCATCCAGTTTTGGTCCCCATGATGTAAAAAAGATGTTGAGACTCTAGGAAGAGTGCAGAGAAGAGCAACAAAGATGATTAGGGAACTGGAGGCTAAAAACATATAAAGAACAGTTGCTGGACCTGGGTATGTCTAGTCTGATGAATAGAAGGACTAGGGGTGACATGATAGCAGTCTTCCAATATCTCAGAGGTTGCAACAAAGAAGAAGGGGTCAATCTATTTTCCAAAGCACCTGAGGGCAGGACAAGAAGCAATAAATAGAAACTAATCAAGGAAAGAAGCAACCTAGAACTAAGGATAATTTGTTCTAAGTTAGAACAATTAATCAGTGAGACAACTTGCTTCCAGAAGTTATGGGTGCTCCATCAATGGAGGGTTTTAAGAAGAGATCAGACAACAGTTTATCTGAAATGGTATATGGTCTCCTGCTCAAGCAGAGGATTGGACTAGAAGACCTCCAAGGTCCCTTCCAATTCTGTTGTTCTATTCTATTTTTAACCATGTAAGCTGTCCCAGACGAACATCAGGCAGACTTCAAATACATTAAAGCAAGAACGATTCTCTTTATCCTTTCAACTTCCCTTGAACATTGGATCTGAAGTTCTAATCCCGGGCATGAATCATTGGAAGCAAGCTCCTTGGAACCCAATGCATTTTTATTCCAAGTTTAAGTCTATTATGGGATGCGGAGGAATCGTCTCAGTCACAGCTGGCCTTAATTGGCAGCTTGCTCACAATTAGCGTAACCAGAGGAAGTGATTTACACTCTGCCAACTCTCACAGACGCCTGTCCGGAGAAACACTGACTCATGCAAGGACAGGAATGACAAACGCCTATCAGTTCCATCACTGAAAGGAAGAAATCTGTCTCCAGGATAGCTAATTAGTATTTGCTACAGGAAAATTAGAATAGACTCTTAATACAGACCCTTGAGACAGCAGTTCAACTAAGTTGAGAGGATGAATAATCTTTTTTTTTCCTTTTCCTTTTACTCCTTTTTTGTATCCAGTAATCACATGATTTTTTAAAAAAATACTCAACTTTTTAGGTGATTACGAATCCTTTCATCTTCCTGCTATGGGTTAGAAATATGAGATATCAGAAGAATGTCTCTTCTGAGTCAAACTTCTGGAAACTTCATGGATAGCGTGTTTTGTTTTGTTTTTTGCCTTTTTTCCCCTGTGTCTTTGAATTTATTTATTTTTTGGGACTCCTGGCATTTGCCTGGACTAATCTCTGCAGTTTTCTTGGTACAAGTTTTTCCAGAAGTGGTTTTCCCTTTGTCTTTGCTTCCATCTTAGGGCTGAGGGACAACAACTGGCCGAAGGTTCAGCTGGCTGCATGCCTACGATGAGACTAGAACTTGGTTTCTAGCTGGTGCCTTAACCACTAGACCAGAAGTGTCCAACTTTGGCCTTCAGTTCCCAGAATTCCCCAGTCAGCCATGCTGAGTTGAAGCCCGAAAGTCTTAAAAATGCCAAGGCTACACACCCTATGGTAACCTAAATTGACTTTCTAGAATACTATAATAGGAATGTTAAAAATAGGAGAAAATAACTTTGGGGAGTATAGCAAGGGAGAAGATCCAGTATTTATACTATAAATCATGTTTTGAATCAATAAATCAACAAATAAATCAACACTTTCATCCCCTCACAGCTTCAACCTCAATCTGGCTACCGTGGACCTCACCCCATTCCTAAAGGGGGCATGCATAAGCACACCAGTATGCCTACTGTTCTGTCTTACTGTCCCCATTAATCTGTATTTACTTCCTTTGTTTATGTTTATGTTCATACCTATACTTGCTATCTTGTCCATGTTTGATGAACAAATAAAATAATAAATAAATAAATCACAACTGCCAGCTGCTAAGATAGGAATCCGAGGTCAACCTATTTCCCAAAGCACCTGAAGGCAGAACAAGAAAGCAATGGATGGAGACTAATCAAGGAGAGAAACAACCAAGAACAAAGAGAAATTTGAGACTCTCAAAACACAAAACCTAGAAGAAAGGAGAAATTTCCTGGCAGTGAGAACAATTAACCATTGGAACGACTTGCCTCCAGAAGTTGCAAGTGCTCCAACATTGGAGGTTTTTAAGTAGAGATTGGACAACCATTTGCCGGAAACGCTGTAGGGTCTCCTGCTTGAGCAGAAGTTGGACTAGAAGACCTCCAAGGTCCCTTCCAACTTTGTTAGTGTTGTGCCCCTGGTGGAGACTGAGTCTGAGGAAGAGGAGGAACAGCCAACAGGGAGTGGGAGTGTGGCTCCAGAGGTGGTGGAGGAGGCTGGGGAAGGGCAAGGCCAGCTGGGCAGTCAGAGGAGGACCCAGGCCCATCCCCTATCCATCCTAGGGCACGTAGGGAGGAGAGGACAAGGGAGAGACGTGGTCTAGTTGGGAGGACAGAGCCTTGATCCTCTTCATGGGCTGCAGCTGTGACAACTGAATAAGAGTTTGGACCTGCCTACTGGCAAACACTTGAAACAAATCATATAAATATCTCTAGTTTATAGTTCCTTTCTGAGTTTAGTGTCCTTCCCAGTGTGTGTTATCTGTGGATGTCCTCCAGCCTTTATCCTTGCCTGGTTTGTGTTGCTTTTTTCCTCCTTCTTGTAACTGTGTGAGTTTTTTGTCTTCCATCAAGAATATTCGGAGCTCGGAAGCGAAGTAAAGGAATAAAAGGAGCTTCATCTATTTTCTGTGACTGTGTTTGTTTTGTAACCCATCCTGGGTCATCACAGTTAGTCTGTTCTGTTGATTTGAGAAGTGGTGAAGTTGTGGTTGTTCCAACACTGGAGGACTTTAACAAGAGACTGGGCAACCATTTGTCTAAAATGGGATAGGGTTTCCTGCCTGAGCAGGAGGTAGGACTAGAAGACCTTCAAGAACCCTTCCAATTCCATTATGCTGTTATTTGAGAACAGAATGTCCGTAATAGGCAGCCAATAGAATAAGGGTTAAATACTCCACCCCAACCTGACAATCCTTTCCCTCCACAGTGGATTTTTTTTCTAGCACTTTTTAAAGCACTTGGGTGAGATCTCCTGCATCTCCTCACATCTATCATTTCTTTGGTTCTCTTGTCTGCCGGTGAAATGAAGCTACAGAATCTCCTACACGTAATTCCATGAGGAATACTTATCCATTGCTTCATTTATTCCTCACAGCATGAGCGAAGAGGAGGAAAATATTATATGCAAGTAGAAACAGAAAGGCACACACACACGCATGCACACACACACAATTTATAATTACACAGAGCCGTTTTATTTAAAATAAGCGTTTAGGAAGTAGCATGCCATCGAAACCTAAAATTAAAACATTTGGAGTGATTTCATAAATTGCTTTAAGGAGGCAAACTTTGCTTCATTGGAACGGGTGGCTTAACTAGCGCAAGCTTGGCCCAATGCCCAGGTTGGAAGCTGTTGTACGACACTGGACCAGCGAGGAAATTAATGTCAGGAACAACCAGGCTTTTCACCAAAAGGTCAGGAGGCAATTTAGAAGTTTTGCTATTCTTGCTAGAAGTGAAGGTTTCATTTTTTTCCCCCTCTTGGTTCTACATCATGTGCCTAATAGAAGTAAGGAATTTCATTAAGCTTGTTCTTTGGGAAATAGCATTATCTTCCAGATGAGAAAAGGGGGCCCTTGCTATGTTGCAGTTTTGTGGATAATACGTGATATTTCCAATGACACTTTGTGCTGTGTGAGACGGGCTTCTGCACAAGATTGCAGCCACCGTCATTGTTTTCCCCAAATGACTCTTTTCTTTTCACCTTAACCAGTGGTAAGATTCCAAATTTTTTACTACCAGTTCTGTGGGCGTGGCTTGGTGGGCGTGGCAGGGGAAGGTTACTGCAAAATCCCCATTCCCTCCCCACCCCACTCCCCTGCTTTCCAGCTCCATTCTCCTGTACAGGGCAACCAAAAAAGATCCAGCCAATCAGCTGGGACTCGGGAGGCAGAGAATAGATGGAGTTGGCTGGGCCAGTCAGAGGCGGTATTTGCCGGTTCTCCAAATTACTCAAAATTTCTGCTACCGGTTCTCCAGAACTGGTGTGAACCAGCTGAATACCACCTCTGGCCTTAACTTTTATTTTTCTCTCT
Source organism: Laticauda colubrina (assembly GCA_015471245.1). NCBI lineage: Eukaryota > Metazoa > Chordata > Lepidosauria > Squamata > Elapidae > Laticauda > Laticauda colubrina. The sequence continues at coordinate 13,182,164 of BLBF01000058.1, forward strand.
TCTGATGGTTAGCCAGTATATTCCAACACATTTTGCTGACTGACATGTTAGTATTTATCAATACATATGTGTGTTTTTTAAAACAGCTATTAGGGCCATAGTGATTTAAGTAGAGGAAGCTTTTAGACTCTGATTTTTTTAAAAAAACTTAACATAATTTTTTAATTAGTGGAATTGGAATTTGCTGCCAAATATTTGTTAATGGTAGTGTTGATCCTCTCTCTCTCTTTTGGTGGATAGCTTTTTAGCGGCCCAGAGCAAATAAAATGGAAATCACCAACAGGCAGCCAATGAAATCAGCATTGCTAACACGCTAAACAAATAGATTTCTATAACAAATAGAATTAGACATTATTATTTTGCATGCTTCTACAGTAGAGTGGAACACACCAAAAATGGTTTTCTACATGCTTCTTGTTTTCTGGAAATTAATACCTCTCCCTTACAGGCTCTAAGTGTGTGTGAGAGCGAGTGAGTGAACAAGAGAGAAAGAGAGAGACAGAGAGAAACTCTTGCTCTCTATTATCTCTATCTCTCTCATATCTCTCTGTCTGTCTTTCTGTCCATCCATCTATTTATCTATCACCTCTATCTCTCATGTCTGTCTGTATGTCCGTCCATCCATTCATCCATACATCTTAGTACTTGAGTAGGAGTTGGACTAGAAGTCCTTCAAGATCTCTTCCAGTTCTATTCTGATACAAATTTTCTATCTATGCTAAATTTCTTTGCAGTTGAGCTTCCTTGCTTCTGTCTGTCTGTCTGTCTGTCTGTCTGTCTGTCTGTCTGTCTGTCTGTCTCTCTCTCTCTCTCTCTCTCTCTCCCTTCCTCCTTCCCTCCCTCCCTCTTTTAGCTTGCTTCTGTCACCTTTCCACTTTTCAGCCTTGAAATCAAGAACAGGAGAAGCAGATTACTTTGAGAATTAATTGTTCTGGGTCATCTCTGTCCCTCCTTGGTATCCACAACCAACCAAACTGGCAGAGGAGTGGAGGAAAAGAATCTCAAAGACAGCTTTTATTTTTAGCGGAGTGCCTGCATACCAGGAAAAAAAGAGAGTGTTCATCCTTCTTGTTTTTTATAATAGGTTTAGTGTCAGCTTACTGAACTTGAGAGATAACTTAAGCCTTCTGGCACTGAAGCTGGTACTTGATGGAGGGGGAAAAATGCTTAGGATAGAAGATCTGTACTTTTCAAAGCCTCAACAAGAGAGATGGAGAGAGAGACACAGTTTTTTGTTATTGTGATGAAAACAGATGCTACTTCAACATCTGCAGCTCAATAAATTGCTTATCCTGAAATGCAGAGTGCATTATAGGAGAAAGGTAGAACAACATAATTCCTGGGCTATTGAGTAACCTCTGATACAATTCCCTTACTGATTATATTGCACCACAGTTGAAATACAACAGGATTCATTCAGAGAAGGAATTACTATCGGAAGATGACCAGCTACAACAGGAGGGGTAATCAGTGACCTGTGGACCACATTCATCCCCTTTGCTAGCAAGGTCTGTAAAAATACCATGTTGGCCAACAGTATCTCCTTGGGGTAGGGTGTCAAAATTTATCTGGATGGTAGGTGTAACCTCTTGACCATTCCATGTGATGAGAACACATGCATAAAAGGAGGGGAACTTGTGTGTCACAATAGTCCACTTATCCTCTTGATGACCAGGCAGGCTGTCAAATAACATGATTGGATGGACATCAATAAAGCTGACACCAGCCACAGCACAGAAAAACTCAAAAAAATTGTGCAATATGGGAAGATGTGGAGAGAACTGCCCCCTTAGAAGTGCCAAGAATCAGACATGACTGAATGGATGACCTCCTCCTCCTCCTCCTCCTCCTCCTCCTCCTCCTCCTCCTCCTCCTCTCCCTTCTAGCACTGATAATATTACCTAATTTGGCAATAAAACATCTGCAAGAAAACAAGGAAGCCCAGAGAGTACCAACCCCATAGTCTTCCTCCTCCTCTTCTTACTCCTCCCCTCCCCCTCCCCCCTCTCCTCCTCCTCCTGATATTATTGCCCTTAGCATTAGCATCTTCCAGGTATTCAGCCTTGTGGTGCTGACATTTGGCAGCAAAAATTCAAAAAGATTTTTAGTGTATCCATCCAGGAATCCGTATGTTTATATTACTGTAGGACTGAAAGCTTACTACTTTAAATGCAGATGCATGATTTAAAAACAAAACCTGGAAGATTCAGCTGTGGGTACATGTTATACCCTGGAGTTTGCACGAAGGTATCATTTCAGCCTATTTCTGTAGTTTCAGAGCGAGCAGAAGACTTAACTAAAAGTCTCTAACTAAAACGACAGCTCTAAATGGTTGCCCAAACATCAAAACTGGAAGAGAAGCCTCATATAAAATGCTGGTTCCTCAAACAAAATTAATAAAGCACAAAATGTTCTTTAAATTTGTTCCAGAGGGACATTAAGGAGGATACACAACTATCTTCCAAGTTTTAACAGTGATAATTACATGATTGTAAAGAATGAAAAATTATATTTCACCTTCCTTGATTATGTGCAGATGAAGCTTCAATTCAGAACCAACTCCACTCATTTATTTTTGACCATAATCTCCAGAGGGAGATTAGAGCTGATATTTTGGAGGTGCAGATTTTAATTAAAGCGACACATTTTGCAACCCATCACTAAGTCAACTGACCAGTTCTGGCAGCATCCTCAGAATGATTAGGGATGAGCCGAAATCTTGTGAAAACTGATTAAATATAGGAGCAAATGAGTGTTGCGTTTAATTTAATGCATAAATAATCGCAGTTAGAATATGTTATCTTTTTTTGACAAAGAAGACACAGAATATTACTTAAATGGAACAGAATTTATGAGTGGCTAGAGATAAGAGGTAGAAATTAGATGAAGAAAAATTATTGCTATGTATGAATTAAATATATAGATGGTTTATAATTATAAATATATCAATATAACCAACAAATAAGCTAATATAAAAAGAAATCTAGTCAAAACTATTCTGTTACACTATTATTAGTAGTTTCTATGTTAATATTCCTTTTTTGTTTTTTCTTTGCTTTTCTGAAATGATATGTCCTGGCAATACACTGTAATCAAAATGTCTATACAAAAAGAGAAATAATATGCTCTTTTTAAAAAATGGTCTGGATGAAAGCTGTGTCTCAGCCTTAAAAAACTTTCCAGATTGGTATTATGGGATGGGAAGTTTTAGAGCAACCATTAGATGTCAGAAAAGAGATTCAAATTACTTTGGTGCCATCTGGTGGTTGTCTGGAGTTTTACAGCCTATTAGCTGAAGTTTTGCAGTCACATTATCAGGAATGCTTAAATAGCAAATAGACTATAACATTTGTAATTCAGGGTTGAAATATGGGGTCCTAGATGCTCTGTGAAGTTGATGGTTTTCTTGCAGACATTTCACTACCCAATTAGGCTACATCTTTAGTGTAGTGATGATGTTACCTAGTTGGGTAATGAAACGTTGGCAAGAAAACCACCGAGCTCAGAAAGCACTGAGGACCATATACCTTGCTAGCTTTACCTGGAATAGATATTAAGTGTTGCAGCCCAGTAATGGATGGTGACAGGAGACATTTGGGAAGGGGGGAGTCCCAAGGATTAAACTGCAAGATTTACAGCCCCATTTCTCCCTGTTACAATCCTCCTAAATTTCCAGAATTCCACAAAAATAAACAAAAAACTCCATTTTTTTTGTTTCCATTCAGTCTCTGGGTGACGTGTTGTAAAGGAAAAAAAAAAAAGAAATATTACCCACTACTTCTTGCTTTTCAATCAAGAGCCCGTTCACCTTGGAAGCAAAATAATCCAGCTGCAAAATAGGGATTCGTTGAGTCGTGCATCCCACAGGCTACGGACTTCCTGATTTAGCAACTGGCTGATGTATTAACTCAGTTAGGGATATAAAGCCCTATATGATACAGGCCAGAGGTGGTATTCAGCAGGTACTGACCGGTTCTGGAGAACCAGTCACGCAAATTTTGACAAGTTCAGAGAACTGGCAAATCCTACCCTCTGACTGGAGATTTTACAGTATCCTTCCCCTGCCACACCCACCAAGCCATGCCCACAGAACCGTTAGTAAAAAAATTTGAATCCCACCACTGCTTCCCCACCCCACTAACCTGCTTTGCAGCTCCATTCTCCTGTGCAGGGCAACAAAAGAAGACCCAGCCAATCAGCTGGGGACTCAATGGGAGGTTGAGAAGAGATGAGGTTGGTGGACCAGTCAGAGGTGGGATTTGCCGGTTCTCTGGACTATTTAAAATTTCTGCTACCGGTTCTCCAGAACTGGTCAGAACCTGCGGAATACCATCTCTGCTCTGCAGCCCAGGTCAACTCCGGCCTTACTATTGCATCCCTGATGAAATTTCTTTGTCAGATCTGCTTCCCTTACTCTGCATTTTTGTTAATCAGCAGGCCAACGTGTCTTTGAACTCCTTCCTCTCTGAAAATTAATGCCTCGAGATGCAGATGATAGAAGCAGGGAAACAGTTGGGCAGGATTGACCTTGATCTTCTAATCTCCCAGGACAGACTTCAAAAAGCTGAGATTGCTTTTACCTCCGTGCAATTACCTGCCCGCATAAGCCGAAGCCTTCTGTAATTTCCAGAGCAAACCTGTCCCGCCCTGATTGGAAGCCAAAAGGCTGAATGTGACACCAGAAAAATGATCTAGAAGGTATTTCAAATGTACATTGGAAATGTGAACAATACGAAGGAGCCTTTTATCATGGAGGGTGGACAATGTAAAAAAGCTAAAAATTGTTGGATTTAAATACATAGATACAGAGGATTTGAAGAATTAACGTTCAATAGAAGCCAGAACATTTCCTTTTAGAACTAATGGATAAACACAGGTAGTCCTCAACTTACAACAGTTCACTTAATGCCTGTTTGAAGTTGCAATGGCATTGGAAAAAGTGATTTTTGACCATTTTTCACACTTATGACCATTGCAGCATCCCCATGGTCCTGTGATTTACATTCGGATGCTTGGCAGTTGACTCACACTTATGATGGTTGCAGAGTCCCAGAGTCTATGGCAGTGATGGTGAACCTATTTGTTGTGGTGTACTGAAAGTGCATACCCATGCGCCGGGACCCACAATGCAATGTGCCCCACCCCCCTGCCCCTTACATGCTATTTTTCTTTTCCCAACCCAACCATCAGTTATTCTGCTGTGCAGGGAAATCATTGGATTTCTTGCTTTCTAGCTAATCTAAAAGCAGAGCTGAACCTTCCTAGCTTCTATTTTTCAGTGCAGACTCTGATAGCAGATTGCAGAAAGATAGATTGCTGAGTGAATCTGTGATTTTGGGAACAACTCAATCTGCCTGCCTGCTTTGCCTGATTTAGGGTAAAAGTTGCTCTTTTTTAATAAAAAATTCAATACATATTTTACCATATTTACATACAAAGCATGCCCAGCCAGTCACGTGACCATCAAGCCACACCTAGTCAGCAAGCCATACCCATCCAGTCGCATGGCCACCCAGCCACACCCCCAAATTAAGCCACAGAACCAGTTGTTAAGAAATTTGAATCCCAACACTGATTGCTAGCTGGTTCTCTTGCTCAACCATGAATTATGAATTAACAGAATAGCAGAGTTGGAAGGGACCTTGCAGATCAGCTAATCTAATACCCTGCTCAAGCAGAAGACCATATACCAGTGACGGTGAACCTTTTTGGCATCGAGCGCCCCCTCTGTGCATGCACGTCCCTGGCACATGTGCCACATGCATGGCAAAGACCTGAAGACCAGCTGGCCAGCAGGAGGCATGCATGCATTCACAGCGGAGTGGAGCTGGGGCGATGGTGCATGTGGCTACAGAGAGGGCTCAGCGTGTCACCCAGGTGTGGGATTTAAATTTTTTAACAACTGGTTCTGTGGGTGTGGCTTTGGTGGTGGGCATGGCTTGGTGTTCATGTTATTGGCTGGCATGGCCAACTCAATATCACTCACATTGAGGTATCTCCTTGCTTGGCCTCTCATGATTGTGGGGCTGCTGCAACAGTCGTGTGAAAAATGGTCATAAGTCACTTTTTTCAGTGCCATTATAACTTTGAAGGGTCACTCCACACAAGCAAAGTACCAGCAAAGGAGAGGAAAAAACTCCAGAGATGTTCCTGAGACAGGAAGTCTTGTCCTGCCAAGAATGTAATAAGGGTTAACAGAGAGGCAGTTTCTGTAAGCAACACCAGAATGTTTCCTTCCTGCCTTCCTTACAGGATAAACCCAGTAATAGAAGAAATTACTGGGCTTATCCTGTAAGGAAGGCAGGAAGTTTCTCTGAATGGGTTCTCTGAACTGCTTAGAATGTTAACAACTGGTTCTAGCAAATAGGTGCAAACTGGTAGAATCCCACCCCTGGTATCACCTGTAGTATATGTACCATAGGTTAGCCACCATGGTCCTATACCATTTCAGACCAGTCTTTTCTTAAGAACTTCCAGTTAGGTTTTATTTTATCAGTGGTTAGATAAAAAGACATGGTAAAGAAATAGATTAGGAAGCTTTACAATAAGAGTTAATAGATTGATATAAAATACAGTATAAATTATATAATCATTGGATGAATGTATAAGATTAAATCATAATGAAATTTAGAATATCTCGTATAGAATGAGGGAAAAATAGTTTAGTCGAATGAATCATTAATAATTGATATTACATAAGCACATGTAAGATTGATGAGGTGAGAATTTATACAACTTGTGAGTAATGGTTAAAAAAAAGGATAGCATAAAAGATTGTAACCAACTGACACACTGTATGTGTATAACTGAAAGATGGTTTTGTGTTTTTATGTTTTGTTTGTATGTTTGTTGTAAAAAATAAAAACTTGACCAAAAAAAAAAAAAGAACTTCCAGTGAGGGAGCATTCATGACTTCTGCAGGCAAGTTGATCCACTGATTAACTGTCCTCACTGTCAGGAAATTTCTCTGAGGTTGCTTCTCTCCTTGATTAGTTTCCACCCATAGCTTCTTGTCCTGCCTTTAGTTGTTTTGGAGAAGAGCTTGACTTCCTCTTCTTTCTGGCAGCCCTTGAATGCTGGGAACAGTGCTATCATGTCACCCCTAGTCCTTCTTTTCATTAAACTAGACATACCCAATTCTTGCAACATTTCTTCATGTATTTTACCCTCTAGGCCCCTTTGTTGTCTTCTCTGCATTTTTTCCCCAGAGTCTCAACATCTTTTTTGATCAAAAAAGCATACAGTAGTTCAATCTTAGTGGTCTTGCTAAGGTTTTACAAGCCATGTTGATGAGTTCAGAAACCATGCATCTTGAATATCACAGCTTGTATGAACTCATCCTGAGAGGGGAATAATATGTTACATGCATCTTTTTAAATGAATCTCAACCTACCAATGCTCACAATGTTGTGTTTAAGGAATTGTTTGCTGAACAAGCTGGAGATGTGGCGGCCATATCATAAGGAGCCATAAGTCAGTTGGCTTGGTTCGGAATCAAGTTAATGGCCATGCTATTGGATTTTATGTCGGTGTGTGAAATTTCATTGATTGAATCTTCCTGCTGATATTGGTGCCATAAGCATGCCGCTCTTGAAATAACCTTGCGGCATTCCATGATGTTTGGGCTTTAAAAGTATGCTCTACATCAAAGAGAAAATGACTTGCGGTCTGCATGAATGCTTCCTTCAAAATGTCAATAAATGCATTCATTTATTTTTTTTCAGAACAATAACAACGCAAAGATTGGTTGCTTGATTTTTGCCTTGTGGGTTTACTTCTATTGCAGTGATACTGCTTCAGTCCCAAAGTTTATTTATATAGCCTATGGCATATCATACATGGGCTTGCAATATATGCTAGCATTTCACTTAGATTAAAAAAAAATCACAGTAACATTGGAATTGAACATTTGAACATTTGAAAAAAAAGATTTATCTTCAGATAACAATGTCTAAGCCATTTAATCATTAAAGCACAGCACTGTTTATTTGAAAAAAAGTCAGATATTGGACTGGTATGTGCCCTCAGCGTATAGCCAGTCACGGTGTGATCTACAGTTTGACATGGGATAGCAATAGCACTTAAACATATACTACTTCATAGTACTTTACAGCCCTCTCTAAGCGGTTTTACAGAGTCAGCCTCTTGTCCCAAACAATCTGAGTCCTTATTTTACCGACCTTGGAAGGTTGGAAGGCTGAGTCAACCTTGAACCCTGTCAGGATCTAACTCCAGACTGTGGGCAGAGTTTGCCTGCAAAACTGCACTTTAACCATTGCATCACCAGAGCTCCTAATAGCAATAGTAGTAGCACTTAGACTTATATACAACTTCATGGTGCTTTACAGCCCTCTCGTTCTCATTTTACCAATTTCAGATGGATAAAAGGCTGAGTCAACCTTGAGGTGGTCAGGGTTGAACTCCTGGCAGTGAGCAGAGTTAGCCTGCAATGTGCATTCTAACCATGGTGCCAGCATGGATCCTGCAGTCGCACTGAGGGTGAATGATGTTATGCCCCATTTATACCCTGAATCATGGCAGATGTTGTATGAAGTGTGAATCCTATTGGGGATTGTCCATTGCTGGTGTGGTAATTCAAACCCTGACACCTTTTTAATGGTGTCATTTACATATCTTGCTATGGGATGTGGTAGCTCAGTGGATAAGATGCTGAGCTTCTTGGTCAGAAAGGTTGGCAGTTCTGTTCTGACCCAAACCTTGTTCCAAGTAAACAAACACCAAATAAAATGTGATAGAGATAAAACAGAGATAAAAGCAAAACCTTTTAATGCTTCTCTGCGAATTCTGTTAATTTATGGTTAAAAGGCTATTAAAACTAATTGTGTCTGATGAGAAGGAGCCTTGCCAAGGTTATACAAGGCTGCCAAAAGATTAAGTTGCCAAGAAATATTCCAGACAAAAAGTCTTCAACACAAACCAAGATAGTCCGAACTTCCACAAAGCTTGAAGTGCAAAAACTTTTTTGCTTCTTGCAAAGAATCCCGGTCTCTCAGGCTGGCTTTTATCCCTTAAGGGAGGGGCCATTACCTTGCAGCCTTACTCCCGAGTCGCCCATGCAGCTGCAGCTGCTCTTTCCTGCAAGCAGCCCTGCGCGTATGCGCACTGGGCACAGGCTCCTCGGGGACCTCTCCATCATTGCTGCCAGCCTCCCCAATCTCTGAAGGCAGCACTCCACTCCCTGGTGGTCTTGGTCCCCTCCCTACATCACAGGTAGGCCCCTTATCTGAGTCCTCACTCTCTGAGACCTCAGCCTTCCACAACTGCTGCTGGCGAACCACAAGAAGTTCAGCGGCTTGAATCCCTAGCACTGCCTAATGGGTTGAGCTCCTGTTGCTTGTTCCAGCTTCTGCCCACCTAGCAGTTCGAAGGTGTGTAAAAATACAAGTAGAAAAATAGGGACCACTATGGTGGGAAGAGAACAGAATTCCATGTGCCTTCGGTGTTTAGTCCTGCCGGCCACATGACCATGGAGACGTCTTCGGACAGTGCTGGCTCTCTTTGGCTTTGTAATGGAGATGAGCACTGCCCACCAGAGCCGGAAATGACCAGCCTGCAGGTGTAAGGGGAACCTTTACCTTTACCTTTACCTATGACTGGACATTCAGCAACCCATTTGGCTTTCTATAGAAAACTACTGTGTAGACTTCAGGCTCATGAAATGAAATGCGGGTGGAAGTTCCCTGCTTTCTCGGTTTTTTTCCTAGTGCAACTTTGATTTCCAATCCTCTGACCATCTCTGTTGCCCTTTCTTGAGTGCTCAAATCAGAGCAACCACCAAATCTTTACAGACTTTACAGACTTGTTGCTAAGCAAGACAGTGATTAAGTGAATTTTGCCCCATTTTATGACCTTTCCTTCCACAGCTGTTAAGTGAATCATTGCAATTGTTAGTAATACGGTTGTGAAGTAAATCTGGCTTCCCCATTGACTTTGCTTGTCAGAAGGTCGCAAAAGCTGATCACATGCTGCAACCGTCATAAATACGAGTCAGTTGCCAAATGTCTGAATTCTGATCATGTGCTGGGGATGCTGCAATGGTTGTAAGTGCAAGAACTGGTTATAAATCACTTTTATCAGTGCCATTGTAACTTTCAACAGTCACTAAATGAACTGAGTTGCGTCCTTTGAAGGATACAACTCAGATTATGCCCATCTATAATGGCATGTGTCTGTCTGTGTGTGATATCTTGGGAAGCTCTGGAATCGAAATTGACACACCTTTTCATCAAGTTGATAGGAAGCAGTTTAAAGAAACACAAGAGGCTCTAATCAGAGCAGACAGAAATGAAAAATGGTGGAAGATTGGCATGGAAAATTTTCACTCATTAATCTGGGGAAATACATCTGCTTGTTCAATTGGCGCACATTATAAAAAGAAAATGTACTCCAGAGCTGTATCCACATAGATCTAACTTGGTTATGGCTATTGGTTGGAGGGCGTATCAAACTACAATATCGTAGCTCCATGGAATTCACAGTAAAAATGGATTTTAGACATTCTGTGCGGCATGCCTAGCTAAATTGCTATTTTAGACTTTCTTCCCATATAAGCGAAATGCTCTGATTTTCCAAATGCACCCAATGGCCACTTATAAAAACCCACAGCTAGATTTTATTTCCTTGGTGCATTTATCCATTATGTTATCCTCCAGATTTGGTTACCTGGAGTACGTATCTTACTGGCTCTGTAATGAAAACAGTAATTTCCAAACAGTGAACAAAAAACAAGGGGAAAAAAGAAAAAAAAAGAAAAGAAATTCTTCTGGAATAGAGAGACCTTTTAAGCTGACATTTCCCTTAGTAGCTGCCATCTAGGTAAACAGCCAACTCACAGTCACAGTTCTGCTTAAACTGTATCAGTGCCAATTTACAGGTAGTTCTTGACTTATGATCATTTGTTTAACAATGCTTTGAAATCTTTGAATTATTTTTGCTAGGCATAATGCCAGAAAAATATGATAAAGGGAATGTATATTTGATATTACATGTCTTAACAGCAGCAAGATTTGTATAAACACAATACTGGAAGAACAAGGAAACATGCACAGCAGAAGATATAATTAAAACTAGACAGTGCAGAAATGGACAGACTAACATAGAGGATAAAAGAAAAGGAAGATCATAGAGTATTATTATTATTATGGGAGCCTCTGTGGTACAGTGGTTAGAATGTAGTATTGCAAGCTACTTCTGCAACCAGCTGCCTACAATTTGGCAGTTCAAATCCCAACAGCTCAAGGTTGACTCAGCCTTCCAACCTTCCAAAGTGGGCAAAATGAGGACTCAAATTGTGGGGGGCAATATGCTGATTCTGTAAACTGCTTAGAGAGGTCTGTAAAGCACTATAAAGTGGTATATAAGTCAAAGTGCTATCGCTATTATCGAACATGGGGCTTGTTTTATCAATGATTGGACAAGAGAGTTAGAAATTAGGATTCAAAAAAGTATTATTACATAAGCAACTGACACAGACAGTACGCTGTTCATTAAGCACTTATTTTATGTAAAAGAAAAATATATACTGTAATAAAATGAAAAAAGAAGAAGAAGAAATCCTGGAAAAAGTGACTGCAAAGCCTGGTAACAAATGTTCTGAAACCAACCCACAAGCCCTGAGAATGAACCTTCGCCCTCATCCTACACTCAAGCTATATATATTTGCTACTTATTGCAAACATTTAGCATATTTCCAAATATCTGCTTCAGATTCAATACTCAGTTTCCCTCCTAATTTATTTCATTCTCAATTAATCCAAACAAACTTCTCATTTTAAAAGTACATTATCTGAGACCATAATGTAATCTTTCTCTCGAGAAATAGCATACAGCCACTTAAACTAAAGCAAACTTTGATCTCATGAAAAAAATCAGTGAAAACAAACACCTACCTGAAATTGATATAAAACACACACAAACAATGGTGGTTGAACTGGCGTTCAGCTCAGCAAATTTCAGGTTGGCATGAAGTTGTAGGATACACACTTAATATTAAAAGAGGAGAGGTGTACAACATTTGGAAAGCAATTCGTAAAGGAACCCAATTTGTTGTAAGCATCCAAGTGTATGTCAAGGACCCAACTGTATGTCAAACAGTTAGGCCAACTGTAACAAATAGGAGCAGTGGTATTAGTAATCCTAATGATTATAACAAATGCTTTCTACCTTCCAAATCTCAGTTTTGTCACAGAGGTTATCAGTGCCCAAGTAGTCTTGAAACAAAATAAAACAAAAACAAGTGTCAGCATTCCAGCAAACCTCCATTCCAGCCAATAACTCCAAGACAGACATCTTCTCAAAAGTTCCTTTTATTTGGATCGTAACTGGCACAACTCCTGAAGATATCCTGGATCTGAAAGTTCTGGGCTTCCTTATGATAAGTCAGAAGTACAAAATCCATCCCCTGCACCCATCATCACATCACATGGCCCAATCACCATACGTCTCAAGTTAAGACTTCCTTTCACTTATGTGCAAAACAACACGACCTTGAATCAGAAAAAGAATGTTATTATGTCTCACTAGAATTACTCCAATGAATTCCCCCCTCCGACTTTCCCAAACTTAATTGTGGCAGTGTGGAAGCATCGAATCTCAACATGGCTTCCAAAGCTAACAACAAGTAGAATAGGACCTGAGACCACTGAGATATCACAAGACTACAGTTGAAAAAAAATCAAAGAAGACAGTACAAATCACTTCTATCAAATAGCGGTCCCTGAAACTCAAGGTCAACATTAAGAAGACAGAATGTTTTTCTTAGTTTTAAGGAAAAGCGTCAAAGAGCTTACGTGATAGAGGGGGACGGTGTTGCTTTCAGCTAAGGAGAAATTTAGGACATCCTGTTGTCCGGGTTCAAGCCGTACATTAGTAGATGAGGTCATCACGGAGGAGCTAACAGGATAGTTAGGACTTCCACTGTTCTTGCCCTTCTTCCTGGACCGCCGGCCTGTATCACGCTTGTTATCTTTTTGGGTCAATGGTTCTTCTTGGATGACTAAGATCTTGTCATCACTCAGATATCGTAGCAGCGAGTTCTCAGAATCTTTTGTCAGAGTGAGGAAGGAGAAAAAGGGGAAAGTGAGAACTAAAGAGGAGATCCACATCTTTGTCCTTATGCTGATTCAGAGAAAAATGTGCTAACTGGCCTCCTTCCCCCTGGACTTGTAAGTCCTCTTTTCTAGTGCAGTGTCTACGAAGAGATCAGAAGCTCAAATTGGATAGAAGCAAGCAGGCTTCATGAGTCATGGTGCTAGATGGATTGTCTCCAGGACACCATAGTTCAAACTAGCCATGGTTTTTTGGCATAGGAACCCAATTTAAGTTGGCTTGGGGATCAACACATGCTTTGGAGCACGCATTGAAAGCTATATTTCAAAAGCAGGCAGAGCCAATGCCAATTTTCTGGGCAGATTTTAGGTGTGGTAAGAGGTGAAGAGGGGGCTTAAATATGATGAAGAAACCTTAGTAAAATCGGTATCAGATGGTGGATAAATCACTAGAGTTTGCTCAAGGAGCATTACATCTAGACCTGTATGTTTGAGCAACCCAATCCATTTAAGAAACTCTAACTTTTTAGCACATATGTCAACTCATAAAACATTCCTATGCCTTTTTAGTAGTCTTCATAAAAAAAGGGTGGTGGGTGGGAGGAAGGAAATCTGGAAGAGCAGTGCAGCAGTTTGAAAGCGAAAGTACATTCCAACTCTTATCTTTAAAAGACTGCAACTAAAATACTAGAGCTTTGCCCGTTAATATATTTAATTGGAGAATGTGAATGATGACACTCAGTCTGTGAACATGCTCAATTGGAGAATCTGGTTTATGAGACAGCCAGGGGGGAAACAGGGTCACAGATGATTGTAAATGACGTATGCCAGAGTTGGCTTCATACAGGGCAGTGCCAGTATGTCGCCTCTAATGAATCCTTTGAAGTTTTTTGAAGTTTGGCTCGAGAATCATGATTTAATTAGAGTGATTACTGGAATCTTGAGAGCATAATGATTACAAAATATGACTTCAGAACTTTTCTTGGAGAAGTGACAGCAGGATAGATAGATTGATTGCTTATTACTGAACATAATTTCATCCATGAACCACTACTGAACTTCACCTCAACTAAAGGCTATCATGAATTTAAGATGATGGACACAATTTCTAAAGAAGTTCAAGAAAATTAGATTAGAAGTGGTATATACAGAAGCAACAACACGCAGGAGAGAATAGAATATTGGACATTTTTCATTGGTTACATTGTCTCATTTCTTTGTCAGTGTTTATGAGCTAGGGATGTCAGAGAAATATGTTAGGACTCTTATTTTAAGTGAATTCATCAAACCCCCATTTTTCAGACTCCCCGGAAGAAGATTTATTTCATAATCCACATTTTCATCAGATTCTGTGCATGTCTAAAAACATCTGTGGAATCTACCTTTCCATATATTTTAGGAAATTGCTTTCAAAAATGTGCATATTGTGGAAGGAGAAATGCAAAATGTACACATGTATGAAAATAAATGTGAAGAAAAAGAAATGTGATTTTCATTTGCAGAAATTTGCCGGCAGGTCAATAAAACCAATTACATGCAAATCAGAAATATACAGCCACCCCTTTATTTCTCTAGCTGAAAAATAGCCTGAGGGCTCCTTGGTGCTCTTCGTGCTTGGTTGTTTTCTTGCAAATGTTTCATTATGCAAACTAGGTAGCATTATCAGATGTTACCAAGTTTGGGTAATGAAATATCTACAGGAAAACATGGGCATGGCTGCTCTAGTGAAGAGAAGGACCAGGGGAGACATGATAGCAGTCTTCCAATATTTGAAGGACTGCCACAGAGAGGAGGAAGGGGTCAAGATATTTTCCAAAGCATCTGAAGGCCAGACAAGGAATAATAATTGGAAACTGAACAAGGAGAAATTCAAGAAGTAATTTTCTGACAGTGAGAGGAATCAACCAGTGGAACAGCTTACCTTCAGAAATTATGAGAGCTTCATCACTGGAGGCTTTCAAGAAGAGACTGGACAGATATGTCAGATATGGTGTAGGGTCTCCTGCTTAGGTGAGGGTTGGACTAGATAACCTACAAAGTGCCTTCTAACTCTGTTAATCTGTTAAAACAACCAAGCTCAAGGACCTCTCATTTCAACCCCGAGCTACAAATATTCTCCTTTATCATGGAAATAGCCTTTCAAGTTACCATGTTGAGTGAGTTGGATCAAAACTAGAATATTGAGATGGTCCTGGCATATAAAAGATGGTTTGTAATGATACACCACCATCCTAATAAATGCACAAGAAAAATGACATGATGAATTTGGATTGTTTGCCTCACCAGAAATGATGGGCTTCTTTGAAGAGAATAAGAGTCCTTTTCATGTCTTTTATTTGACTATATTGGGCGAGAAACACACTCACCACGACTACCCCTCTTGTACATGTTTGGCTCTTTTGAATCTCCTATCCAGCTGTATTCTGTTGGCATAGAAACTGGCCTCAGATCACCTGTGAAAAGTACAAAGAGGAACCAATTAACACATTGAGACCCATTAAAAGGAGGATTATGCGCATGAAAAAGATGGGAGACAAGTTAAATTAAGAGGAGCAACAGCTGCTGGGTGCAATTAATAAATCTTTGCAGTTTTCAAAATGTGCTGTAATGGACAAAGTGTACAACAAAAAACAGATGTTCCTCCATTGGGACATCTACTCAGGACATAAGGCAGCCTTCGTAGTTGGTACCTGTAATCTTAGTTGGATCTTGAGGACAAGGTGAGATAGCAGGTAAACCTGAGTGTCGACTAGACCTATTGGTGAGGCTCGAAAAAGTGCCATTGCTCCTAATTCTGGATAGTCTTGACATTTGAACTCAACTCCAAAGTTTTGACCATCTGTCCCGTAGAAACATTGTCATTGTAGAGCAGAAAGCCCAAAGGTTAAAAATGGAGGAATTACTCAGCTGCTTGGGAAGAAGATATCTTAGACTAGACATCATTGTCCAAAGTTATCAAGATCTAATCTTCAGAACTGATCAGTGCTGGCTCTGCTCGGAGAAAGAATTGGAGTTTCTACAACCTCAGCTTCTATATTTTAACTTCTAAAGGTTTCATACCCTGAGAACATTTTTATTGACAACCCATTCTCTTTCTTAGGTTTGCACTTAGATCCCTTTTATGCATTGGATGGACCTATTTTACTTTATCCTTTGTTTCTTAATTTTCTTTTGATACTTTATAATTGTAGATTTGCACAAAGTGTTGCTCGCTAACCCTAATGAACTTGAAGTTTGTTGGCAGCCCAACTAGTTTGCTATATATCTCTAAAAGTCATGGCATCCTGGATAGATCTGACATATATTTTCTGCCTCACCCTTTAAACCTCTGTTGCTAATCAACATTGTTGGCTTATCTTGAACTAGCTTTGAACTAGAAACATTGCTCTATTTTCAGTCTTGTTTAAAGCTGTTAACCTTGGACCCCTAGTTACCTTGCAAAAAATCTGAAAGTCAAGAAAATATACTAACAGTTTAAACTTTCCTTAAAAAAATATCCTCCTGTTCTTGGAATTGAATAGAACAGTGTTTCTCAACCTTAAGCTATATGGATTTTAATTCCCAGGTTGCTGGCTGGAGAATTCTGGGAGTTGAAGTCCACATGGCTTAAAGTTCTAAGGTTGAGAAATACTGGAATACTGTAGAAGCTTAAGAAATCAGAAAACTGTCAGGAGAGATGGTTATGCAGTGAAAGGAAGAAGTTGTATACACATCCCCTAACGACAACTAATATAAAGGATTATATTATAGCCTCACATCCATCACATTAGAATTTCATTGACCTGCTTGTCTCCTTTGAAAGCAATTTTGCAAAGCATTGAAATTTTGCTGCCTTCAAGAAGAATGAGAAAATGGCACATGAGATGGTTGGCACGGCACTCTTTCAAAAGTTTGTTGTGGTGTCCTTAAAGAAAGACAGGGTGTGAATGGATCTCTCACTGCTGCTTAAAATCTAATTGTCCCATCCTTCAAATGCTCAGGTGGATATCAGAACAGATTGGATGAGCTTGAAAGTTACCTGTAGAGATGAATCCTGGCTATGGATGAATCCTGAGGATGTAAATAGTGTCTTGGGAGGAAAACCAGGGAGATGACATAAAAACCTTAATGAGGATGTTGAATGTATACAAATGGTTCACATTTGTGTGGCCACTATATCAAATGTGTGCTTCAGCACTTTTTCCTTCTTTGAAAGGCTAGTCTAGAGAAAAGAAGGACTATGGTGACACAATAGCAGTGTTCCAATATTTGAGGGGTTGCCACAAAGAAGGGTGGGTTCAACGTATTTTCCAAAGCACCTGAAGGCAAGACAAGAAGCAATGGATGGGAACTAATCTGGGAGAAGAGCAACCTAGAACTAGGGAGGAATTTCCTGAGAGCTAGAACAACCAACTGGTGAAATGGCTTACTTTCAGAAGTTGTAGATGCTCTTATCAATTGGAGGCTTTTAAGAAGAAATTGGACAGCCATGTGTCTAAAATGTTATAAGGTCTCCTGCTTGAGCAGGGGTTGGGCTAGAAGACCTCCAAAGTCCCTTCCAACTCTAGTGTTCTGTTCTGTTCTGTTTTGTTCTGTTCAATGAAGCCAACATCTAGTTAAATGAAGACACATAGTGTATCTGTGTGATGGAGAAATGGCTGTCAGCAATGTTGCACTGACAGCCAACTTTTTGGCTCACCCCCAGTTTTTTGATGGTTCGCTGAAAGTAATGGAGCATTGGACTTGATCTTTGGTAGGTCAAAGGTCAGGGAGTTGGATCTGTAGAGATATGGATATATATATCTCCAGAGATATGGATCTGTAAAACCAGCTGGGTGGGATCCTTTTCCTAGGTGCCTAAGTGCACATCTCAACACAAGCCTTTTCTGAGGGCTATGTTGACAATTTGGTTTCTTTCTTTGCTGAATTTAATTTATATTCATTCTGTTTTATCTGGTCACTGACTGAAATAAACATTATCTCTCCATCTTAACACATCGATAACAATATGTAGTTGTTTATGAGTCTGCAACACACAGTTTACACATAAGCAAAGAGCAACGTGGAGCAAATTCTTTTCTCTAGGTTTCAAGCCTGTTTGTTTGGCACACTGGACTTATTTATGTATTCTTACAATTTATCTGTGGCTCTAATTTTTATGGACTCTAGGCAGTTGAAGGGTATTAAAATAAGAGGGATAATAATTAAAATTATACTGGAAATAGTAAGTAACAAAGAGGGAAAGAGTGAATGTAAGTGCTGGATGAATAATGGGTAGATGGATGGATGGGAACAATGGATGGATGGAAGGAAGGATGGACAGAAGAATGGATGGATGGCAGGTAGGTAGATGAACAAAACAGATAAGTAGATGTCTGTGATTATACAATCAGTTCTTCCCTGGGGGGAGATCTGTAACCAAGATAGAACTTCATTTCTATTGGAAGTGGAACAGTACTGAAAAAAGTAAATTTTGACCTGTGTTCACACTTATGACTATTGTATCCACATGGTCAAAATTCAGGCACTGAGAAACCAGCAAGTATGTACAATAGTTGCAATATCTAAAGGTCATGTGATCATCATTTCGCTGGAGAATTCTGGGAGTTGAAGTCCATAAGATTTAAAGTTGCCAAGGTTGGACATCCTTGATCTAGAATGGGGCCTCCAAACTCAGTAACTTTAAGACTTGTGGACTTCAACTCACAGTCAGCCCAGGGAATTGTGGGAGTTGAAGTCCACAAGTCTTCAACTAGCTAAGGTTGGAGACCCTTGATCTAGAATAATAATTAAAAAAAACCCAGTGGAATAGAATCAAGAGCTTCCTTTTTCCCTTTCCTTCCCATCCCATTAGCTAATTTGTAATTGGGCCAGGTGTCTTTATTAGGTGATGCTGGGTAGGGAGTTAGGAGGATTATGCCACCCTCTTCAGATTTCAAGCTGCAGCCATGGAGATAGATAAATAGTGGCAGTTTATTGATTTGTGACGTATTCACAGATTCTTTTGCTTGTTAAATAAGACATCTGAATTCAGATTGTCATTAGGCATTCTGGAAAGTTCAGGGTGTTTTGATCTTTTCTCCCTGATTCTGATTGCAGTCTTCTGCTGTGTGATGAGAACAATTATATTTATCTGCCTGCTTTATTAAAATGAACTTTGCAATAATCAGTGATATATTCACAAAAGGGAGGGGGGAGGGGGTGGAATTTAGCAAAATAAAATCTGGATTCTGGAAGCTTCATATCGCTAAATGTGCAGCAAGGTTTGTTCTCCGTTTTAGAAACAGAGGAAATAACATGCAGATAATCCTTGACTTACAACAGTTCCTTTGAGTGACCGTTTGAAGTTACAACAGCACTGAAAAAAGTGACTTGTGACTGTTTTCACTCTTAATGATTGTTGCAGCATCCCCAAGGACACGTGAGCAAAATTCATTCGCTTGGCATCTCACTCAGAAGTTGTGTTCCCTACCTTACCCTACCCTCTTCTCTTCTCTTCTCTTCTCTTCTCTTCTCTTCTCTTCTCTTCTCTTCTCTTCTCTTCTCTTCTCTCCTCTCCTCTTCTTTTGCTTCTATTCTATTCTATTCTATTCTATTCTATTCTATTCTATTCTATTCTATTCTATTCTATTCTATTCTACTTCTATTCTGTTTCTATTCTATTCTATTCTATTCTATTCTATTCTAT
>BLBF01000058.1:13203667-13235356 GCA_015471245.1 Laticauda colubrina
TCAATCTCTATGGCTTCTCTGATGATTCTGTGGCTGGGGTTTTCTATAGTGGCTAGGGTTTTAGTGCCATTGAAGTTGATGTTGTGACCTGTGGTTTTCATGTGTTGGACTAGTGAGGAGGTGTGTTCCAGCTTTTTTACTGTATTTTTGTGTTCATCCAGGCGGGTACTTATTCTTCTATTGGTCTGTCCAATGTATGTGGCCGGGCATGATGTACAGGGAATTTCGTATATGCCTTGGTTTTCCAGGTCAATTTTGTCTTTGGGGTTTCTAAGGATGGCTGCTATTTTTTTGTCTGTTTTGAAGGCAGTCTTGATGTGATGCCTGTGTAGTATCTTACTGATTTTATCTGTAGTACCTCTTATGTTGGGCAAGACAGCTGTTCCATAGGTCTGTTGGTCTTCTAGGTCTCTGTTATGTCTTGGTGTGTTTTTGTGGATCAAGTTAGTGATTTTGTTTTTTTGGAAGCCATTGGCTGTCAATACCAACGGCTGTGAGACCCGGATGCCTCCAGCTCAATGTGATGCCTCCAGCTCAAACACCCCCCCCACCAGGCACCCAGGTGAAACCTAGCTTCCTAATAGATAACAGCCGTCCTTTCACACGAAGCCAAGCTGCACTGAAAGCCTCCAACACAGGAACAAAGTGTTGCCAGCCAATCAAAGCCACAAAGCAGACAGAAGAAACCAGAAACACCAATCAAACAAACTCCAAGTCCAATAAACACAGACCAAGACTCCCAACCAATCAGGATAGGCTAGCCTCAAATTTAAAACCAACGGCTGTGAGACCCAGACCCACATCCATACAGAAGCCTGATGATGGCAGATGAGATTCTGCTGAAACGTTGCTACAACTTTAAAAGCACAGCTACAATGATGTGGGATAATACCCGAAGGAAGCTGAATAGCGCACACACACACACACACACACACATATATATATATATATGTTTTGTTTTTTTTAAGCTTTCGTGGGTACTTACATGTGTGCTGTTCATCTTCCCTCGGGTATTATCCCACGTCATTGTAGTTCTGTTAAAGTTGTAGCAACGTTTCAGCAGAATCTCATCTGCCATCATCAGGCTTCTGTATGGATGTGGGTCTCACAGCTTTTGGTTTCAAATTCGAGACTGGCCTATTCTGATTGGCTGGGAGTTTTGGTCTGTGTTCACTGGACAGTTTGATTGATTGGTGTTTCTGGTTTCTTCTGTCTGTTTTGTGGCTTTGATTGGCTGGCAATAGAAAGATCTCCACACCACAAACCAGGCAAACACCTGAGCACAAACAGACTCCCTCTGATGCCTCCAACTCGAACACCCCCCACCAGGCACCCAGGTGAAACCTGGCTTCCTAATGGATAGCAGCCATCCTTTCACACAAAGCCAAGCTGCACTGAAAGCCTCCAACACAGGAACAGAGTGTTGCCAGCCAATCAAAGCCACAAAACAGACAGAAGAAACCAGAAACACCAATCAATCAAACTCCAAGTCCAGTGAACACAGATCAAAACTCCCAGCCAATCAGAATAGGCCACTCTCGAATTTGAAACCAAAAGCTGTGAGACCCACATTCATACAGAAGCCTGATGATGGCAGATGAGATTCTGCTGAAACGTTGCTACAACTTTAAAAGCACTACAATGAGGTGGGATAATACCCGAAGGAAGCTAAACAGCACACATGTAAGTACCCGCGAAAGCTTAAAAAAACATATGTGTGTGTTCAGATTCCTCATTAGAGTCTTAGGGTGTTGTGTTCTCTGAGCTTGGGATGTTTGATTGACAGATGGTTCATTATATGTCTAGGGAGCATTTTCACTGCTATTCTTTTGGAGGCATGAGATCTGATCAGTTGTGAAATGTATAATTCCCATCTTATCAAACTTGTATATAATTGCATGGGCCACACTGTTGGGCATGGTTTTTTTGTGATTGGCACATTGTTATCTGATTGTTGTCATGCAGAGACAATGCCATCTCTTGCTTATTTGGGTATTAATTGTTTGTAGATAGAAGGAGGTGTTACTGAGATCTGTCCTCTTTTCTCTTTGATTGTGGAAGAAATTACATAGCCAGGTAATGAGATGCTTGCAGACGACAACAAGAATTCAGAGAATCCTTGTGCCCTATTTACATTTGCCATGGACCCTTCACTGGTGCAGTACTTGAGGTGACACAAAACCTAGAGGGTGTTAGATTAGGAAATTAACCAAAGGGCTCTTTTTAAAAAATCACAAGTTTTGCATTTCACCATAATTGAGGACATTTAATTGGTGAGCTTTCAGCCGTTTTCAAGTACAGTCAGCAGGGCGAGAAAGGTGTTGACAAAGTCATTTTGTTTGCAGTTGGAGTGTGAACCAATCCACATTTGTATTATCAAGCTAACACCCAAACAAAAACATTTTGCAACATGGCTTGTCAATACGTTGAGCAAAACTCGCAAACAAAACATGGACACAGCTGAAGAACTCGGTGCCAAATTACAAGTGCATTTTAGAAAGAATTCTCAAGAATTGTCAAATAATATCCAATATGAAGTGCAGTTTTGTTGTCCTGCTTTGACTTCTGTCACTCTCTGCTCCAAGCAGAATTAGCATCAGGGCTGAGTCGCTACACACACCTTCTCGCAACCAGACAACAGAGGGAGGGAGAGAGGAAAGTAAAGTATTGGAATTCAAGGGAGGCTTGGAAGGGAATTGATGAATGCAAGTGAGCTGAAGTAGTCTGGGATAGTCCCAATACCCCAAGTTCAAATGCTGGGAAAATTCCAAGGGATTGTCCCCAAGACAAAATGAATGCAATTGATTGGTGGACAAATAAACCATGGGGAGGTCCAGGGGAAAAAGGGGATTTTTACCGATGCTAGTTTTCATGCGAAAACTTCAGAACTGGCTTTGCTACTTCTGTGCCTAAGTGGAATTATACTCTTGGAAAATAATGTCCTAGGACTTTTTTTTGGCTGCATTTATCAACGGGATGGTTGCCTTTTAGCTGCATTGTAAAGCTACTGCACATTTCCTTTGCATCCAACTATGTATTTTCAAAAGCACCTTGGACATGACCTACTTACAACCTTTCTTTAACATCTGCCAAAGGAGAAGGTGCAGATGTTTTTCCCAAAGACAGGGAGATATACTTCCACATCCTTATTATTATTTTTTAATCTCTATATTACATCTGGACCCTGTTCTTCCTGCAAAAGCTCAGGGCAAGCTCTCTGACCTCGGCTGATCTTCAAAAGCTAAATAATTATTTGTTAATAGTTGGATTTGGGATGGCCAGAAAAATAACAGAGTTGTAGATTAGGAAATTTGGAGACATGATCAGACAAATGTTTTCTTCCTTGTGGAGACTTGGTCCTTTTCAAAGGGCAACTGGACTTTCTTGGTTGTTTTCCTTGAAAACGTTTCACTTCTCATCTAAGAAGTTTCTTCAGTTTTCCAATTCAGATCTGAAGAAGCTTCTTAGATGAGAAGTGAAAAAGTTTTCAAGGAAAAAAAACAAGAAAGTCCAGTTACCTTTTGGAAAAACATCTTTGGGACAACCTGGATGACTGAGAATCTCCATAGACATCCACATGAGGATACTGAGGATTGGGATCTACAGCTGAGCCGCGGTGGCACAGTGGTTAGAGTGCAGTTACTGCAGAATACTTCTGCTGACTTCTGGATGCCTGCAATTTGGCAGTCTCACCAGGCTCAAGGTTGATTCATCCTTTCATCCTTCTGGGGTCGGTAAAATGAGGACCCAGATTGTTGGGGGCAACAGGCTGACTCTGTAAACTGCTTAGAGAGGACAGTAAAGCACTGAATATAAGTCTAAGTGCTACTGCTATGTGCTGACAATATCCAATTGTACAGAGCTGCCTCTGGAGATAGAGGAAAGGCCATCAGTGTCTTAATCCAGTATCTGGAGGCTATGAGTGTCTGGATAAGCAAAAGAGTTCGAAAGTGAACCCAATTAATTTGGAATTGCTGTTTGTTTACCACACAACTCCAATGCTTCTGTTGTGGTCTCTTGACAGCTTAGCACTGTCTCTGCAACAGCACATCTGTTTCTTGGGGACCTTCCCGGTCTCATGGCAAAAGATAAAAGATGAGTTAGAGGCTGTGGCCAGGAAGGCTTTGTTGATGTATCGGTTGCAGTCCTACCCAGACCTGCAAGGACCTTGTAATTATAACTCATGCTCTGATCATCGTCCATTTGTACTAATGCAAGGCTCTCTCTCTCTCTGCGGAGCTGCCTTTGAAGGCTGCCCTGAAGCTTCAGTTGACTCAGAATGAATACTGGCTGTACGTATCTGCAACATGGACATGAATATTAACACCTCTGGCCCTGGACTAGTTCCTTATTTGCATCTGAGTAGAATTCCAAGTGTTGCTTTTAACCTTCCAAGACCTAAAGGACCTGGCAGTACTTACAGGACTGTCTTTTTCACCAGGTCTCAACCAGCCCATTACATATATGACAGGAGAGCCTTCAACTGGTTCTCCCCCACCCATTTCTGCGATTTTACAGAAGACATTGTTGAAAAAGCACTGTGCAATCGAAAATCATCTCTATCTATTGGACCAGATGGAATATGTGCCTACTTCTTTAAAAAGCTATCCACTGCCATAGCCGAATCTCTAATCATAATCTTTGAAAAATCTTTCAGGACCAGCTCCTTGCCAAAACTATGGTCACAAGCCATGGTCATCCCCATCTTCAAAAAGGGAGACCCCAGCCTAGTTGAAAATTACAGACCAATCTCTTGATGCTGCGCCACCTGTAAAGTCATGGAATCAATTATTAACCAATCCATCATCCTCCACTTAGAAACAAACAATCTACTCTCTAATAAACAATTTGGTTTCAGGAAAAAACTATCATGTAATCTGCAACTCTTACATTGCAAAAACATATGGACTACACAACTTGATCAGGGCAAAGCAATTGACGCAATCTACATAGACTTCTGTCAAGCCTTTGATTCAGTGGCACATGACAAACTACTCCTAAAACTAAAATCTTACGTTATCTCTGGACACCTGCATAACTGGATAGAAGCATTCTTGTCAAACAGACAACAAATGGTCAAAATTGGGAGTGTCCTATCAAATTCTGTACCTGTCAACAGTGGTGTCTCCCAAGGAAGTGTTCTAGGACCAGCTCTCTTCATACTTTACATAAATGACCCCTGTGATCATATCAAGAGCAACTGCGTTCTCTTCGCTGATGATGTAAAGCTATTCAACACCACCGACAATACTGCTTCCCTTCAAAAGACCTTGACTATGTATCAGAATGGTCAAATAAATGGCAACTTCAAATCTCAACAAATAAATGCTCTGTCCTACATATTGGCCCCAAAAAAAATCAGAAAATAAAATACAGGCTGAATAGTCAAGACCTTGTTGATGATCCAAACTCTTTCAAGGATCTTGGAATACTCATCTCTAATGATCTAAATGCTAGAGTCATTTGTAACTGCATAGCCAAAAAGGCATTAAGAGTTGTCAACCTAATCTTACGTAGCTTTTTCTCTGGTAATATTACACTAATAACTAGAACATACAAAACATTTGCTAGACCAATACTCGAATACAGCTCATCAGTCTGGAACCCACATTACGTATCTGATATTAATACAGTCGAGAAAGTCCAGAAATATTTCACAAGAAGAGTTCTCCACTCCTCTACTCGTTGCAGAATACCTTATGCCACCAGACTTGAAATTCTAGACCTAGAAAACCTAGAACTACGCCGCCTTCTGTCTGATCTATATAAAATCATATATTGCAATGTCCTACCTGTCAATGAGTCCTTCAGCTTCAACCGTAACAACACAAGAGCACACAATAGATACAAACTCAAGGTTAACTGCACCAAACTTGATTGCAGGAAATACGACTTCAGCAACAGAGCGGTCAATGTCTGGAATACTCTACCTGACTCTGGTTTCTTCCCCAAACCCCAAAAACTTTAACCTTAGACTGTCTACTATTGACCTCACCCCTTTCCTAACAGGCCTGTAGGGGCCGTGCCTTCCGTCCCTGTCCTATTGTTTCTTTTATTTTTTTTTATTTTTCTTATATGTATTCATGTATTCATAACTATGTTTTTACTTATACCTATTATCTTGTGAACAATTGACAAAAATAAATAAATAAATAAATAAAATAAAAAACAAGCCATTTTGCCACTTTGAAATAATCCCCACCCGGATATTCTGGTCTTGGTGTTCTCTAAGCCCTAGAAAAATTGAAGCTTTGTCATTGAGCCTTTGAATTATGGATGCTGCCAGTTATAGCCCAGTGTATGCTCAGATTTGTTATTTGATTATCTTGTTTGATTTGTTTTTATTGTGGACATTTTATTCTTTGTACCGATGGAAACAGTAAACCTCGGAGAGTCTCTCTGCAGCAGGGATAGATGCAGTAAATAAATAGGAGGATAGCTGGGCTCAAAGAGACACATTCTCATGAACAAACAAATCCTCATTTCCTTAGTGTGTTATGATACAGGATCTTCATGCTTCAACTCTTCCACTCCACCCCTGCCCTTGTAGAAATACAGAGGAACGGGAAAAATACCCATGATAGCACATCATGTTTTCAGATTAATATCTCTAACATTTGGTGATGGAACATTGAAAATATTTCCTTTGTGTTTTGCAAGAACCTCTACCTCAGCAACTGGTGCTTAGCACAAAAGACATACTACCCAAAATGAAGAAAATAAGGAATCTAAGTATGGGCATTTGTTTTGAAGAGAAGAATTTGGATAGTACAATCCATTTTTAGTCTTCCTCAAACTTCCTTCATTTTAGGATGATATTTAAGAGCTTGGGAGGAATCCCAGTAATCTCCTAGAAATCCACTTCTAAGTTTTGCAGACTTCACCAATGCATTGCAAAACATCCATGGACCCAAACGGACAACCTTACTACTTCTCAATATTTGGAGTGAAGAGAAGATATGTCAACTTTTGATTTTAAGGTGTTGGATAAAGCAAAAAACCTTTGCCAGGTCTTTGTTGGCTATCTTCTCCCCAGAAATGACTGGAAAAGGACAATAGCTTGATATTTTGAAGATTGTAGCATCTTCAAGGAACTCAAAGAAAGGCCCCTGTAATGGGATTCAAATTTTTTTACTACTGGTTCTGTGGGCATGGCTTGGTTGGTGTAGCATGGCTTGGTGGGTGTGGTAGGGGAAGGATACTGTAAAATCTCCATTCCCACCCCACTCTGGGGGAAGGTTACTGCAAAATCCCATTCCCTCCCCACCCCACTAACCTGTTTTCCAGCTCCGTTCTCCTGTGCAGGGCAACCAAAGAAGACTCAGCCGATTAGCTGGAACTCGGGAGGCAGATAATAGATGGGGGTGGGGCCAGTCAGAGGTGGTACCACCTCTGTCCTGTCTGAAACTAAGAGTGTCCACCTACTGTGCTGCAGACATACTGGGAAATCTCCAAGAATTCCCAAGTAACCATATTGATAGTTATACTGGCTGGAAGAGTTGCAGACTCAGCCTATTGAAACACTTCCAGATTGGAAAAAAGATGACACACAAAGAAAGATTCAGAAAGGGCAGATCCAGCAAGCATACCATGCGTAGGTGTCTTTTCTCTTCTCCGCACCCCTGTCACTCTACCTCTTTCATATTCAGAACTCATGGGATGATCCTCGCCATCAATTAATGTGTAATACTTCCCACTTTCTTGTTCCAAGAAGTAGCTTGGAGATTCAGAACCTTTCACGGCAGACTTCCCAATCCCGTATTTGCTGATTTCATCACATGACACAAGACCGATGTCATCCCTGGGAAGAAATGAGAGAAACAGTAAGACTGGTACCAAAGGAAGCAGGGCATAACTTTTCAGCCTTCTCATAATAAAGATGATGCACTTGTCATAGGTTCAGGGAAGATACATTAGAGTCCCCATAATTGTTTGAACTAGAATTCTTGACTGGCTGTCCCAAAAGTGCTTTTGCCAAGAAACTTCTTCAGTTCTGAAGAAGCTTCTTGGACGAGAAGCAAAATGCTTTCAGTGAAAAAAACCAAGAAAGTCAAGCTGCCTTTTTGAAAAAGCACCTTTAAGACAATCATGACTTGGAGGATTGAGAATCTCCATAGACATCTTGACTATGATGTCAGAAAGTAGATAACTAGTTCTGATTCACCTAGGAACAAAAGTAAGCAACCAACTTAACCCAAAAGTTATCACAGACAAAATAATTCTGGAATAGCACATTGCTATTAAAAAGGAATGTTTATGCAATGGAGAACCTGCATTTTGACTTCTGGGCCACAAATTCCTTCTGCATATGGACCAGATTGTGCTGTATTGGCTGAAAGAAGACCAGCAGAAGAAGAGAAAGTTAATCTGCTAGAAAATCATACAACAAAAATATGACTTTGGTCCAATATATCCACAAGGAATGACCATATCCTCAGAAGGTGATTTATCTAGAGTACTGTTTGAAGTCTAGGATTGAAAAGAATTACTGTATTTCCCCCAAAATGAGACCTAACTGGAAAATAAACCCTAATGTGTCTTTTGGAGCAAAAAATAATATAAGAACAGGTCTTATTTTCAGGGGAACATGGTATGATAGATGTTGGGCACTGGCTTTCATCACTAAAAGCCAGGAATGATGGGTCTTGCAACTTATGGTTGATTAGGTTTGTAATCCAATGCATTGAACTGCCTTCACCCATACAGGTAATCCTCAACTTACAACCATTTGTATAGGAACTGTTCAAAGTTACGACACTAAAAAAAAGTGACTTACAACCACTCCTTGCACTTATAACTGATGCAGCATCCCATAGTCACATGATCAAAATTTGGGTGCTTTACAATTGACATGTATTTACAATTGTTGCAGCATCCTGGGGTCACATAATCACCTTTTGCAATCTTCCTAGCCATAATCTTCTCATAAGCAAAGTTAATGGGGGAAGTTAGCTTAACAACCATGTGATACACTTAACGACTCTGGCAAAAAGGGCCGTACAATTGGACGTGAATGGCTCATCAACTGCCTTATGTCAGGGTTCCTGCGATTGTCCTAATTAATTATCTTTGTAAGATAAGCGTGGAATACACTTCTGGTTTTAATTGCTGTACTGCTCCTTCAGGTTCCCCCCTCACCTGCTCATGGCAACTCAAAAACAGACATAGGAATGCTTTATGAGTTGACACTTTACTTAGCAATAAACATTCTGGTTCCAGTTGTGATTGTCAAATCAAAGACTACCTGTGTGGATTATTAGACTACAAAACCTTACTTTCTTGAAAACTCACATGGGTTTGCTAATGGTCCTTCATTTGGTGCAAAGTGCAATTCACAAATCAATGAATGCATGAGGATGTCACTTCTCATTTCAAAAGCTTCTTCAGATCTGAACTGGAGAACTGAAGAAGCTTCTTAGATGAGAAGCACTAACATTTTCAGGGAAAGGAACCAAGGAAGTCAGAACCACATTCTGATTCTTCAATATAAGGCCTGCTGAACAATTGACTTGTCTTTAATTCCTTTTCCCAGCAGCTTCAGCTCAGCCAGAGGTTGTCATGAGTGGACAATGTTAAGAGTGTTTATTCCTACTACTATTAATTTCATTTAATCTGTTGGTAAAATTGTCCTCCCACTTTCTTACTGAAAACTATTCCAGAGCAGGATTAATGACAAATAACTTATATACTCTGTTAAAACTAGAGCAACATTCATAATAAGTTAAAAAAAAGAACTCTCAATAAAAATGCTAAAATAACTTCAAAGCAGCCTCTAAACACTCTAGACAGAAAAGGCACGGCAGTATCAGGTTAAAGTGAAAGTTACTGCTGCTATAATTTTAAAACTTGCCCTGAATCAATAGATTTCAAAGTGGGATTCAATCATTAAAACAATATTGAAAATGGAACAAAAGGGCAGGGGGAAAAGCCTTTAAAATACATGCAGGCCAAAAATTCACATACACTATCTTCTGCTTAGAGTAACACTTCAGGGGAACTCAGATTACTAATGATGTTAGCTGTAGGTAAAGGAAGGGAAAAAAAACCAGGTCCAGAAAAATGCAACAGTTTGCGCTTAAAAAGCAGACCTGGATTAAATGGTCTGTCTAGGGGAGTGTTTCTCAATCTTTGTCCCTTGAAAATAGATGGACTTCAATTTCTAAAATGTTGGCTGAGGAGTACTGGAGAATAGTTGGAGTTGAAGTCTGCACATCTTCAAGTAACTAAGATTTTTGGGGGCAATGTGCTGACTCTGTAAACAGCTTAGAGAGGGCTGTGAAGCACTTTGAAGCGGTATTGCTGTGGCCCATTGGCTGTTGCCCTCTCCAGCAGCTGAATCAGAAGAGGAGGAGGTGTGGGAGTCAGGGCCAACATCAAGGCAACCTGAGAGCTCTGAGGGGGAAGAGGGAATGGAGCTGGCAGAGAGACAGATAAGGCAAAGCCAGAGCCATCTGTCAGCCCTCAGATGGGGAGTCAACAGCCCCCAGGTCTGGAGGTGGCTGATGAGGAACAGGAGGAACAGCTAAGTCCAGTGCTTGATGCATGGATGCACAGAAGGCAGAGGAGAGGAGAGCAGTGGAAATCTATGAGCCGATCCTTGGGATGGAAGAGCCACTGCTGCTAGCAAAGCCCCACCCGAGCTCTAGGGATAAAAGGGAGGGAGCAGAGATGAATAGATGTGGCAGACAACTATTCATCTTCCAGACGGATGGTCTTGTTAGCCTGTGGTGACAGAGAAACTTTTTGCCAGGGCTGCCAGCACTCCTAATTAAAGGAATCTTTGAGTTCACTTCAGAGGGTTTGTTGTGTTTGGGGAGCTGGGGCAGAACAGGTATCTAAGTCTAAGTGCTATTGCTATCATTCTAAACAGGCAGGTGCATTAGTCCTAGGCAAGGCATACCTGGGGCCATAGAGTGCTGACACGGGGCTGAAGATGAACACATCTTGCAGTGTTGAGTTGTCCATTTTGGAGTTCATACCCATTGTGCTGGTTGGTGTGGTGAAACTGCTTGTTGGACTGGTTGGAATCACAGGCTGGAAAGGGGATAGGAACAGAAAGACAGAAAAAGAGAAATCTACTTAAACTACCTGTATGTAGCCTTCTCCTGTAGTGATATTCTACCAGTTTGGCCCAGTTCGGTAGTAAAAAATATTGAATCCCACCACTGAGCCTGTCCCACATTATTTCATTGCAACAAAATTAATGCATTGTCCCAAAGTGTACAGTTGACCTGTTGAAAACTTTCACCCTCTGGATTGATAATCACAAAAAGTTCTCTCTCACAAATATTCCACTTGACTATTTATTAATTGGAAGCCCTTACTTGTTTAGAAGAGAATGCTGTAATACTAGGATATTATTATTTTTTCCCTCCGGAGAATAATTATTTATGCAACATGGACACCCATACACATCTATGCGCAGAGACTTAATCATGGAAAGCAGGAGTTGGATTGTGGCTCTAACGTACTGTGACTCAAGAAGATGAGCCATTAGTTGAAGTCATCTCCAGTTTATAGACGTTCATACAATAATCGGATATTGGAACTCAGTACCTAAAGGGGATTGGTCTCATTAAAGCTTAGGCAGAGATGCATAAACACTGTGCATTAATTTTGAAATGGACTTTTTAACAAAATCAAACAGCTCTTCCTCTAAGATATTTAGAAGCAGGGACATTTTGGGAACAGCATGTGGATTGAACATATTGCAATCGCCATTCATAAGAAGTATTATGAAAAGCTTTTTGCCCATTACCTAAGACTGTTAAACATCTCTAACTTTTCTAAGTTTTCAGTTTCATAATTCCTTCAGATCCATCATTGTAGCTGGTCTTTTTTTCTTTGAAATGTAATTAACAGGAGAGATGAGCAAGAGAAACACTATCTCTTCTGCCATGTCAAGGTCAACTGTAGTATGGATGCTGGAAAATTTACACAGGGCCTCTACATCCGTAGTAAGGAATTCGTGTGAACAAACAGAAGCCAGAATGTGAGATTTGTATTCTGCCAGAATCAAGATCACGTGAAGTGTTACTACCACGTTATAATGCCTTGGTAAGAACACACTTGGAAAACTGCATCCAGCTTTGGTTGGCATGAAGTAAAAAAGATGTTAAGATTCTAGAAAAAGTGCAGAGAAGAGCAACAAAGATGGTGAGGGGACTGGAGGCTAAAACATATGAAGAATGGTTGCTGGAATTGGGTATCTCTAGGTTAATGAAAAGAAGGACTAGGGTTAACATGATAGCAGTGTTCAGATATCTTAGGGGCTGCCACAAAGAAGAGGGAGTCAAGCTATTCTCCAAAGCACCTGAAGGCAGGACAAGAAGCAATGGGTAGAAACTAATCAAGGAAAGAAGCAACCTAGAACTAAGAAGAAATTTCCTGATGGTTAAAATAATTAATCATTGGAACAATGTGGCTCCAGAAGTTGTGAATGCTCCAACAGTGTAAGTTTTTAAGGTGTACTATTTCCTGTCTGAGCAGGGGAGTTGGACTAGAAGACCTTCAAGGTCCTTTCCAACTCTGTTCTTCTGTTATTTTCCTGGATATTTTGTGACTCTTGTTCTCTGATATTTTTGCCCTTCTAGTTCTTTTTCACGAAACAGAGTTAAAAGGAGCCAAAGTAAACTTCCTTTAATTTTAGAGATGTGTGTTTTAATATTGAGCATTTTAAGAAACTAATGAATATGCCTTTATATATCTATAGCCAACAGGGTTTAATTTGGAAATGTATTCCTGCCACACCATATATTCAAGCATAAGTTTTGCATTTGGAAATATCTTGCTTTTCTGCTTACCCCAAAATCAAAGTTAGACACTAATGTCCATGAAATAGTCAATTCCCCTTTCCATAAATATTCATAACACCGTGGAATAATTCTTTAGGAATATGTCTCTGTGAAGCCTGCTCAGCAATAGCAATAAGGTGATGAGAGTGGGGGGAAAAAACCTTCAGAACTTATTTTGGAAAAAAAAAACGCTACTAAAATTCTATGAAAAGAGATTTAGTCAAGAATCTATTTTGGTCCTGTGGCATGAAATCAGTTCACTTACTTCTGGCTGTTCCTATCAGAGGTGAAAACTGCAACTTTAAGATAAAGGTTATTTTTTCTCCTAATTAAAATCTGATGACATCAGCCAACAAAAACAACTTTGCTGTCAGAAGGTAATGATTCTTTGCTCTTATGGGAGCATTAAGACTGCCCAAAGACAAAGATATATCCAAACATGAGTCCAGATTGCTGGAAGTGCAAACAAAAACATGGTACCTTCTTTCATATGTGGTGTTTGTGTCCCGAAGCAAGGAAATATTGGGCTAAAAGTTAAAATTAGCTACAGGAAATTATAGGTCTTCAAACTGAACTCAAACCCAAAATGTTTTTATTAGGAACAATTACAGGAGAATTTAATAAAAGAACCAAGTATATTATAGTACATACACTGACAGCGGCAAGAATCGCCTATGCACAAAATTAGAAATTAGACAGTACCTCTTCCGAAGGTATGGTAATAAAGAAAGTATTAGACTGTGCAGAGATGGTTAAACTTACATTGGAACTGCAAGAGAGAGAGGAATCCGAATATTATATGGTCTGGGATAAGTGGTATAGTTGATTAGACAAAAAAATAAGAATTAAAAGTATGTATGTATGTATGTATGTATGTATAAGTGAAAATGTCAACGTCATAGAGTTGTTAAGAATGTACAAGAGATGTGTAATTGTGGAAAAGCATAATAAACATTATTTTTTTAAAAAAAGAAAGACTAGCCAAAGAACCAGCTGCAAATGCTAGGAGAGATTTAGTGTGTTCTGACCCAAACCTTGTTCCAAGGAAACAAACATGAAACAGAGGTAACAGCAAAACTTTTTAATGATTCTGTTTGAATTCCATTCCTTCATGGTTAAAAGGCTCTTTCAAACTAATTGTCTCTGATAAGAACGAGCCTTGCCAAGGTTGTGCAAGGCTGCCAAGAATACTAAAGTTACTAAGAAATATTTCAAACACAAGGAGTCTCCAAACACCAACCAGGATACTCCGAACGTCCACAAGGCTTGAGTGCAAAAACTTCTTTGCTTCCTGCAAAGAACTCAGGTTTCTCAGCTGGCTTTTATCCCTTAAGGGAGGTCTTTCTTTTGAGCAGGGCTGTGTGTACGTGCCCTGGGCACAGGCTCCTCAGGGACCTCTTCATCACTGCTGCCAGCCCCCACAATATCCAAAGGCAGCATTCCATCCCCTGATGGTCCCGGCCCATCCCTGCATCACACGCAGGCCCCTCATCTGAGCCCTTGCTCTCCGAGACCTCAGCTGTCTGCACCTGCTGCCAGAAAACCACAACACAGTGTCAGATTCTTCATTGGAAGAAAAGGGTGGTGGTGGATTTGATACATTTAATTCTTTTCCTCTCCATGTATCCTAAATATCCTACATTGGCTTTGTATAACCGTTTACATGATTTATAACCATTGCCTGGTGCCCCAGATGCCTGGAAAAATCTCACCTCTTCAAGAAATGTAAAAGGAGAAGGGGACATGTGGATTGCAGCACCTGAAGATAACTCCTGGGAACCTATCCTTATCTTCTTTTTCAGAGATGGTGGGATAATAACATGTTCACACATGTGGATTGGTGGAATCCACACAGGACAGTGGGGAAGGGTTTTAATTCCCTTTATCTTAGTTACATGCCCTGAGGGACCCTAGACCCTGCTTTGAATTTTGACCTGCTTTACCCCTCTTCAACAAAAAGATTCCTTTTGAAATATAAAGTTTTCAAGAGTTCATATTTATATTTTGAAGGGTGGCGAGGAGAGACTGGTCCTTACACCCAGGAGGAATAAACTTTCATCAAGACTTTATTTTACAGAGTCCCCAGCCCATCCCCACCCATGCAGGACTGTGGCTCATAATTAAAACATCACTAACTACAAATGAAAATGGCCATTGAGAAGATAGAGTGGAGATATTGAAAAGGTCAACGCTAGAAGCAAAGGATGGGAATGATAAGGAAAAAGATTCATTTAAAACAGGCCGCAGAAGGACTAAATCTGTCAGAGGTGCTGGGTGTCATTGCATCATAGATTTTGCAATAGCAGGTGAGTCAAACTAGAGAAACATTTCTCGATCTTGGCAACATTAAAAGCCTGTGGACTTCAACACCCAGAATTCTGCAGTCCGCCATGCTAGCTGGGGAATTCTGGGAACTGAAGTCCACAGATCTTAAAGTTTGCCAAGATGAAGAACAATGAACTAAAGGGTTTTAACAGATTAACAGAGTTGGAAGAGGCCTTGTAAGTCATCTAGTCCAGGGGTCGCCAACCTTTTGGACTTCGGGGACCATCAAACTCATAATTTTAAATCTCAAGCCCAGAGACCCTGGGAAAATGAAACTTGTTGCACCGGTGCAGCCTCTTGAAGCAGGAGGCCTTGCATGGTCCCAAAGACTCATTTCTGGTGGAGTTTGGGGGAGAGAAAGAAAGACTTTTGCTGCTTTCCTTGTGTGCAGCCAAAAGCAGAAGAGGTGGAAAGAAGAAGCCCAGTGGCCAGGCGACGCACGTGGGGCAAGTTTTTGCCCTCCACCCTTTCCCCCCTTCCCTCACTACCTCATGTTGTTCACAATGCAAGTGATGCAAGCTTTGTATTCCTGCAGGCCATGTGGGCGGCGCAGCCTTGTGTTCCTGCACAGCCTGGTTTAATTGCTTTGGGGATGACATTTCTCTGCGGACCACCAAAATTTTCTCGTGGACCACCAGAGGTCCCCGGCCCACTGGTTGGCAACCACTGATTTAGTCCACCCCCCACCCAAGCAGGAGACCCTACACTGTTTCTGACATATGGCAGTCCAGAATTCTGGGAGTTGAAGTACACAAGTCTTAAAGTTGCCAAGTTTGGGGACCCCTGCTACATAAGGGCAAGGGTGTTTGCTAGTTTTTTTAAAAATATATGTATATTTGGAAGAATCTCTCCACTGTGAGAATTTCTCCAAAGTTCTCTTTTCCTTTGAAATAACATTAGAAGCAAATTCTCTTTCATGAAATGAAAGAACTGATAGATTTTCTTTGCCTGGTACTAATAGGAATGATGGATGATTCTGAAGCCACCTCACAGGACAAGAGAAATGCATTTGGGTTTGTGAATCCCCCCAGGAAAGGAAGCAGCAAAGCTGCCTCCAAGGCAGTGCTTAGCTGATCTCGTCTGATCACCACAAGATCCTTGAGTACAGGGGAGGGCTGCTGGGGGTTCACAGGGGTTCAGGAGAGCCCCTAGCTAAGATTCTGAGCAGTTTGGAGAACCCCCAAATCCCACTCCTGGCTGGCCTCACCCAGCCCACCTTGTTCCTCCCAGTAGTCCTCATGCGACCCGTTATTGGATGCAGGTAAGTGCAGGGAGCATGTGGAGGCTCAGAGAGGGCAACAAACAGGCCTCCCAGTAGCTTGGGAAGACTGGAAATGGACCCATTTCAAGTTTCCAGAGTACCTCTGGACCCTGGGGAGGCCATTTTTGCCCATCCGGAGGCTTGAGAAAAGCCTCCGGAGCCTGGAGATGGCAAAAATGACCCCCCTCACTGTGGTGTAAGAGGCAGACTAGGGCATGCCCACCCAGCAACCAGGCAGAGAACCCACTGCTAAAATTTTTGAAGCCCACCCCTGCTTGAGTAGATGTTCCCAGCTGTCCTTTAAAACTGGAAGGGGCTGAAGATCAAAGGATGATCACCTTTGATCTCTCACCTGAAACTCACCATAGGCCCTCTCTTCTTGGGTTGCTATAATGTGGGATACAAATGGGGAACTGCGCTGAGTCCTCCTTCCCCAAACACACACATATAAGACAAAGAGTTTTACGTCCTTCTCTTTACAAGTATATAAAACAGTGTTTATTCACTGGCGACTGCTCAAGCAATCCTTAAACCAATTCCACTGCATGCCCAGTCAGGTGCGTTCTCGAAATGCAAGAACTGATGATGAGTGACAAGCCTCTTCATGCAAGGAGAAAATATTTCTCACTCTGAGAAATCTAAATATATTCTGCCCCACTCAACCAACGAACAATCACTGTTCTGTTGTCATCACAATCAGTCATTCAGCAGAGAGAAAGAAAGTGCCGTGTTGTAGACTCACTGCAAAAATCACTTGCAGTGGATCAGTTGGCAACAGAAGGTTGAATGAACATTCTTCCCAGAATCCTTGATTACAGAATAGGAGGTCACTTCTCAGTTTGGTTTTAAGCAGAGATGTACCTAAATGGCAAGCTCAAGCCCGCCCAAGACTGGCCTCATCATTTTCATTATCTGGATTGTGTTGGGAAACTGCCAGCTAGGCTGGAAGGAGTTAAGTGAGGATCCAGTTTGGAATCATTGCATAGCTATAAGGGGCATAAATGACCTCCCCAAGATTCTTTATCTTGTTCCCTGGAGATGGAAGCAGTCTAGGGAGATTCTTGCAACTTAGGTAGAAGACAATAACACTGCTTACTTAACATTAGCTTACTAACTTAATAACATTAGCTACTAACTTAATAACATTAGCTACTTAAAAGTGGTTGTGGCTACTTTGGCCTGATGGACTGGTTATTACATGTAGGATCTCCTGCCTGGGCAGGGGGTTTGACTATATGACCTACAAGGTCCCTTCCAACTCTGATTATCTGTTATCTGTTACATGGCTTACCTAAATACTCCCAGGGCATTTGAAAAGTATGAAATATGGTTTAGGTTTCGAATGGATAGAGAATGACATCTCCCACTTTCTTATTGACTCATTTTCTGACTCTTCTGCTTAAACAAGAAGTTGGACTAGTTGACCTACAAGGTCCCTGTCTATTATTTACCATTTAGAGCAGCTGCTTCATGGCCTTTTACAATTTTTCCCAGGACTAGTCCAACTAATAGTCAGAAGAATGCAGGAACCTGGGCAAAATCCCATTGTACTCCTAACTTACTATTTGGAGCAGTTCATTGAATCTAAGACACCCAGTTCTTGGAAGCTTGCTAGAAGGGTATACATCTATCATGGTGAACCTACGGTACGCATGTCACAGGTGGAATTTATTTATTTATTTATTTATTTATTTACTTACTTACTTACTTACTTACTTACTTATTATTTATTTATTTATTTATTTATTTATTTATTTATTTATTTATTTGGTTTGTCAATTGCTTACAAGATAATAGGTACAAAAACATAGTTATGAATACATGGATACATATGAGAAAAAAAATAAAAGAAATAATAGGACAGGGACGGTAGGCACGTTGGTGTGCTTATGCACGCCCCTTACAGACCTCTTAGGAAAGGGGTGAGGTCAATAGTAGACAGTCTAAGGTTAAAGTTTTTGGGGTTTGAGGAAGAAACCACAGAGTCAGGTAGAGTATTCCAGATGTTGACCACTGTTGCTAAAGTTGCATTTCCTGCAATCAAATTTGGTGTGGTTTACCTTGAGTTTATATCTATTGTGTGTTCTTGTGTTGTTATGGTTGAAGCTGAAGTATTCATTGACAGGTAGGACATTGCAATGTATGATTTTATATACTATACTTAGATCAGACCGAAGACACCGTAGTTCTAGGTTGTCTAGGTCTAGAATTTCAAGCCTGGTGGCATAAGGTCTTCTACAACGAGTAGAGGAGTGGAGAACTCTTCTTGTGAAATATTTCTGGACTTTCTCAACTGTATTAATATCAGATATGTAATGTGGGTTCCAGACTGTTGAGCTGTATTCGAGTATTGGTATAGCAAATGTTTTGTATGCTCTAGTTAGTAGAGTGATATTACCAGATAAAAAGCTACACAAGATTTGGTTAACAACTCTTAATGCCTTTTTGGCTATGTAGTTACAGTGGGATCTAGCACTTAGATCATTAGAGATGAATGTTCCAAGGTCCTTTACAGAGTTTGGATCATCAACAAGATCTGGACTATTCAGCCTGTATTTTAGTTTCTGATTTTTTTTTGGCCAATATGTAGGACAGAAGCATTTATTTGTTGAGATTTGAAGTTGCCATTTATTTGACCATTCTGATAAATAGTCAAGGTCTTTTTGAAGGGTAGCAGTATTGTTGGTGGTGTTGAATAGCTTTACATCATGAGCGAAGAGAACGCAGTTGCTCTTGATATGATCACAGGGGTCATTTATGTAGAGCATGAAAAGCCATTTGTGCCGGCACGTGAGCCCCAGCCAAACTTACCTCACTACGCATGAGTGTCCCAGGTGATTTCTGGCCTTTTTCGGGCTCCCAAAGGCTCGAGGGAAGCCTCTGCAGCCTTTGGAGGACAAAAAACAGATCCATTTTGTCACTTCCGGTATTTTTGGAAATACAAGAAGTGACAAAATGGGCCCATTTTTTGGCCGCCAAAAGCTGCAGAGGCTTCCCTTTCCCTTTGGGAGGCCCAAAAAGGCCTCAAACGGACCAAAAATCAGCAGGGATGTGCATGCATGCCCAGATAAGGTAAGAGGGTGACAGTGGTGATGGGGGATCAAGCACGCATGCGAAGGAGACATGGGGGGGAGCCATGTGCATTGCCTTCTGGGTGCTGGCACGTGAGCATGTGTGAGCTTATGAGCGCACACAATTTTCGGTACAGGAGCCCAAAAAGGTTAGCCACCACTGGTATACATTATTTTCAGGGGGAAAGGCCTCACTTGACTTCTGAATGGTGTGCAAGAGTTTGTGTTTTCTGAGAGGAGAGGAAGCCAGGGCAAAGTAGGCTACACCACAAAAAATTTGATTTGGTTTAATTTAATATTTAAAATTGACTGATGTAGTTTCTGTGCTGGCTCCCACCATTGTGTTCAATGCAACTGAATTATGTAATAATGAATGTCATCATTTAATTCATTGAAAATGCAATCCCTTTTTGTTTTTGTTTTTTTGGAAGCTAACCATTCTGTTCTTAGAAATGTCCAAGTATAGAACCTTCTCCTTGCACATAAAGAATGGCGGTTAAGTGGCCATCTTGAAGCTATAGGCTCTACCTAATAATTTGGAGGTGTGTGTGGGGGGTATAAACAGAATAACAGTATTAGAAGGGACCTTGGAGGTCTTCTAATCCAATCCTCTGTTGAAGCAAGAGATCCTATGTCATACATGGTTATCCAATCTCTTCTTTAAAATCCCCAGGGATGGAGTATCCACAATTTAACAGAATAACAGAGTTGGGCGGGGTCTTTGAGGTCTTCTAGTCCAGTCCCCTGGTCAAGCAGGAGACCCGATATCTTACCAGAAAAATGGCTGTCCAGTCTTAGACATAGAATAACAGAGTTGGAAGGGAGCTTGGAGGTCATCTAGTCCAACCCCCTGCTCTTCTTAAAAACCTCCAGTATCAGAGCATTCACAACTTCTGAAGGCAAGTCTTCTGCTAGTAAATTGTTCTCACTGTCAAGAAATTTCTGCTTAGTTCTTGGTTGCTTCTCTCCTTGATTAGTTACCATCCATTGTTCTGCCTTCTGGTCCTGCCTTCTGGTGCTTTGGAGAATAGGTTGACTCCCTTTTCTTTGTGGCAACCCCTCAAATATTGGAATACTGCTATCATGTCACCCCTAGTCCTTCTTTTCACTAGACTACAACTTCTAAATCCCTGGTGGCCAAACTATAAAAAAGATGTTGAGACTATAGAAAGAGCAACAAAGGTGATTAGGGGACTGGAGGCTAAAACATAAGGTGAATGGTTACAGGAACTGGGCCTGGCTAGTCTAGGGAAGAGAAGGACCAGGGGAGACAGGATAGCAGGGTTTCAATATTTGAGGGGCTGCCACAGAGAGGAGGAAGGGGTCAAGCTATTTTCCAAAGCACTTGAAGGCCAGACAAGGAATAATGGATGGAAATTGAACAAGAAGAGATTCAACCTGGAAATGAGGAGGAATTTTCTCACAGTGAGAACAGTCAACCAATGGAACAGAAGTTGCCTTCAGAAGTTGTGGGAGCTTCATCCCTGGAGGCTTTCAAAAAGAGACTGGATTGCCATCTGTCAGGAATGCTGTAGGGCTTCCTGCTTGGGTGGGGTGGGGGGTTGGATTAGATGACCTACAAGGTCCCTTCCAACCCTGTTAATCTGTTAAGATGTTCTGGAGGCAATGCTGAGTGTTGGAACCTTGTACCATACACACCTAGTATCATTTACAGCATTGTGCAAAGGGTGGCAAATATTAAGTGGTCTTTCTCTAAAGTCATGGTTGCGTAACAAAGGACAGAGGGTTGTGTTTAATGCTCTTAGTAAATTCCATGTTGGGGAAACCTGGTCTCCTCACATTACAATTCTGTCTTTATCAAATCACAGAGAGTTCTCTTTTTCAAATCCTTCTGAATGCCGGATAAACCTAACAGAGACAACAGTCAACCACAATTCATGACAGCTTTGATTGTTTTGTTTTTTTATCCTGACAAATAAATAATATTTGCCTTTAAACTCATAATCTTTTGGCCTCCAAACCTGAAAAATAAGCAGGCTGGGAAATCCAAGAGGGATTTAAAATTTCTTCTGCAAAAGAATAGCTAGAAGGAAAGGGGAGGGAGAAGCCACTGTGATATGATGGAAAAGAATAATAATATGGTTTGATAGTATTGATTTTGCTCGAAAGAGAGACTTGAATGAGGTGCAGTTGGCTAAGGGCAGCTGGTAGAAAATGCAAGGCTTGTAATTGTATTCTTCCTCCATTTGGAATCCGAGTTATAAAAAGAAGATATGAAAAGAAAGTCATTAGATTTATGCCTTCTTCTCTCAGTGGGGCGATTAAGAGTAAACCTATTGCGTTCAATTTCTAGGTCATTGCTAGAGTTGATAGAACCAGCTGTTAAGTGTGGGAGGAAGGCTCTTCCACCTTCAAATCTCATTGTAGCCATTTGGGGCTCAAGACCTATGCTCATCTGCACCCAAGGGAACTTAATTTTTGAATAAAATGTAGGAGTGCATCAGTGGATGTAGGAGTCCATCAGTGCAATTTTTTTTTACTACCAGTTCTGTGGGCGTGGCTTGGACGGCTTGGTGGAGATGGCTTGGGAGGGGAAAGATACTGCAAAATCCTCATTCTCTCCCCACCCCACGAACCTGCTTTCCAGCTTTGTCCTCCTGTGCAGGGCAACAAAAGAAGACCCAACCAATCATCTGGGACTTGGGAGGCAGAGAATAGATGGAGGCGGGGCCAGTCAGAGGTGGTATTTGCAGGTTCTCCCTACTTCTGAAAACTTCCGCTACCGGTTCTCCAGAACTAGTCAGAACCTGCTAAATATCACCTCTGGAGTGCATTACTAACCCCTTCCAAGGTACTTCACAACACAGGAGTTCATAAAGGGGAAGAGGTTGGGCTCAGATCTGCAAGTTGTGGAAATATAGGAAGATACATTTATGATGCACCAAAACTTTAAAGAAAAATATATCTGCCAAGTATATTTACTGGGTATCTTGGAAACTCTCTGGTTGCTAGCAAAGCGAGATGGACCAGGCAGGAAGCACAAATTGGAGTAGTACCTCTATTATCATCTATGGAGATTCTCAGACAACCAGGTCATGGCTGTCTTAAAGGTACTTTTTCAAAAGGCAACTGGACTTTCTTTGTTTTTCCTGAAGACGTTTTGCTTCTCATCCAAGAAGCTTCTTCAGTTTTATAGACCCTCCAGAACCAAAGAAGCTTTTTGGATGAGAAGCAAAACATCTTCAAGGAAAAACAAACAAACCAAGAAAGTCTAGCTGTTTTCTGGAAAACAAAACACCTTTGGGGTGACTAAATGTATTGGGTTGTGTTGCATTGTGTTCTGTTGTTTTACATTGCATTCAGTGGTGGGATTCAAACATTTTTACCACTGGTTTGGTGGGCGTGGCTTGCTTTGCACGCGTGTACACAATTTGCATTTGTGCGCCAAATGTACACTTTGCACAGGCGTAGAAGCATTTCAACTCACTTCCTGCAAGCCTGCACATTCCCGGTCGCTTCAGTAGCTGCCGCGGAGCACTCATCTGTGCCGTGCAAAGCAGCTGTGCTTCAAAAGCAGAGGATAAAGGTGAGTATGGGAGCCCGGGTGGGTGGATAGGCTTAACAGCAGAGTGGTTTGGTCTCCACTGCTGGTTTGGTCCCCACTGCTCATCGGCTACCGGCTCAGTAGAACCGGGCCGAACTGGTGGAATATCACCACTGATTGCATTGTATTGTACTGTATTCAGGGGTGGGATTCTCCTAGTTTGGACCAGTTCGGGCCAACTTCTACCTCCAATGATCAGCTGTTGAGAGAACAGGCTCTCTCCAATGATCAGATTGGCCTGTCCACCCCTGCATACGCTGTACTTATCTCTATCCTCTCAGCTGATGAGCAGTGAAGAGCAGATTGCCACGTCTCAGCTGCGTTACTCCCCAGAAATAACATAGAAGGTAAGTAATTTTGAAAGCTGCATATGTACATGTACACGCAATCACTGAACTGGTTGTTAAACTGGGAGAATCCCATCCTGACTGTATTGCACTGTATTGAATTGTATTGCATTTATCATTTTGTACTGTAGTCTATTCTGTTCTTGTTGTGGTTAGCCAGCAGTAGGTGCAGACGGCTGAGGAGAGAGAGGACTCAGATGAGGGGCCAGGACTATTAGGGAGTGGACTGCTGCCTTCAGAGATTGCGGGGGCTGGCAGCAGTAATGAGGAGGTTCCCAAGGAGCCTGTGCCAAGGAGCCTGTGCTCGCAAGAAAGAGCAGCTGCAGCAGCATGGGTGATTCGGGAGTAAGGCTGCAAGGTAATGGCCTCTCCTTCAAGAAGATAAAAACAAGCTGTGAAGCGAATGTTCTTTGCAGGAAGCAAAGACGTTTTGAAACTCAGCCTCGTGGACATTACAGTATCTTAAGTCGATATTTGAAGGCTCTTGTGTTGTGAAATATTTCTTATCTGTGATTCTTGGCAGTCTTGCGGAGTTTTGGTAAGGCTTGTGCTTATCAAAGTTAATTAGTTTGCAGCAGCCTTTTAACTTGGGATTTTAAGAGGTTTCTGTTCCCTTTAGTTATTGTTTGTCTTATTGGAAAAGGGTTTGGGTCAGAACAGCTGTGCTCTATTCTAGCTGAATAAATTTCTTGGATAAGAAGCAAAACAAAGTCCAGTTGCCTTTCGAAAAAGCACCTTTGTGTTGTGTTGCATTGTATTGTCTTGTATTGCATTTATTGTATTGTCCTCTGCTCTGTTCTAACTGAAGAAGCTTCTTGGATGAGAAGCAAAGTATTTTCAAAGAAAAATAAAGTCCAGTTGCCTTTTGAAAAAGCACCTTAGGGACAACCATGACCTGGATGACTGAGAATCTCCATATACAATAGATTTAGCCATTTCACCATATCAAAAATATAAAACAAATACAAATCACAAAGAGACTCAAAGAAAACAACAGAACACGTTTGCAGTAAATCCTTCCCCTACCATTAAACCCCAGTTTATCTAAATCATTCCAATTCTCCCATTGTTGCTTCTTTACCCTCCATGGTTAATTGCTGACAGGATTGCTGACAGTGACTCCCAAGACATGGAAAACAAGAGTCAGTGATGCAATTTTCAGAGTTCATGAAACAAAGATACTGTCCAAGGTCATCTTACCTGGAGAGCAAGGGGTTTCCACCTGACATTTTTGAGTAGTGCCGGAGCAGAAACGAGGGTATTCTGAGGTCTCTTCTTCAATGTTAAGATCACGCCACTTGGGTCTTCACGCAATGCATTGACCAGATTCTTTAATTGCCAGCCAACCTGAAGAGAGAATCCCATCATGGAATTTTGAAAGGTCATTTATTAGTCATCAAGTTTGCTTTTATATTAATATTGCGAACAAGGGATTCCCTAGAATACTTTACAAAGTGATTGTGCAGAATGGACAGATTGGACAGATTGCAAAAATCCTGATGACCACCAGGTGGGAGTCCAGGATTAGATTCCTGTGTATCTTTGCTGCCACCTGGTGGTCCTTTGTATGGGTGCAGTTGTGTGTGCAGGTAAGACATGATGGGAATCCTCCTATTAAAGCAGCTCCTCCTTTTAGCTAGAAAACAACCGTGTGGATGTTTTAAACATTGCATTAATGTCAACCAAGCAAATCCTGAAAGCAAACACAGCTTTATTTTAGATT
Organism: Laticauda colubrina; assembly: GCA_015471245.1. Lineage (NCBI taxonomy): Eukaryota > Metazoa > Chordata > Lepidosauria > Squamata > Elapidae > Laticauda > Laticauda colubrina. Next base: position 13,228,754 of record BLBF01000058.1, read on the forward strand.
TGAAATAAGAAGCCTTGAGGAAAACAGAAAGAGGGGTTCAACTCCTTTTAAATACTTTTCACAATATACACAACTGTAATACAGATCTCGTAGATCACTCTCAGCAAGAGTTGTTGTATAGTGCCTGTTAAGCATTTTGTTCCTTTCTCTTTAAGAGAAAAAGGTAACGTTTGCTTATTTTAATTTTTAAATAGAGCAATATTGTGATAAACTATCTTTTGTACTACCATTACTTTTAAAAAAATAAAGACAGTGATGCACTGTTCTAATTTTTATATCCTATAACAAACTGAATAATTGCTTTTAATTATCTTTTCTACTGAAGTATCACTCTGTTTCACTGGAGGCTTTCTAAAGAGCAGCTTCAGAATAATTACAAAATGAATCCCGGCTGTTGTAATAGGATCTGTTAATTTGGGGGGGGGGGCGTGTGGGGGAGAAATTGGAATGGGGAGGTTGGCGAAGGGAGCTTGCATATTGGAAAATAATATTGGTGCAATTTCTTCAAGGTGTTTAATTAAAGATAAAACATCATTTATTTGAGCTATGGGAAAGTCCACGGAAGAAGAACGGAATTTATTAAGTTATTGCAAGTAATAACACCAAACAAAGCTTCAGTAACACATAAAAAGGCCACATTTCTCTGCCTTGAAACTTAGAGGTATTCTAAGCATATATTTTTTTCCTCAAAAAACAAACAAACAAACAACCTCACAGAAAAAGAAATTCATCCCTTTACTTATATAATCTTATGAAGGATCCTTTACAGGGAAAGCTCTCCTTGGTTGGCATGAATAAACACCCCACCTTCTTGCAAAACGTGATGTTTAAGCAATATTTTGAAAGAGCCGTTAAACAAACAGTTGGAACATATAAATAAAGCAGACAAAGGGGATTATTTTTTCTATTACTATGCACTGTACATTTCCAGAAGAACTGCAAAAGAGTTCAAGTGGTTGAGTTTGGAAAGACAAGGGGTGAAGGAAGCAACAGCTTCTTAGTGTGGTTTCCAAGTCCACTCTGCGGTCCTTGCAAGCAAAACATAGCCTTGACTATGGGGATGCTGCAACTGTTGTGAGTGTGAGAATTGGTCATAAGTCACTTTTATCAGTGCCGTTGTAACTTTGAACCAGGGGTCTTCAAACTTGACAGCTTTAAGACTTGTGGACTTCAACTCCCAGAATTCCTCCTCCAGTCATGTTAATGCAGGAATTCTGGGAGTTGAAGTCCACAAGTCTTAAACTTGCCAAGTTTGAAGGACCTTGCTCTGAACAGTCACAAAATAAACAGATGCAAGTAGCTACCAGTTTTGGTTGCCACGATGTAAAAAAAGATGTTGAGACTCTAGGAAGAGTGCAGAGAAGATCAACAAAGGTGATTAGGGGACTGGAGGCTAAAAACATACCAAGAACAATTGCAGGAACTGGGGGTGTCTAGTTTGATGAAAAGGACTAGGGGAGACATGATAGCAGTGTTCCAACATCTCAGAGGCTGCCACAAAGAAGAGGGAGCCAAGCTATTCTCCAAAACACCTGAGGGCAGGACAAGGAGCAATGGATGGAAGCTAATCAAGGAGAGAAGCAACTGAGAACTAAGGAGAAATTCCCTCACAATTAGAACAATTAATCAGTGGAACATGTTGACTTCAGAAGTTGTGAACACTCAAACATCAATCTTGTGGCACAGAAGCACACCAGTAGATTGACACCTGGTGTTAAATCAGAAGGTGGCTTGCTTACTTTTGATTTAGCATGAGGGATGAACTAAGCCAGGGGTGTCAAACTCAGTTTCATTGAGGGCTGCATCAGGGTTGTATTTAACCTTGGGGAATGGGGGTGGGCGTAGCTGGGGTGGGCGTGGCCAGCTTGACGTCACTTGTGTTGGGGGCACCTTTGCTGGCTCGAGAGCTCTGCCAGCAAAAACGGGCTCCCGAGTTCCGTTTCTGGCTGCAACGGCCTCTTGCAACTTTCTGCCTGCTCCGTTTTCACTGGCATTGTTTGCTGTTTCCAGGGTGGCCCCATGGGCCAGATCTAAGCACCCCTGAACTAAGCCATTTGTAAAATCATGCCTTAAAGTTAGATGTAGAGAAGGCCAGTGGTGGGCTTCACATTTTTTTATTACCGGTTCTGTGGGTGTGACTTTGTGGGTGTGGCATAACTTGGTGGGCGTGGCTTGGTGGGCGTGGCAGGGGAAAGTTACTTACTAAAATCCCCATTCCCTTCCTACCCAACTCACCTGCTTTCCAGCTCCATTCTCCTGTGCAGGGCAACCAAAGAAGACCCAGCCGAGCAGCTGGGACTTCATGGGAGGCAGAGAATAGATGGGGTTGGTGGGGCCAGTCAGAGGTGGTATGTGTCGGTTCTCCGAACTACTCAAAATTTCTGCTATAGGTTCTCCAGAACTGGTCAGAACCTGCTGAATACCCACCTCTGAAGAAGAAGGCCATTGTCATTCATTCTGACAACCAAATTTAAAAGAAACCTTAGTTTAGCATGATATGTGATTTACAATCCCCATCTTATTTAATACTTGTTCCCCGTGTCACTATTGTCCAGGTAGTCCTCACTGAAGGTTTACAAGAACACACTTGACAGCCATTTGTCTGGAGTGGTGTAGGGTGTCAACTCTTAAAATATTTCTGTGCTCTTTTTAGAGTTGCCAACAGAAAGGGAGGGGGGAAAGGGGTTTGAAAGAGCAGTGCGGCAGCTTGCAAACCAAAAGTGCATTCCATAAATCGTTTTTCAAAGATAGTAACTGAAGTTTCTGCCGTGCAAATATCTAACTGGAGAGCATGATTGATGACTCTTGGCTATGGATGTGTCCCATTGGAGAATATGAATTATGATACACCCAGATGGGTGGGGGAAAACCAGGGTCAAGGGTGACAATGAATGATGCGTCTCAGAGTCGGCTACACCCAGGCAGCGCCAGACATGTAATCTCCCAATAAATCATTTTGAAGTTTTGGAAGTTCATGATTTGAGACTCATGATTTAAATGGGGGTAACTCATGATTTAAATGGGGGTAACTGCCGGAATCCTGACATAGGGCAGTGATCCCCAACCTTTATGGCTTGCTGCCTGGTGGGAGGACAGAGGGGAACTGTCCCATGTGAATGGTGGCCCGGTGCGTACACACATACACACGTGTGCACGTTGGCTTGCTGCTCATGCAAATCGAGCACCTATGCCAGCCAGACACTCATGTGGCCTGGGGTTTGGAGAATCCTTGGTACAGGATTTCCTGCTTGAGCAGGAGTTGGACTAGAAGACCTCCAAGGTCCCTTCCAACCCCATTCATCTATCTTCTATGGTCATTTTAGGAAGTGCCAAAGTAGAGAAGAAGACACTGAAAATAATCCAGCCATGCTGTACGTGCAGTGAGATTTTGTTTTTAAGGTTAAAGAAAGCTGGAGGAAATCCTTGTCTCTTTATCTTTCAAAAAAAAAAAAAAAAAAGCAAGTGCAATTCTTCTTTCCGATCAGACAGATATTTCTTTTTTTTTTTTTTTTTGGGGGGGGGGGGGTTCTTAGAAAAGAAGACCAGATGGGGGAGAAAAAAAAACCACGCTGTCAAAACAATATGAGGAAGGAGGAGATGCATAGCCCTATTTGGGCTTCAAAAATGTTAGCAGCTGGTTCTCTGACCAGTTGCTGGATGGGCGTGGCCATGGTGGGTGTGGCCTAGTTGGCCTCCTGCACCATGGTAGTGGGGGGTGTTTTTGCCCTCCCTGGACTCCAGAGGCTCTCTGGAAGCCAGAAACGGGACCATTTCTAGCCTTCCCAAATTTCTGGGAGGCCCCCTTTTCACCCTCCCCGAGCCTCCGTGCACTCCCTGCTCTTACCTGCATCCAAAATGGGCCACCTGGGGACTCCTGGGATGGGAAGGGAGGAGTGGGCAAGGCCAGCTAAGAGTGGGATTTGGGGGTTCTCCAAACTGCACAGAATCTTAGTTAGGGGCTCTCCTGAAACCCTGCAAACCCCCAGCAGCCCCACCCCTGGCCCTATTCTCAGAGAAGTAAAGATGTAGTATCAAGCAAACAGGGGGAAAAAGCACAGACATAGATGCAGACAAAGGTTGCCCTTTAGAAATGATTATTGACAAGAAATGGAATAAAATACACAGTTTACCATTGGTGATGGATTTAACTTCACTGAGAATTGGATTACAATCCTAAATATGTTTTTACCAGGGAGAAAATCACACTGGATTCTGACTTGGTGAGTACACAGTCCTACCCAATTATCCATACTGACTTTGCTCACGTAAATTTTGTTCCTTTCCTCCAGGCATAAACCCAATCATTTCCAAGACAGTTTCTTTTAACCTGGAAAATGGTACTGTCTATAAACGAATTTGGGGTTTTATTTCTAAATTATTTCCCTCTCATCTCTGCCTTTAAGTTAGGTCCTGGGAGAAACAAAGTCTTATCCTGCTGACATTTAATCACAAATTGAAGAACCAGCTGCACTTTTGAAAAACTGGATATAAATGTTAAAAACCGAGAGCCTTGGCGAATTTCACGAGCTCCTTCTTGCCAGAGAATGCTCAATAATTAATGCCCTAAAGATAAATGGCTCAAAGAGGAAACCTTAATGAAGGAGTCATTAAAAACTAAAAATATATATAATTGAGGCCATCCGGTCTCAAGTGTCAGTAGACCGAAATGGAAAGCTCTTAAAATGTTATTGATGATATTTGTTGAGTATTGTATCTGGCCAAAAATAGAAAGATGACATCATGATGGACTGGAGTTCTTGACAGAGGATGGAAAATTAGAGACATTTCAATAGCCACCTTCAAAGTTAAGACATAGTAGCACTTTGATGCTACAAGCATCCAAAGCTTCTCCATGAGAGTGGAACTTAGATGGTCTTTATACTGTAAGTCAGATGGCTTTCTTGCAGACATTTCATTACCGAACTAGCTAACATCATCAGTGCTAGCGATAACTAGCAGTTATAATGTTACCTAGTTTTGTAATAGAACATCTGGGAAGATCTATAGGACAATGCATGCTACAAAGAAACAACGGATATAATTTTAGCAATATGGCAGGCGGGTTGAAGAGGATTAAGTTGACTGACAATCAACAGCAACAACAACTGGCTAGTCTGAAGAAAAGAAGAATTAGGGGTGACAGGATAGCAGTGTTCCAGTACTTGAGGGGATGCCACAAAGAAGAGGGAGTAAAATTATTCTTCAAAGCACCAGAAGGCAGGACAAGAAACAACAGATGGAAACTAACCAAGGAGAGAAGCAACCTGGAATTAAGGAGAAACTTCCTGACAGTGAGGACAGTTAACCAGTGGAACAACTTGCCTCAAGAAATCATGGGCACTCCACCCCCATGAGGTTTTTAAGAAGAGTCTGGACAGTCACTTGTCTGAGATGGTATAGGTCCTCCTGCTTGAGCAAGGGGCTAGACTAGAAGACCTCCAAGGTTCCTTTCTATTCTTTTCTGTTCTGTTCTGTTCTACTCACATCTGAAATTGCACACACACACACACACACACACACACATATATATTGCAAATGGAGAAAATGAAGACAGCTGCCACTCAACGTGGATACCATTAATCAAACAAATAATAAGTTTAGATTGATAGAGTGAAAGATACATGTGGTTTTTTTTTTTTTCCTGCATTTTGACTGACCTTTAAAAAGATATATCAAGAAGTCAAAAAAGAAAACAGAGAGGGAACAGAAAGTAAAATTAAAATGAAATATATGTTTGTTATCTTGTGAAATTATTTGACACAATCAATTCACCCATATTAGTAGAAACTTGTTCTGCTTTCGATAACTCATAAACTAAAATACAGACTCTGTGCATAGAGGATCCCAAATTTGGCATGGACTAACAACCCATGGGTTGTTTTGTAGTCTAAGAATGTTTTCCACTTGCAATCTGGGTCAGGTTTTGCTTTTAAGACACAAAGCTATCCTAGACATTGAATTTTACACCATAACTTCATCAGTCATTCTTCTAATGGTTATGATGATTAATCTACAGTTTAATTTTACTGTATAGTGCAGTATGAATGCAATATCAGGGCTTTTCAATTCAATGTATAGACTGTGAAGGATGAGTATTTGTGTTTATTTTCATAGTCATAATGTACACTGAAGATGGTACTTAATTTTGTTGTATGAGGTACAATGACAATAAGGTAAACTAAATTAATTCCAACCTAAGACTGATAGAAGTCTAATATTTTAAATCCTAACCAAAGATCTAAGAATTATTAAGGTAGCATCTGAGAATACAGATGATTTATAGTAGGGTGAGGGTCTTTTTTTGTGTAAAATCAGGATGTTCGGGTCCATAAATTTAAATGTCCAAATAAATTTATAAGTGATTAAAAATCTCTTATGGACTTTTGACTGAAAAAAAGAAAAAATGAACTTGTGATTTATGGGGATCATAATTAGAAAGGGTAGACTAAGAAAAGAAGGAAAATATGTCATAATCTTAGAGAAGGTAAGAAATGTAATTTAAGATTAGAAGCCTTTCCTTTCCTTTCCTTTCCTTTCCTTTCCTTTCCTTTCCTTTCCTTTCCTTTCCTTTCCTTTCCTTTCCTTTCCTTTCCTTTCCTTTCC
>BLBF01000058.1:13243029-13253480 GCA_015471245.1 Laticauda colubrina
TCTATCTATCTATCTATCTATCTATCTATCTATCTATCTATCTATCTATCTATCTATCTATCTATCGACTCCTCTCCTCCTCCTCTTCCTCCTCCTCCTTCTCCTTCTCCTTCCTCTTCCTCTTCCTCTTCCTCATCTACCTACCTTCTTCATATACCTGCCTACCCACCTTCTTCTTCATCATCTATTTATCTACCAATCTATCTTCTTTTTCATCTATCTATCTTCTTCATTATCTATCATCTATCTTCATCATCTATTATCTCTCTCTTTCTATTATCTGTCTGTCTGCCTGTCAATCTTTATCACTACTATCATCCTTCTTTCTCCCTCCCTCCCTGAATATCATCTATCTTCTTCATCATATTTATCATCTGTCTCTCTCTATATATCTATGGTTTATCATCTATTATATCTCTCTTTCTATCAATCTATCTTCACCTTCATCACCATCATTCTATCTATTTATCTATCTATCTATCTATCTATCTATCTATCTATCTATCTATCTATCCATCTGTCCATTTGTCCATCCATCCATTTGTCCATCCATCCATCCATCCATTGCAAAAAGCAAAAGTATTCCACCCCCTGATGCCAGACCAAACATGGGTTCATGTCCCACCCTTGGCCAAAACTAACCAAGCACTTGAAGACTTGGAGCATTTGTGAATGCAGTCACAGAGACAGGGAGAACCTCAATGAAACCCGTCTCAAAAGCTGTACCTTCCTTCAAACCTGCGTTGCCAATCCACGAAGTCTGCTTTCCACCAGGAACACTGCCAAAGGCAGCCTCTCACATGCTCTTCTGAATAATGTAAACACTCAATTTGTCTTTATTTACTCTCCAACCCTTCTCCCAATCCTTCCTTCCTTCCTATCCTTGAAGAATCGGAGAATTCACCCACCCACCCATCCTCCGTTCCTTTCTCTCTCAAAGTTTAAAATAGATCTTTCCTTTTTTAATAGATTCCACAGTCGTAAAGGCTAAGAGAAAGGGAGGGAGAGGATGCCCATTTGTGCTGAATGTAAAGTGATACAGATATCACAATAAAATTAACAAGTGTGCTTTATTACTCTATTGGAATATCTGTTACAACATATCCTAGGCAGAATTAGGAGACATCTGCAGAGACACAATCAGCACACCATCACCTGATTTCTATTCTCCAAGAATCAGAAGTCCAATCATCATAATCACCATCATCATCATCATCATCATCATCATCATGTTAGTTACAGCCATTTTTTCCTCCTGTCTTCATTTTATTCTATTTCACTTAAACAGTTTGCAGTAGGTTTCTAAAAGAGCAGATCAGGCTCATATCCCCAAAGGGAATGGTGTACTTATATCAAAGACCCAATAAAGGTGAACTCCCTTTTCCATTCTGCCTTGTTAAACTGGGATAATTTTATTCCAGTCTTCCCTAGAACATCTATCTCATGGAAAATGAGCCTCAGGGAAAGAGCGCCAAAGAACCCTGAAAGCATTTTACTTTAATAAAACTCAAGTAAAGAAGATTTTATCTACTCTTCTCCGCCCTTTCTGGGTATAAAATATAAGCCCATCTTCTTTTAACTCCAGTTAGCATTCATTGGTGTCTGTCTTTTTCTCTGTTGTATCTATCTATTTTTTCTATCTATCTATCTATCTATCTATCATATCTATTATCTATCCATCCATCTCCCTCTCCCTCTCCCTCTCCCTCTCCCTCTCCCTCTCCCTCTCCCTCTCTCTCTCTCTCTCTCTCTCTCTCTCTCTCTCTCTCTCTCTCATACCTATCTATATCCCCCCTCTTCTATTTATATCCATCTATCCATCCATCCATCCATCCATCCATTCACCCTCTTCATAGAAAATTGAGTTCACCCTTGTAATTGCTCATTTAATCTATGAACAATATCTAGCTGGACAAAACTAAACATTTTATAACAGGAAGCATTACTGGAAGATCTTGAAGGATTTTGCTTTCCACAGGACTAGATGTAGAGAGATCATTACTTTTGGTCAGTGGTTGACATTCCTCTGACTGCTGGTGGCTTCTGAAGCCTCCACCTTCTTTGTCTCACTGTTTTACTCATCTATTCCACATCACTTTGGTCTCTAACAAAACTGAGTTAGGGAAATGTTCTCAACCTGCTTGATGCTCTAACACTGGGTGGGTGCTGGCAGTGGTGGGATTCAAAATTTTTTACTACCGGTTCTGGGGCATGGCTTGGTGGGCATGGCAGGGGAAGGATACTATAAAATTGCCAGTCAGAGTTGGTATTTGCCAGTTCTCCGAACTACTCAAAATTTCCGCTACTGGTTCTCTAGAATTGGTGAGAACCTGCTGAATGCCACCTCTGAGTACTGGCCCAGAAGAAGAAAATGAGTACCAAGACCAGAGGTCATCAACCTTAAACACTCAAAGAGCCATTTGGACCCATTTCCCACAGAAAAGAAAACACTGGGAGCCTCAAAACTTGGATGGACGTGGCCAACTCAACATCACTCCCACCCAGTCACATGACACTCCCCTCCACATCTACCCAGGTTTCGTGGCTCCCGGTGTTTTCTGTCAGAAATGGGTCTCTCTCTCTCTTCGCCTCCCTCCCTCCCTCCCTCTCATTTTTGTTTTTTGTGTTTTACCATCTCAGGCCAGGCGAGGGGTGACTGGGAGGGGAGGTGAAGGAAGGGGCCAGCCAGTGGTGGGATCACCCAACAGGGAACCAGAGCAGAGGGCCCAAAGAGCCGCATGCGGTCTAGAGCTGTGAGTTGCTGGCATTTGACCTAGACCATGATGGCAGCATTGAAAAGGTAGCAAAGGATTTATAGATGCCACCTTGGGCGAGGGGAAAAGCCTTGGAAGGATGTCCATGCTGTGATCTTTTGCAAGGCCTCTCTGCTTAATTTCCACCCCCCATCCAACTCTTTCTTAACTCAGTTAAATCTGTAGTTTCTATACCACGTTAAATCATAGAAGCCATGTGCTGAGATAGGACTTTACAGACCAAGCACCAGGTGTCCAGATCTTCAAGCAGCTGGAGACTTCAAGAAACAGAATGAATTATATATCACGATGGTGAAGCCTGTGCAAGAACGAACCATTTCCTATTCTATTTGAAGCCCAAGATTTGGGGCTATGTATGTTTCACACACTTGCTAAAAATGCATTTGCTGTGTTTTTCATCCCCCCTCCCTATAAACTCTCGTGGCTTCTTATAATGTGTTTTAAAAATAAAACACCCTGAACTGAAACACTTAAAAATATCCAGCGTGACAGGCATCTAGAGACATAAACTTCAGCACACTGTCAGAACAACTTCAACTCAGTAGAGGGAAGAAGAAGAAAAAGACCAAGAGTTAAAAGTCATTTACCAGGCAGCTGAAGGTGTAAAGCTAGCAGTGGAATATAGAAAAGCTCCATAATAAATCTTAAATAGGATTGAGCCTAGGTGCATTATAAACCTCATATTTTTTCTTCTTTTCTTACATGTAAAACAAGGATAATACAGGTAATCCTTGACTTATGAGAACAACTGAACCCAAAAATTCTTTTGCTAAGTGAGACAGTTGTTAAGTGAATCATTGCAGTTGCTAAGTAGGTAATACAGTTATTAAGGGACTCTAACTTCCCTATTGATTTTGCCTGTAAGAAGAATCACAAAAAAGGATCATACGACTCAGGGTTGGGCTCCAAAAAGTTTAGCAACGGGTTGTCTGCCTGGTTGCTGGGTGGGCATGGCCATGATGGGCATGGCCGAGTTAGCCTCCTGCAACATGGGGGATGTTTTTGCATTCCCCGGGCTCCAGAGGCTTTCCTTGAGCCTCCAGGAGGATGGAAATGGCCTCCCCAGGCTCCGGAGGTGCTCTGGAAAGTTGAAATGGGCTCATTTCTGGCCTTCCTGAACTTCTGGGAGGCCCATTTTTTGCCCTCCCTGAGCCTCTGTGCATGCCCTGCACTTACCTGCATCCAAAATGGGCCACGTGGGGACTCCTTGGAGGGGCGGGTGGGCGGGACCAGCCAGGAGTGGGATTTTAGGGTTCTCCAAACTGCCCAGAATATTAGCTTGGGGCTCCCCTGAACCCCTGCAAACCCCCAGCAGCCCAGCCCTGATATGACTCCAGGATATTGCAACCGTCATAAATACATGCCAGTTGCCAAGTGTCTGAATTTTGATCACGTGACCGCAGGGATACTATCATAGTTGTAAGTGTGGACATAAATATTTTCAGGGCTGTTGTAACTTTGAATGAACACTGTTGTAAGTCGAAGACTACCTGTATGTATGTGAATGTATCCATTTATGTATGTGCACATACATACACACATAGAGATGAATGGAAACAAGGACAGCAAGCATGATGAAAATAAACATACATTTTCTGTTGTTCCAGTGATCACGTGTAGTCCATCGTAGGTTGACTTAATATACATTCCCTAAAAAAGAATGAGATGAGAAACCATTAATACAAACACAACACATGAATTAATGGTTCCTGCAACAAAGAAGTGTGGTGTGCCCCTGTTAAGGATCCCACTGTTAGCATTCCAGCAAATTTCCTTTCCAATTAGTAACTCCAAGACAAACATATCTCAAAAGTGCCTTTATCAGAATAGCACCTGGCACATCTGTGGAATCCTGCATCTAAAAGTTTGCGGGCTTTTCACAATTTCCCAAACTACAAATCCATCCCCCTTGGTTGTCATCACATTACATGGCCCAATCACAATCCATCCAAAAGTACGATCCTTATTTCATTCTGTGCCATTCTCATACCTTGGACTAACAAAAGAATTTATTTTGTCTAATTAGGGGTACTTAATTGAAATCACCCGCTTTCCACTCTCCCAGGCTATGTGGCAGCGTGGAATATGGCTTCCAAAGATGACATCCACCCAGCCAAATCCTTTTCTAAAATATGAACATAGACATCGAGCATAGTCATCGTAGAATAACTGAGCTGGAAGAGACCTTGGAGGTCAACTAATCCAACCTCCTGCTCAAGCTGGAGGGTGTATACCACTTCAAACAAATGGCTGTCCAATCTCTTCATGAAAGACTCTAGAGATGGGGCACCCAAAACTGCTGAAAGCAAGCTGTTCCACTGGTTGATTGTTCTCACCATTAGGAAATGTCTACTAATGGTGAGAACAATCCATTGTTCTCCAAATTTTTTACAGATTAACAGAATTGGAAGGGACATTGTAGGTCATCTACTCCAACCCTCCTACACCATTTCTGACAGATGGCAGTCCAATCTCTTCTTGAAAGCCTCCAGTGATGAAGCTCCCACAACTTCTGAAGGCAACTTCTGTTCCATGGGTTGATTATTGATTGTTCTAACTGTCATAAAATGTCTCCTTATTTCCAGGTTGAATTTCTCCTTGTTCAGTTTCCATCCATTATACCTTGTCTGGCCTTCGGGTTCTTTGGAGAATAGCTTGACCCCTTCCTGCCTATGGAAGCCCCTCAAATATACTCCATTCCAGTCTGCCTTCTCGATTTTCCCCACCACTTCAAAATTCCCATTTACCATTCTGTAGCCCTCAAGCATTTTTACTAAGTTAAGTAAACCCAGTAAGGTTTAGAAACAAGTCAGACATGAGTTTTCACCAACCTGACAATATTTTCTGAAGCCATAACGGAGGCCAAGCACAATTCCCTGCAAACTTATTCAGAGGTGGGCTGCTGCAGGTTTGGACGGGTTCACTTGAACCTCTTGTTCCGATTCTGCATGGTTTGGAAAACCGGCAAATCAGATCACCGGCTGGCCCCACCCAGTTTGTTTTTTGGGCTGTTTTTGACTGTTTTGGAGGCGAAAAATGGCCTGGAAACAGCCTGAAAAACAGGTTATTTGGTGGCTGTTTTCAGGCCATTTTGGGGGCTAATTTTGGACCCCAAAATGGCCTGAAAATGGCCAAAAAACAGGCCAAAAATGGGCGGGGCCAGCCAGTCATGGGATTAGCTCCAACTGAATCCTACCTCTACCTTTGAGGCGAGTGGATGGAAGGAGTGGCATCATCCACCCAGTCACATGACCAACTGGCGATGCCAACCCAGCCAGAGAACCGGTTGTTAAAAAAATTGCAAGCCCACTACTGAACCTGTTGTTTCCAAATAGGAATGGTTAATACTGAGGCAGGTAGATCACCCACAGAGAAAGGGAATCAGAGTCAGCCTGGACTCCACCAGAGAGCTGAATGAAGTTCTGTCTTTATTTTTCCCCCATTCAAATAGAAAACTTAGGGATTAATGTTGACCATATTATTGAGTATGAAATGCAAGGGATTTGGGCAGAGAGGGAAAAAGAACTTCAAAGAATACTTTTTTATAAATTGAACCTACTTCTGTCGTCTTTGCACCCCATACAGAGCGCTAACTCATTAAAAAAAAAAAAAAAAAGGACCCCTTGAAGATTTAGATGATATTTTTATTCAGCATCGTTGAAATAAGTGCTGGGTGCATTTCTCTGCCTTGAGAACAAAAAAGAAAAAAAAGAAACATCTCTGTTATTTTTCCTATGAAAAACACAGCCTTTTGAAGCTTGTCTTTCAAATGAGAACAACAGGTTGGGGCAGAAAAGCTACACCTACGTGAGGCTTCATCAAAATAAGCCAGTTCAGGAGCAGCTGAATGACTACAATGAAGGAACATCTTAGCACGATGCTTGTATGCTTCATCCTGGTTTAGAAACACCAAGTCCCAGGAGGTGTGCTACCTGCAACAAGATGGAAGTTTGCCTAAGTTTCTAGCTTCCTCAGATATGCCATCTCCAGAGGTGCAAGAGAAACCAGGACAAAAGTAGGGTATGAATTTGCAGGATTGACAGGAGGTTTTGGAGGCATGCCCAGCCCATGGGATCAACCACACTCTTAAGAGAGTGTTAAGACAGCCAATTGTCTGAAATGGCATAGGGCCGTGATGGTGAACCTATGGCATGTGTGCCACAGGTGGCATGCAGAGGCATTTGTGCGGGCACGCGAGACCCAGTAAAACTTACCTGCACTGTGCATGCGCGTGCCTCCCAGCTGATTTTAATTGAGGCCTTTTTCGGCCCACCTGGAAGCTTGAGGGAAGCCTCTGCAGCTACAGGAGGCTGAAAAATGGGCCTTCCGGAAATACTGGAAGTGCCTGTTTTCAGCCTCTGGAGGGCCTCGAGAGCCTAGGGAAGGCCATTTTTGTCCACCTGAAGGCTCAAGGGAAGCTTCTGCAGCCTCAGGGAGGCTGAAAAATGGGCTTTCTGGAAATACTGGAAGTGACGAAACCAGAATTGATGAAACAGGACCATTTTTCGGCCTCCAAAGGCTGCAGAGACTTTCCTTGAGCCTCTGGGAGGCTGAAAAAGGCCTCAAATGGGCTGAAAATCATCTGGGAGGTGCACGCATGTGACAGTGCAAGTAAGGGGGCGGGGGAGTGTTGCGTGTGCATGCGCAAGGGGTTGGGGCGCATTGCATTGTGGGTGCCAGCACATGTGCGCTTTCGGCAAACCACAACAAAAAGATTCGCCATCACTGGTATAGGGTCTCCTGCTTGATCAGGGGGGTTGAACTTGAACAGGGGTGTCAAATTGGATTTCTTCAAGGGCTGGATCAGCATTGTAGTTCTCCTCGGGGGGGGCGGGGGGTGGGATGGATGTCTCATGCAGCACCCTGCCAGCCAAAACAGGGCACAGGAGGTCCACGTGTGCCACCCTGCACCTTGTTTTCACTCTCCAAGGCCTCTTGCAGCGCTCTGCCAGCCAAAAACAGGCCACACAGGCTGTTTTAGCCCTGTTTTCAGCCCATATTTGGCCAGCAGAGTGCTGCAGGAGGCCGCGGAAGGTGAAAATAAGATGTGGGGGCACTGCAGGCCAGTCCTTTGATATTTCCAGGCCGGCCTTGCAAGCTGGATTTAAGCATCCCATGGGCTGAATGTGGTCCACAGGCCTTGAGTCTGTCACCCCTGAATTAGAAAACCTCCAAGGTCCCATCCAACACTCTCATTCTATTCCAAAGGGTCTCCAAACTTGGCAACTTTAAGACTTGTGGACTCCAACTCCCAAAATTCTTGCTGGACAAGGAATTATGGGAGTCGAAGCCTAAAAATCTTAAAGTTGGCAAGTTTGGAAACTTCTCTTCTCCCTCTCCTTCTCACTCTCTTTTCTTCTCTCTTCTTTTCTCTTCTTTTCTCTTAAGACGCAGAAGTGATGGATTTGTGCATGGTTCGCCTCAGATTGTCCTGCATCCTGAGCACAACGATATGAGACAGCTGGCTGGAGTAGCAATTTGAGACCTTTGGTATCAATCCTCTGCTTAAGACCAGTCCAATGCAGTGGGATTTTGCAGACCACATATGTCAGCTTCAACCAATGATTTATTGAAGTTATACTTCCAACGAAAGCTGTCTTGTTATGAATCTGTAAAAACTGTGGAGGTTGAAGAAAAAACGCTATATTAGATTTGGTGGAGAATTGACTTGCCCTGGCCACATGGAGGGAGGAGATGGGACAGAAGGCGACACATCAAATGATCCGTTGGCTTTCTTGCACAGAGCATGGAGGGAACATTTCAACCCCGTAACATCTGTTGAGATGCACTCTTGATGGACAGAAAACTTGGAAGCAGTTTTCCCAAGGCTGTAAAGCAGTTTTTGCAAACTTCCTCTGGCCTTTGTCCAAAATTTTATTTGTCTTCCTTCTTGTATCCAGAAACACCAGAAACATCTGGTGTTGTCCAGTATCCAGAAACATCTCCTTTAACATTTCTGGCCTTCATTTTAAGGGGGATCCTCCAAGGCCTAGTTTATCCTTTGTAGTAAGAAGCTGCTGACACAAAAGGAAATCTATAGCTTCCCGTGTTGTGAAGACACCGCTTGAGGGACTGTTCCGAATTATGTGCCATCAGACAGGCAGACCAAACTTTACAAATTACCCGTACGGGATGGTTAGTTTTTTTCTCTCTCTCTCTCCTTTGCTGCCATCTGTTATGGGGTTGTAGAGGAAAAAGCAGTTCCCGATCACATCAGGAGGCTTCTAATTTACCGTTAGCAAAGCATCCATCTGTATGACAAGATGGGTGTGCATATGAAAAAAAAAATGAAAGGAAAGATCGTAGCAACTGTGAGGGGGGCCCTTATCCGTGCAGTCATACGAATGGAAAAAATCTATTGTTGCTTTTGAAGTTCCAACAACAAACACTAAACATTCCCACAGACCCAAATATTTGCACCTCCTTTTTGCTGATATGTCTCCTGCATAGTTGGGGTGGGGGGTGGGGGAACCTACCTTCAACAATATATTTCCCTGTAATCTCTCCTAATGTTCTGACCCACACCCTTTTCCAACACATCAAATACAATTCAAATAGAACAGAAACCTTGTAATGCCTTTGCAAAATAATGAGCTGTGATAAGCACAAGCCTTGCCAAACTGTGCAAAACTTACCAAAAGATAACAGACAAGAAATAATTTGCAACACAAGAATCTTCAAATATCAACTCAGGATACTGGAATGTCCATGAGGCTGGAGTTTCAAAACGTCTTTGCCTTCTGCAAAGAATGTCCGATTCACAGCTGGCTTTTATCTTTTTGAAGGAGGGGCCATTACCTTGCAGTCTTACTCCCGAGTCGCCTGTGCTGCTGCAACAGCTCTTTCCTGTGAGAAGCCCTGTGTGCACACGCACTTGGCACAGACTTCTCGGGAACCTCCTCATCGCTGCTGCCAGCCCCCACAATCTCTGAAGGCGGCAGTCCACTCCTTAATGGTCCTGGCCTCTCATCTGAGTCCTCACTCTCCTCAGCCATCTGCTCCTCAGCCATTTTCCCCCCTTTTTTTTGGTGGAGTGTTACATTATTTATTTTGGAAGAGCGCAAAACTCAGTGAAGTGTGCAGGCTGAGGGATTATTACAATCCCGTTCATGATTATTTCAGAAAGAAAAAAATGTGGTCAGGTTTCACTCAAATGTAAACTAAAGGCAATTTATCCCTATCTTGTTACATCCCCGAATCAGAGTGAATGTCTCAGTGCTATTTTCAACAATAGCCCCAGTGCACTGCTTACATTTTCTCATAAGAGCAGGCAAAAATAACTTGAGACTTGGGGGTTTCCTGTGCTGAGTGAACTCAGTCTTTAATGCAGAACATTGGGATTCATTTAGCCCAGGATGGTAGACAGGGATTAATAGCGCGCTTCAAGCAGAAGGTTCTACCATCCCATTTGAGAAAAACGAAAGACTGAACTGATGACTCCTACACGTCAAACACTTGCTCTCTCCCTAAGCTAAGTTGGCCCTCCCTGCCTTCAAAAGTTGCGGGTACTTCATCACTGGAGGGTTTTAAGAAGAGACTGGACAGCCACTTGTCTGAAATGATATAGGGTCTCCTGCTTGAGTGGGGGGTTGGACTAGAAGACCTCCAAGGTCCCTTCCAACTCTTTCTTTACTCTACTCTACTCTACTCTACTCTACTCTACTCTACTCTACTCTA
>BLBF01000058.1:13253490-13283781 GCA_015471245.1 Laticauda colubrina
TACTCTACTCTACTCTACTCTACTCTACTCTACTCTACTCTACTCTACTCTACTCTACTCTACTCTACTCTACTCTACTCCACTCCATTCCACTCCACTCCACTCTATTCCATTCCAGTTTTCTACTCCACTCTACTCCACTATTCCATTTCATTCCATTCCATTCCACTCCATTCCTGTTTTCTACTCCACCCCACCCCATTCCATGAAATCAATATCTAGTATGATTTTTGCCAGATGTAGCTTGTTGCTCTGTGCAGGTCAAGGGAAAACCTGATGTTTCAATTTAGCAGACTTGAGACAGGAATCCTTAATTGGAGACAAGTTGTTCCAAGCCTGTCCTAGTGAAACAAGGACAGAGAAAGCTGCCATATTGTTATTAATTTAAGGGCATTTTATCCAACCAATATGGCAGCTTACGAAGGTTTCTGGGAGAGTTCAACTAACATAGGAGGTCATTAAGGAGAAAGAGAAATGCAACTTGCCAAATATTATTCCACCTCTCCTCCTCTTTTACTTATCAGATTATTCACGCTTTCTCTTTTATGTATTTTAAGGTTCATGTAGTTCTTAGACTATTTTTTCAGTTCAACTGATAACGTTTTGGGATTTGGAAGTACCGTGCTCAACACAAATGAATTTTCTTGGTAGATTGGCCACTGCTTTTTTAAAATTAAAAATGGAAAATCAAGAGTTGCAGTCCCATGATAATTGAAGGTTTTTGTTGGAAGTCAAAAGGAAGAATAATACTTCTTGGGGGAATGTATCTGAAAAAGATCCAGAACAATAGTTATAGTGCTTTGTAGCTAAAGATGAGCAGTGTCAGGCTGATTAGCTTCATCTGAAGTGACAGAAATTCCTAGCAGAGTTGTGCACTGCCCAAAATATTAGTTATAATAAAACCTTTTCTTTAGGTATTTTTTTCTGTAATTCAGATGCAAAGGCCCTATGTGAATGTTAGATGTTTCCTTCTACCATTTCTTTTATACTCCATTGGGATGGGTTCCTTCAGAAATTGAAAGCATGTTTTTGTATTTTACAGATGATGAGATTATCCTCATAAAAATAGGCAAGTTACAATCTCTTGAGTATGTCCTCATTCAGAAAATAAAGCAATGTTGGTTATAGATTTAGCTTGCATAAGACCAAAAAAAGCAATGTGTCTGGCCAGTTTTAACCTCAGTTTTAACCTTTAACCTTAGCCTTAGTAAACTTTCAATAACCTAGGTAATTTAATAAACAACAACAATGCAACAAACTTGAGAAGAGAAACCAGGAGAAGGAATGTTGAGTTAGATCTTTTCCTTCTAAGTGTTGCATTTAGAATCTCACATGAGTGAAAGGAAGTAGTTGGAATAGAACTGGATTGGCTCTTTGAATATAATTAAGAAGAGCCCAAAATTGGCCAAATATGCATTTACTTATTAAGAATATCAATAATTGACTCTGAATTGATTATATGTATTTTAGCTTTGCCTCAGCCAAAAGCAGCAACCAAAAGAAAAAGAACAACAAAAGATTGCATGTAAAGAATTAACTAGAGAGAAGAAATTGACAGGTGACATTTATGATTACATTTTGCCTCTGGATTTTCTTTCCTAGCTGGGGATTGTTCAGTTGCAACTCTATTATGATTATTCCACTACCCTCTTTGGCTGGGTCTCATGTTCTATGCAACACTTAAGGACATAGGCAACTAGACATAGGCAGAACACGAGCAGAACAGCTCAAATATAACATCATTCTCTTCCACATGGTTGAGTCTTCCATCAGATTGAGATTTCCATTAGATTTTTAATCCTATTACAACAGCGAAAGCTTTCTTTCCACAGAAGCCAAACAATGAATGTTTCATTGACAATATGGGATGTTCATGGACATTCTAGAACTTAACTCGAGTTCAGTACTGGAAACATCAGCACCATCCAAATATACCAACCCATATTTCTCAACATTGATAATCTAAAGATATATGGACTTCAGTTCCCAGAATTCCCTGGCCAACATGTTAGCCAATATGTTGGCTGAGGAATTCTGGGAGTGGAAGTCAACACATCTTCAGGTTGCCACTGATTTAGATAAAGACATTAGAATTGGGCAGAACTATCCCTACAGCTGTTGGAGTCTAAGTTTGACCTCAGTTTGCTCCCTATCCTAATCTCTCCAGCAACATTGAATTGTTAAATAGGGCATACAAAACCTTTGCCAGACCAATTCTTGAATTCAGCTCATCCAGCTGGAACCTGCACTATATATTGGACATTAACACGATTGAGCAACTTCAGAGGTATTTCTCAGGAAAAGTTTTCCACTCCTCCACTCACAATAGAATTTCCTATGCTTCCAGGCTCGAAATTCTGGACCTGGACAATCTGGAACTGCGCCGCCTGTGGTCCAGACTAAGCATATCTTCTACAACAAAATTGTTTGCTTCAACATCTTGCCTGTCAATGACTTCTTCAGCTTCAGCCACAACAATACATGGGTAAACAACTGATACAAATTCAAAGTAAACCACTCCAAACTCGATTGCAGAAAATACGATTTCAGCAACTGAGTGGTCAATGTCTGGAATGTACTACCTGACTTTGTTGTTACAGCCTCAACCTCTCACAGCTTTAACCTCAAACTGTCTACCATGAACCTCACCCCATTCCTAAGTGGTCCTTAAAGGGGGCGTGCATCAATGCACCAACGTGCCTACCGTCCCTGTCTTACTGTCCCCATTTATCTGTATTTACTCCCTTTGTTTATGTTTATGTTCATACCTATACTTGTTATCTTGTACATGTTTGACAAACAAATAAAATAAACACCACCTGAAGCAACTACTTCATGATACCTATGGTAGGGCTGATATCCCCTTTAATCATCTAATTTGTTTTCAGAACTCTGATATTCTTCTACTTTGTTCCTGCTTACCAAACCTTCACTGGGCATGATGCTGGTAAGATGAACAACTTCAAGATGAGCTGACTGAGACACCAGAGAATCTGATGAAAGAGAGATGATATGATCACAGATACCAGACAGCGTTTTACACTGTGGGAAAGGAGGAGAGAAAAAGAGAGAGAGAGAAAAAGAATTCAGCACAAAACATTGTAATGGAAGCACAAAGACTCACATCCAAACATTATCTGCCTGGTGTGCATCTATTTGAACCAGAAAATTTTCACAAATATTTTTCCCTCCACTTCCCTAATTATTACCAAGTTTGATATCACGGAAAGCTCCTCTTGTTTTGTTTTGCTTGCTATTTTTCACCCCCTGAGTGTAATGTGTAAACTAAGCCATTGCAATTTTGGGATTGGGTTGATGGGTTAATCCAGCCAATTGGTTAACAAAACAAGCTTTAGAAATATGTGATTCAAACTGTATTATGAAATCATCTGTTTGCTATCCTTTCATGGCATCTATAAGATAATCTCCTATCTCCTTCTGTTTATTAGTAGGTCTATATCTCTTTGCCTGGTCAGTTCTTCTGGTTCTTTCCCAAAAAAAACTTTTTATGAGCTTTTTGCAGCGTTCTCTGAATAGGATTTGAGCAAACTAGCACCAATTCCTTTAACAAATGTATCTAATCATGCAGTAGTTTGCACAATCCAGGATCCCAAGTTGCCAGGGGATAAGTTCCTGAACATTGTTAGTATGCTAATTGACACATCATTCTTATTCTTCCTAGAAGAGTCATTTAAGTGAGGAACCATCCAGCAGGCACCACCAGGAGCAATTCTCACAGGGCTTATTGAATGATGCTTAAGAAATGAACAACTAAAACTAGGCTTATAGACAATATTTTTGCCATCCTGGATAAAGCTAAAAGACTATCCATCTCCTGTCCATAATATTCCAGAGCTGGTCCAGATTCAGCCTCTTTTTAATGCATTGAATAGCCTAGCATTTTCTTGGGCTATCAGTTCCATGGCAGAAGCTGCCTTGTTCTCCTCACTGTTCCATCACAGTGGATTGACACCATACTTAGGCATGGTGTTGCTGTTGTTGAGCAAGTTACAGCAGCATGACTAAATGCTGAGGGCGCACGCCACTCTGTTCCCTTCCCACCAAAGGGGCCCCTATTTTTCTACTTGCATTTTTTTTACATGCTTTCGAACTGCTTGGTTGGCAGAAGCTGCTGGGACAAGGAACGGGAGCAAACTCCGTTATGCGGTGCTGGGGATTCGAACCGCCGAACTGCTGACCTTTCTGATCGACAAGCTCAGCATCTTAGCCACTGAGCTACCATGTCCCTCTTTCTGTACTGTTTTATTATTCCCCAACATGGCTATCCCTTGCCTGTTGGAAATTTACAGCAAAGGAGAAGCAAGCATCATTGTTCTAATTGGTTCTGTGACCAAACTGTCAATTTGTCCATTGTCAAACAGTTTTTCCTAATATTTCAGGAAAGCCTTTCCTTTTCTCTTATCAGTCAATATGTCCAAAGCTGAATTGATGCCTTAGACATTTTCCATTGTTTGCCTTTTCTTCCTGAATGTTGTGCAGAGGATTGCTTGCTAGGACATTTGAAACAGCACAAAACTGCCTTGTTCAGCAAGAACATTTTGCGTTCTTCATTTGTTTTCTGAGAGGCATTCAAAGATTAACCTTTGACCAAAGGTACTTTAGGTATTAAATTTTGGCAGGAAAATTCATACATAATGAGAAGAAGGGGGTGGTTTTCCTCAGTGCAATTTGGCAAGGTACAAAATCAGGCCATATGCAGATTAGGCTCAAATGATCAAAGGCTAGCTTTGGGTTTATCGCTTTCATATCTTCATATAACTAGAATATGATGATATTTTCTGATTTCCTTTTGCTATCACATTGTCCTTGCAGTCTAAACCGACTCTTTGAGGTGTTATGGCACTCAGAAGACCAAGATACCTTTCGATGAAAACAAAAAACAAGAGAGAATTGTGGTGTCTAGGAGTAGGCTGCTGGAGTTATTCTATTCACATAACATTAACGTTGTTCAAATTTGGGGGCAGTTTATGATTAGCCTGTAAATTTCAACTCTACTATCTGAAGTCTCAGAAGCAGCCTACCTTGACATAGTGATAAAAAAAAATTAAATGGAATATACAACACTGATGAAAGAGTTATGCCTCACTCTGATAAAAAGAATGACCATTATTAAAACAGAAAAGTGATGCCAGCTATCTGCCTTCAAAACACAGACAAGCTTTTGCCCCTTCAGTCTAAAACTAAGAAAGAAATAGACGAAAGGTTTTGCTGCCCTAAATTGCATATGTACAATGGTCTCATTTGTAAACTTGCTGGAATTCTTGTAGCATAGCCTTAAGCTTTCCTTTCATATATTAATGACAGTCCTGAGGTTCTAGTTATCTAAATTAACTCTTTCCAGTCTAGACTACAAGGAGGGAAGACCCACAGCCCCAGACAAGTCTAAAATAAAAAGTGGTTATGGAAGGAGCATCGTATCGATACCACCAGGCTCATATTCACATAATACATAGCACTTTGATAAATTCAATCTGAGTGTAAGCAGGAAGCATCCTTTTTTAAAAAATGCCAATTACTGACCCTTTTGTAGAAAAAATTAAGCTCAGGTGGCTATTGATCAGTGACATTCCAGGTATGATAAGTGTCTACCAATATTTACAATTATAATCTTTAATTAAACAAAGTCTCATGATGAATTTCATTCATGTGATACCATCATAATTAACATGATGTCTCTGCACATTTTTTAAAAAAAATCTATAAATAGTGGAAGGATTAGAATAATTGTTTTGGAGTGTTTTGGCAGTCAATATAGATTTATAATCTGAGTGTTCACTAAATGACATTCGCTATAGATAAGGCATTTTAGTTTCATCAAATGTTGCCCACTTTTGTACTAGATTATATTGGAGAAAAACAATATTTGTATTACTACGAGTAGGAGAATATAAAGGGAGTACATTTTTTTTCCCCCTATTCGGCATAGACTCGTCTTCTTTCAGAAATGGCCATCATTTCCTTTACAAAGATAGCAAGTCAAAATCAAGCTGTTGATTTCTCAATGGTTTTCTTCCCTTGCTCAAAAGATTTCTGGGATATTTACAATTGCCAACAATCTATGACTTCCTCAAAACTATACACACACGGTTCCTTCAGCCATATGTGCCAGCATCTTCCCTGGTCCTTAGGCAGAAAAGAGACATCAGCATCCTGAAAACATGCCACGAATGATCTGGTAAGTTTGGTAGCTTTCTGTGAGTAGAGTAGTATCTCTGCTCTACCCCACAGTTGGACTCCTCTCCCTGTCCCTTCCTCTCCTTCTCCCACTCTCTCTCCCCTCCCTCTCCTCTCCCCTCCCCTCCCCTCCCCTCCTCTCCTCTCCTCCTTCCAGAATGTCCTCTTCTCAAGTGAGATGGATGCAAATAGATTTAGAAGGACAAAGTCACGACTGAAGTATGTTGCATTTATCACCTATTTGGGTTAGCTGCCTTGATTGTTTGGATAGCAACCTTAGTCCAAATTATTCTAAATAAAACAAATTAACCCCCCCCCCCAAAAAAAAAAATGTGAGAGGAATCGCTACTATCATTTTTTGGCTAAATAATTGCAATTCCACATCAGAGGAACACCTTAAATCTCTTCTAAATCACATTAAGCCAGCAATCAATCCCCTGCATTCAGCATGTTTTTCTCGAAGCCAAATGTGTACAGCAGTACAGTCCTGATTTGAAAAATAATGATTTCCAATGAGGTAGACTGCACAAAGCATCAAACGCACCCACCCCAAGCTACAATGGGCACTTACCACATGAAGAATTTTATTTTCTGTTTCATACACTGTGCAATCCTGTAAAAGAGAAAGGGGAGGGGAAGAATTCTTAAAACTTCCACAGAATTCTATTTTGTTCAGTCAGATTAGCTGCTCCTTGAAAAATAGCACATTACTCTGCTTCTGATGACAATCCATTGAAATGCTCCAATCTGAGTCCATCTGCTAATAGAGAAATAAATCTATCTATTTATTGCATTTCGACACCGCCTATTTCACCTAAGCTGGCAGTTTGTAATACAAACATAAAAAGTGGTATAAAACCATAGATACAACAAAGTTAAAATAGAGTTAAGAACAAAATTAAATTAAAACATTTGCACCTTTTTAAAAAGCAGATCAAATCACCAGCCACCCACAGAACTGCATATCACTCGTTGACCCTCATGCCACTTGGCAAAGTGGGTCTTAATTCTTACTATTCCAAACTTAACATGACCAGTAAGTACTTGGAGTCAGCTGCAATGCAGAGGTAGTTCGGTTGGAAAAAAACAAACCATAATTTTTAATGGCATGCAAAAATATCTTAAAGATTATTTGCAACTTTCTGGAAAGAAGGTAAGAGAGAGAGAGAGACAGAGACACAGAGAGAGGGAGAGAGAGGGAGAGAGGGAGGGGAGAGGGAGAGGGAGGAACCCTATGCCAGCACATTACATTGAGTTAAACTCTTTTGGTTCTAACTTCCATTACAAAAGATGGTTAAACAAATATGTCGAAGGGTAACACCAATTTAACTTGCCTAAAAATAATGCCAGCAAAAAATCTGTACATCAGAGATTTTTCTGCCATGTACATCAGAGTAAGCATCCGTCCAGGACAATCTACATCCTGTTTTACCTTTTCTTACAAATAGAAATTATTTTCCCATTCTCTTTTATAGTCTTCTGTTGTTTGGCATTGATTTACCCAGGAAGGCTACGACATCTTGAAAAGTGTACATTTTATGTGTGTTTGCATTTTTGGTACAGTGGTGCTAAATGTTTCCTTTGCACTTATTTTGACTCTTCCCTCCCCTTTCAGGTAGATGGTAAAAAGCAACTCCATGCCAAAGAGAGGTTCCAGGGAATTTTCGTGACTGAGCGGCAGGTTTCTTGCTGTTACCTGAATTACAGGTTACTCAAGTACCAAGGATGAGAGCTCTGCTTTTTACTGAATTTGTTGTCCAGCCACCTGCAGGTTCTGTTGTTTATCAAGGCTCAATTAAATTCCCAAGGAGCTTTCAAGAGAATAAAAAAGGGCAAATTTTTCCTTTGCCCACTCATGTTTGAGTCTAGAAATGAAATTGGAGATGCACATCTCCATATCATAGCCGAGGGAGCCAGCATTGTCCAAAGACATTTTTGTGGTCATGTGGCCAGCATGGCTATACACCAAAGGCACATGGAACATGGTTACCTTCTCCCATTAAAGCAAGATAAAGGTAAAGGTTCCCCTCACACATACATGCTAGTCGTTTCTGGCTCTAGTGGGCAGTTCTCATCTCTGTTATAAAGCCAAAGAGCCAGCGCTGTCCAAAGACGTCTCCGTGGTCATGTGGCCAGCATGACTAAACACCAAAGATGCATGGAACACTATTACCTTCCACCAAAGGGGTCCCTACTTGTCTACTTGCATTTTTTACGTGCTTTCAAACTGCGAGGTTGGCAGGAGCTGGAGCAAGGAACAGGAGTTCATCCCATCGTGTGACACTTGGTTCCTGAACTGTCAACCTTCCGGTCAACAAGCCCAGCATCTTAGGCCACTACACTTCCATCAAGGAGCAATTGATGGAAGCAACGACAGGGAGCAATTATGTCAATTTTGGTGCATGTATTTCACTCTTATCCGAGCCACAGGGTTACGCCATCACTTTATTTACCTATTCAGCCATGGGGTTAGTAAATAAATGCCAGCTGTTTTGTAAAAGTGCTCATACAATCTTCTCCAAGGATTATGCATTGGTAGAAAGAGGTGAAGTACCCCCAACCTGCTACAGTTCTTGATCTACCCGTAAGACTTGCTTTGCTTCTTTTAAAGTTATTTTTTTTTCTCCACCTTGAAGGAATAATCTCAGTTTGACTCCGGTAAATCAGGACTGTCTGCAGACAAATTCAATGAGAGGCAACAACTAAGCACAAATCCTGACGGTAGAAAAGAGATAACAATGGCATGAGCATTTCTTTTTTTGAGTGGGTGGGTGGGGAAGAACAGAATAGAATAACAGAATTGGAAGGAACCTTGGAGGTCTTCTACTCCAACCCCCTGCCTAGACAGGAAACCCTGCACCACTTCAGACAAATGGTTGTCTAATCTCTTCTTTAAAACTTCCAGTGTTGGAGCATTTACAACTTCTGGAGGGCAAGTTGTTCCACTGGTTAATTGTTTTCACTGTCAGGAAATTTCTCCTTAGTTCTAAGTTGCTTCTCTCCTTGATTAGTTTCCACCCATGGCTTCTTGTCCTGCCCTCAGGTGCTTTGGAGAATAGCTTGACTCCAGGGGTGGGATCTGACCAGCATAACAACTGGTTTTGGGGAACACACACATGTGTGTCAAATGTGTGCTGCAGACATGCGCATGCTACTGGCTCCGGCAAGCATTTACCTTCTCCAGCTGATGAGCAGCACTCAGCTGTTCCACACAAAGCAGCTGAGGAGGAAAACACTAAAGGACAGCCTAGAGCCTTGGCAAGAGGGCCAAACAGCAGACCAAAACCTCATTCCAGCGAACCAGTTCGGTGTCAGCTGCTCTTCAGAACTACCGGTTCTATAGAACTGGACCGAACTGGTAGGATCAGTGATGGGATTCAAATAATGATTTCTTCCAACAACCAATTCACCAAACTGCTCAGAAAGTTAACAACCAGTTCTCCCGAAATGGTGCAAACTGGCTGAATTCCACCACTGGGAAGGATCCCACCCCTGCTTGATTCCCTCTTCTTTGTGGCAGCCCCTGAGATATCAGAACACTGCTAACCCTGAATAGACTTCTCCAGCTCAAGATGCAAAACATAGACTAATTAAAAGATGTTGACAACTCTGCCATCCTGAATAGGAGGCAATAAGAGGCAATTGCACCCTCAGTCTTTTGGGAGGGCTGAGAAAAGTTTTAGATGGCCATTGAAGGCCACAAAAGACGTGATAGAGATCCAAATGAAGAGCTTCTGACACAAAGGGGCCACAATCCAAATGAAGAGCTTCTGACACCTTCCAAAAATGTCATTTAGAAACACACAAGGGGTAATGTAATCTACCTTGGGAGGTCTGCAGCATCTCCATTGCAGAGGGTCTAAGCTTATGTTGACAGGTAGTTCTTGACTTACAACAATTTGTTTAGTGACCGTGCAAAGTTACAACAGCACTGAAAAATGGGACTTATGACCGTATCCCCACAGTCCATTAAGGGACCATTACCACCTTTGCAGCATCCCCATGACCATGCAATCAAAATTCAGATGCTTGGCCACTGGTTCATATTTTTGACCACTGCTGTGTCCCGAGGTCATGGGATCCTCCTTTCTCCCAAGCTGTTCTGATCAAGGCTTCCCAAGACCGTAATTAAGCACACACTTAATTAAAACAAATCTTGTTTTATTTCAGCGCTGAGAATTATATTCATTCCCAGCTGGTAATGAGTCTCAAACAGTCCCTTGAGATAAGCACTCCTTTGAGTTGCTGCCAACAAATAAGTGCCAAATGAATTTTAAATAAACCAACTGAAGTACAAAGTACAAGTAGAGCTTCAAGGATTAATCCGAACAGAATGAACGACTTTGCTTCCTGCAAAGGTTTCATCATCTTGGTCTGATCTTCATCCCTTATGGGAGGGGCAATCACCTCCCAGCCTTACTCCTGAGTCTACCCTTTTGTCTCAGCTGCTCTTGCCTTCTCGCAGCTCTGTGCACAAGCGCACTGGGAACAGGCTCCCCTGGTTCCTCTTCCTTGCTGCTGCCAGACTCCAAAGGCTCCAAAGGCAGTACCCCACTCCCAGATGATCCTGGCCCCATCTCTGCATCGGATGCAGGACCCTCGTCTGAGTCCTCTCTAGACTCCTGGACTGGTCCCTGTTCTTCCCCACTGTCTGATTCTGCTGCCATATGCACAGGCTGCCAGCAGACCACAGCACAAGCCAAGTCAGTGGGGAAGCCAGATTCACTTCCCAACTATTTTACTAACTTATCAACTGCAGTGAGTCACTTAAAAATGGTGGCAAGAAAGGTTGTCAAAACTCAATTCACAAATGTCTCACTGAACAACAGAAACGTTGGGTTCAATGGCGGTCGTAAGTCAAGGACTACTTGTATTTCTTGCTGGGGAACAATGAAGGGAGAACGCTGTTGACCTGTGCCCTGCTTGAGGTAATCTCAGAGGCTTTGAACTAGCTACTGAGATGTTTGTGCTTCTAGGTCTGGGTCACGCAAGCTTGTTTGGTTTAGGGAACAGGGATTGTCTCACTTTAGAGAACCAGTTTGGTGTAATGGTTAATGGCCCTAGACTAGAAACCTGAGAGACGGTGAGGTTTTTTTTTTCTTTTTTTAATTGGCAGTGGTTTTTATGATGGGGGATTTAAAAGAAAAAGATTTTTTACTTTTTAAGACAAACATATACAAACAAAACATAAAAAACATAAGACCATCTTCCATTTTATATACATACAGCGTGTCAGTTGGTTACAAATCTTTTGTGCTATCCTTTCGTAGTCATCACTCACAATTTATGTAAATTCTCACATTGTCACTCTAACATATGCTTATATATTTATCAGTTATTAATCATTCATGACTAAACTATTTATTATGATGGAGGATTTTAATGATGTTTTTTAATGTTTCATATTGTAAGCCAGCCAGAGTTATTGGATACAAGATGGATGCCAAATTGTCAGAGTATATTCATGAACTGGAATAGAGCTTGGTAACAAGGTCAGCCAATGAATAGGCATAGCAACTAAATCAGCCAACGAGGACTGTGTGGAAACTGAAACTAGAATTAGTCTAGGCTGGAAACTGAAAGGAAAAGTAGCCTAGGCATGGCTCTTTTCTGAAGCTCTGAAGTTATGTTGAGTTCTTGAGTCCGTCTATTGAAGATGAAACTAACTTGCTTGAGCTCTGCTCTGAACCTGCAATATGTTTCTGTTTGAGTTTGCTCCATGTTGGAGAAATCTACCACTGGTTTGTAAAATCTTATTATGTTTATAAAGACATTAAATGAAGAATCAGCCATCTGTGTTTATTTTCCTGGCACTGAATTATCACTGCGAAACTCTCAATACAAATACATTTTATAAATAAATGAATGGATGTATGGATTCTTTTTTTTTATTTCTCTCCTAGTGTTGTGAAAAATAAAGCTTGGAAGATGAGGAAGAGGATGTAAAAAACGTTTCTATTCACATCACTATTTTAGTGCACTTGCTGTATCCTTCCCATTATTCCTGATGCCAATGCTCAACAATTGTTTTCTGAGAGAAACAATGACACTGGAAGACATCACACGGTGCAAGTCCACATGGAATCTGCTCAAACACAGGGTCATGCTTGCATGGCAGACAGTCTTATCAATATATTCTGGTTGGGGTTTTTTTAAAAATATTTGTCTTAGCTACAATTTCCCCCATGGGCTGTCTCTCACCAACATGTGAGCATGCATGGATGCACACAAACACAGACAAGTCAGACGTCACGACAGGCAGAAATGGCCGCAGTGTGTTTGTTTGCTCAGTTGTAAACCTCCTTGCAGGGAGACTTAGTAAGAAAGGTAAACATGAGCTGGGGGGTGGAAGAAACAGACAGAGGGGGAGAGAGAGGGGGAAAGAGGGAAGGAGAGGGAGGAAGAGAGGGAAGAAGAGAGGGGGTGGGAGGCAAAAGGTGAGAGAAGTAGAGGGAGGGAGGAAGAGGGAGGCAGAGAGGGGGAAAGGAAGGGAGAGGGAGGGGAAAGGGAAAGGTGGAGGGAGGAAGAGGGAAAGAGAGAGGGAGAGAAGGAGAGAGAGGGGAAGGGAGAAAGAAAATATTTTCAAATGGCATTTGGTCAAGGGGATTATGTGAAAAATAGGAAATAAAGGAAGGATCTAGCTCACAAGAACCTTCAATTTAAAATAAGGTGCCTGTAGAAGTATATTTGATGTGCATTAGCATAATTGTGAGAAAAGTTCAGGGCATTACTTTCATTCTAGTCCCAAAGGCATATTTTCTGATGCTTTAGTTGGAGTCGGAAAGTGACAGCCAACATCACTTATGCACAATTTCACCTATTGTGTGTTTACTGAAAATCTATTCCTGACTATGTTTCCCTTTGTTCTGTGGGAGGGAACCAAAAGATCAACTGAAATATAGACTTGATTGTCCATCAGTTTGTTTCATAATCCTGCCTTTTGAGCAAGATTAAGCCACCTTGAGTCACTGTGGGTGAGTAGGCAGCAATATAAATTCAATAAATAAATTCAATAAATAAGATAAAAAAGGCTGGTTTTTCCATTAGATGTCTCCCAAGGCTGGGAGCTATGACCAGCTCTTGTTTAAAGAGTTAAGCTCAAAGTTGAAGGAAAGAGTTAAATTTCAAGCCATTCTTAGTTTCACACTCCTCCTGGAGATCAGAAATGATCCTACTGACTCTTAATGATGGGAAATCATCAGTGAATGTATCATTTATTGAAGATAAATTGGATCAAGCCAAGATATCATCTAATCAATGTTCTATGCCAAGAAGCAATTTGCTATTACTTTCTCTTAGATGTGTTTTCTACTTAGCCTAGAATTCCTTGGTGGTTCCCATCCAAGTAATAAATTACCAGATTCAAACTTAATTTCTGATCATATATAAAGCTGGCCAACTGAGAGGTTGCTGCACATATTAACGTCTAAAATCTTGATGGAATTGATGGAATCACATGCTAGTGTGCTGGATACATCCTATACCTGAAGACAGGTTTTTATAACCATGGTTGCTTGATGAAACCATACAACCCAGGTTTGTTGGCAACACAAAGCCATAATGCATGATTTGCAAGCAACAATGGTTGGGTTTATATAGCACATGAAACCAAAAGAAAAATCATATTATGGTTCAGCAAAATATGGGGACACAGCCCAGAGGGAGGAAAGCCAACTTCTTCAGCACAAGAGGCAAAACATAGACTAATTAAAAGATGTTGACAACTCTGTCATCCTGAATAAGAGGCAATAAGAGGCAATTGCACCCTCAAGTCTTTTGGGAGGGCTGAGAAAAGTTTTACATGGCCATTGAAGGCCACGAAAGACATGATAGAGATTTTATCATAGGGGCCACAATCCAAATGAAGAGCTTCTGACACCTTCCAAAAATGTCATTTAGAAACACACGAGGAGTAATGTAATCTACCTTGGGAGATCTGCAGCATCTCCATTGCAGAGGGTCTAAGCTTATGTTGACAGGTAGTTCTTGACTTACAACAATTTGTTTAGTGACCGTGGAAAGTTACAACAGCACTGAAAAATGGGACTTATGACCGTTTCCCCACAGTTACCACCTTTGCAGCAACCCCATAACCGTGCGATCAAAATTCAGATGCTTGGCAACTGGTTCATATTTATGACCATTGCTGTGTCCCAAGCTCTTTTCTCATAAGCTGTTCTGGCCAAGGCTTTCCGAGACTGTAATTAAGCACACACTTAGTTAAAACAAATCTTGTTTTATTTCAACGCTGGGAATTATGTTCCTACCCAGCTTGTAATGAGTCCCAAACAGTCCCTCGAGATAAGCACCCACCTTTCTCTCCTTTGAATTGCTGCCAGCAACTAAAGTGCTTAATGAATTCTAAAAAAAAAAAAAAACCAGCCAAAGTACAAAGTCCACATAGAGCTTCAAGGATTAAATGTGAGGACTAATTATAAAGCCATTTGTTCAGGTATATTGTTATACCTTCAAATAGTTGCTGAGCAAATGATTGCAAATTGAGGATTATCTGTATGACTAAATAGCAATAGCACTTAGACTTTACAGTGCTTTACAGCCCTCTCTAACTGGTTCACAGAGTCAGCATGTTGCCCCCCAACAATCTAGGTCCCCAGTTTACCTATCTCGGAAGGATGGAAGGCTGAGTCAACCTTGAGCCGGTGAGGATCAAACTGCTGGCAATTGGCAGTCAGCAGAATTAGCCTGCAATATTGAATTCTAACCACTGCTGCCACCACGGGTCTAGAATGTACAATACTAGAATCTTGTGACTTGTCCATGGTGCTAAACTATGCTCCCCATTAGCATAAGGTAGTTGGTTTGTTTTGGATTAGCCAAGTCATCGTGCTTTTTAAATAATGTTTAAGTGATGCATGGGTGTTGTGGCTTAATCAAATCATGGTTAAGTAAACCAGTGCCCCATCTTTCCTTTCAGATCAATGAATCTTCTGGCAAATTGACTAGAACTGCCTTTGGAGCGTCTTCCTACACATTCAGATTCTTCCCATATGTTCATACGTGTAAAATTGCAAAGTATTTTTCATATAGGAGCCGCTCTACCAGTTACAGATCTGGACATCCAAAAATGGTCAAAAACGGGACACAGGGACCTCTTTCTGATGTGGGCAAACCCAACTCTGTGTCTCTATAGCTTGTATAGGGGAAAGGGACACCAACGCTCCAAACAAACCATTACTTTTTATTGTTTTGGGTATTTGCACAGTGTATAATAAAATACAGAATGTTTGGCTTAAATTGGATGAGTTCTCTACCTAGAAAATATTCCCTAACATAAAATACATCCCCACATTTTTCCATTTTACAGAAATTCCCCCCCCCCCCCAAAAAAAAGACAAATTGATCACACCTGGATATATATCCCCAGGACTTATAAAGGACTTATAAACTTATAAAGCCAAATAAACAGGTAAGCAAATGAATCAGATGTATTCTTTAGCTGATGAATGAAATGGAATCAAATCTCCAGTTCTCCCTTTTTTTCTTTTTAATTTTACCAACGATGGCATTCCTTCCTTATTATAAGATTTTTTCTCTCTCTCTTTCTCTCTCTCTCTCTCTCTCTCTCTCTTTTTTTTTTTTTTTTGCCAGAAATACAGTTATTAAGGGGCAAAATGACCTGTCTCCCCAAGCAATCACAAAACATTCCTGGTGGCAATTTATCTGCTTCCAGGCTAACATTGAACATGATTTCCCTTACAGCTCCCAATTTAACTTCCATTCCCCCTGTTTTAAAAGGCTCCTTAAAACAGTCAGTTGGTTTCCAACAGGATGATGAGCTCTGATATAATTGCACAGTGACCGGGAGACAATCACAGATGGATGCTGAACTTGGCTGTATGGGAATGAACTAATTAACAAAAATACCCTACCCCCTGCTGATCCCCACTTCCAAGCCTCCTCTTTTGTATTTTAATGAAAATGTGTTTTATAAAGAAAAAACAAAACTTTTTCAGATGGTGTTTGAGTTACAAAACAGACATCTTTGGTATCAGATTATTTTTCAGATGTCTTCTGAGTCTCACAACAGCCATTCTCTAAAATGAAGTTTCATCTGATGAGTTTTTTTTAAATTGAAGAAATGCATCAGTTTAACATTGGAGGTTCTTTTTTCGCTCATACACAATGTGACTTCTTCTCAATCCACCTTAGACCCATGCCTTCAAATATGAGTAGATGCTTATGGTTGGAAAACCCTGAGTTTCTTTTGTTGTTATTAATCTGCTCCTGTAAAACGTCTGAGTGGGGGTTAATTTGAGCAGTGGCAGAATTATTTTGAAATAGAGCTGACTCAACAGCCACATTACTGACTTCAAAGCCTTGTTTCTCATTAGCAGTTTGCAAATGCTAAAATCTAAAACTGTACGAGAGGCACCAAGTTCATTTCAACTGCTACCTTTTCTTCTGCCTCTTCTTTTCCTACTAAAAGTAGAATAATTCTATTCTACTAATAGAATAGAATAACAGAGTTGGAAGGGACCTTGGAGGTCTTCTAGTTCAGGGGTTGCCAACCTTTTGGACCTCAGAGACCACCAAACTCATAATTTTAAATCCCGCAGACCAGAGACCCTGGGAAAATCCCCCAAAAAGTCTGCAGGAAAATTCCCCCCCCTGCTTTCCTACCGATCGATCATTCTTTATTTGAGATCACAGGATACTGTCTCCAGCTCAGTTCTCAGGGGGAGAGAGAGAAAGACTTTTGACTTAATGCAAGGAAAGCAGCAGAAGCAGGAGAAGTCTTTCTTTCTCTCCCCCAAACTCTACCAGAAATGAGTCTTTGTGAGACTTGTCGTGCCAGCGTAGCCTCTTGGAGCAGGATGCCTTTCAGGGTCCCAAAGACTCATTTCTGGCAGAGTTTGGGAGAGAGAGAGAAAGAAAGACTTTTGCTGCTTTCCTTGCATGCAGCCAAAAGCAGAAGAAGAAAGAAACAGAAAGAAGCAGCCCGGTGGACAGGCCAGATGCACAGGGCGAGTGGGGCAAGTTTCCCCCTTCTACCCTTTCCCCCCTCCCCTCACTACTTTGTGTTGTTCACAATGCAAGTGACATAAATCTCATGTTCCCATGGGCCATGTAGGTGGAGCAGCCTTGTGTTCCCGCGCAGCCTGGATTAATTGCTTTGGGAGTGGCATTTCTCTGCAGACCACCACATTTTTCTCATGGACCACCAGTGGTCCCCGGCCCACTGATTGGTGACCACTGTTCTAGTCCAACCCCCTGCTCAAGGAGGAGACCCTATACCCTTTCAAATAAATGGTTGTTCAATCTCCAATTTTGGTTACCACAGTATAAAAATGATGTTGAGACTCAAGAAAGAGTACAGAGAAGAGCAACCAAGATGATTAGGAGATTGGAGACTAAACCATATGAAGAATGGTTGCAGGAACTGGACTTGGCTAGTCTAGTGAAGAGAACAACCTGGGGAGACAGGAGAGAAGTCTTCCAATATTGGAGGGGCTGCCACAGAGAGGAAGGGGTCAAGTTGTTTTCCAAAGCACCCAAAGGCCAGACAAGGAATAATGGATGGAAACTGATGAGGAGAGATTGAACCTGGAAATAAGAAGAAATTTTCTGACATAACAATCCACCCATGGAACAGAAGTTGCCTTTGGACGTTGTGGGAGCTTCATCACTGGAGGCTTTCAGTAAGAGATTGGATTGTCATTTGTCAGGGTCTGCTTGGGTGGAGGATCGGACTAGATGACCTACAAGATCCCTTCCAACTCTGTTAATCTGTATCTGTATCTCTTCTTAAAAACGTTCAGTGTTGGAGCATTCACAATTTCTGGAGGCAAGCTTTTCTACTGATTAATTGTTCTGTCAGGAAATTTCTCTTTAATTCCAGGTTGTTTCTCTCCTTGATTAGTTTCAACCCATTGCTTCTTATCCTGCCCTCAAGGGCTTTGGAGAATAGCTTGACTCCTTCTTCTTTGTGACAGCTCCTGAGATTTTGGAAGACTGCCATTTTGTCACCCCTAGTCCTTCTTTCCATCAGATTAGACATACCCAGTTCCTGCAACCATTCTTCATATGTTTTAGCCTCCAGCCCCCTAATCATCTTTGTTGCTCTTCTCTGCACTCTTCCTAGAGTCTCAGCATCTTTTTTTACATCATGGCAACCAAAGCTGGATGCAGTATTCCAAGTGTGATCTTAATGGCATCATCTAAGTAAAATAGAGATTCAAGTATCCGAAGTTTAGTTCCATAGAATGAAGGCAACTTTTAAATGGTTGTGGTAGGAATCATTAAGTACATGTGGAAATCAATCCTGTAATGGGCCTCATCTTCTAAAGATCAGAGCCCATTGGACCATTAAATCCAGAGCTGAAAATTACCTACTGGCTCTGACTGTTTCTCACCACTGCTAATGATAGATATCTTCAACTCAGGGAAAGTTCTGTCAACTAAGGCCAGCTGCTGTGTTTTCTTGGAATCACATACTGTGTTAACTAGTTTTGCATTTATTCTATAACTGGGAAATAAAATAAGAGTTTTATTTTATAAAACTAAGAGTTTCAGAGGTGGTAAGAGTTAAGGAAAAATATTTGCAGTCCTTCAAGAAGTTGCAGAAATTACTATCTTGGAGACACTTCTAAAAATTTTAATATTAATATCCCAAAAGTTCTTTTTTAAAAAGCAACTGGACTTCCTTTGTTTTTTTTTCTTGAACACATTTTGCTTCTTACACAAGAAGCTTCTTCAGTTCTTCAGTCAGAAGTGAAGAAGCTTCTTGGCTGAGAAGCAAAATGTCTTCAAAACATTAAAAAAATAAAACAAAGAAAGTCCCACTGCCTTTTGAAAAAAGCACCTTTGGGATGACTGAAAATCCCCCTAGACATTTAATATTAATAGTAATAACTATGTACTACCAATATTAAAGGGCCTTGGATACAATTCCAAAACATCTGAAGCATCATTTGAATACCATTGGCATTGACAACTTCCCTACCAGTCAATTGCAAAAGGCAATTGCAAAAGGCAAAACACTCAGAAGAGCTTACATCCTGCAACGATACCTCTAATGCCACAAACTTCAAGACCTATCCATTCCAGATCCTTGGAAAGGACTTGACAGGTAGACAAAATTGCCAAATCAAGTCTAAACCTCTGGAAATGAACATAGTAATGACAACTGTGGATCAGAGATGGTATTTAGGAGATTCTGACCAGTTCTGGAGAACCAGTAGGGGAAATTTTGAGTAGTTTGGAGACCGGCAAATCTCACCTCTAACTGGCCCTGCCCCCATCTCTTCTCTGCCTCCCACTGAGTCCCAGCTGATTGGCTGGGTCTTCTTTGGTTGCCCTGCACAGGAGAATGGAGCTGGAAAGCAGGCTAGTGGGGTGCGGAGGGATTGAGGATTTTGCAGTAACCTTCCCCTGGAGAGGGATGGGAATGGAGATTTGCAATATCCTTCCCCTACCATGCTCACCATGCCATACCCACCAAGCCACACCCACCAAGACATGCCCACATAACCGGTAATAAAAAAATTTGAATCCCACCACTGCTATGGATCACCTAGGTAGCTGCTGCTAGAAGATGGCACAGACTGACCACAAATCATAGCATGACCAAAATAGTGACAATAATGCATTGGAAGATCTCCAAGAAATAACGCTCAAGCAGGAACTGGTGGGACTGGTAGAAAAAGTAATAGAAAAACAAAGAAGCTAAAGGCATGTAATTCTTGACTTATGACCACAATTGAGTCCAACAATTCTGTTGTTAAGTGAATTTTGCCCCATTTTATGACCTTTCTTGCCTCAGTTGTTAAGAGAATCACTGCAGTTGATAAGTTAGCAACCTGGTTGTTAAATGAATCTGGCTTCCCCATTGACTTTATTTGTCAGAAGGTTGCAAAAGGTAATCACATGATCTTGGGATAAAGCAATGAATCAGTTGCCAAGCATCTGAATTTTGATCACATGATTATGAGGATGCTGGAAATGTCATAACTGTGAAAAATGGTCATAAGTCACCTTTTCCAATGCTGCTGTAACTTTGAAAGGTCACTAAGTGAACTGTTGTAAGTTGAGGACTACCTGTACTCTAGGACTTTAGAATTCCATCAGACATTCACCTGCCACATAACACCCCAAATTTGATGATAAAGACAAAAAAAACCCTTTGGATAATGGATGTGACAGTACCTGGAAACACTGGAATGGAAGAGAAAGAACTGGAGAAAAATCACAAAATACAAATAGAAGTAGAACAATGGTGACCAAAGGAAAAAAAAAAAAGAACAGTACCTATAATAATAGATACCTTGGATGCCTAAAACATCTGGAGCATCACTTGAACATCATTGGGACTGACAAAATCCCCATCAGTCAATTGCAAAAAAAGGCAACCTTACTCAGGGCAGCTTACATTCTGCAAATAATACTTTGACACTGTCAACCATCCAGATTCTATCTCAGATTCTTGGGAAGGACTCAATAGCCGGACAAAATCTCCAAATTCAGTCTTCACACAGGGTTGATTGTGTGGCCAATCATAATAATAATGTATTATTTAATAGTTTAAATTTAATTTATTAAAATTGTTCTAAGTGTTTCATGTCTATGGAGATTCTTATCCAAGTATCATGTCCCTGGTGGAGACTGACTCTGAGGGAGAGGAGGAACAGCCAACAGGGAGTGGAAGTGTGGCTTCGGAGGTTGTGGAGGAGGCTGGGGAAGGGCAGAGGCCGGCTGGGCGGTCGGAGGACCCAGGCTCATCCCCTATCCATCCTAGGGCACGCAGGGAGGAGAGGATAAGGGAAAAACGTGGTTTACTTGGGAGGAGAGGGCCTTGATCTTCTTCATGGGCTGCAGCTGTGACAACTGAATAAGAGGACGGACATGCGTACAGGTGAGCGCTGGAAACAAAGCATAGAAATATTTCTAGTTTATGGTTCCTCTCTGAGTTTGGCATCCTTCCCAGTGTGTGTTCTGTTATCTTGCGGATGTCCTCTAGCCCTTATCTTGCCTGGTTTGTGTTGTTTTTTCCCTCCTTCTTGTAACTGTTTGTGTGGGAGTTTTTTGTCTTCTGTCAAGGATATTCGGAGCTTGGAAGCAAAGTGAACGAATAAAAGAGGCTTCATCTGTCTTCTGTGACTGTGTTCGTTTTGTATCCCACCCTGGGTGTACACAAGTAGCTTCTTGCATGAAAAATGAAACAACTTCAAAGAAAAACCAGAAAGTCCAGTTGCCTTTTGAAAAAGCGCCTTTGGGACTACCATGACCTGGATGACTGAGGATCTCCACAGACATTCAACTCTGCACTTCGGAATGAACACCCTTTGAATGATGCGGGAGTAGGAATGGATGTCCAGAAAAATTGCAGACAACAGGAACCATTTGCATTTCAGTTTGAGATGCAGACAACACAGACTCATTCCCAACAGCTGGCATGTGTGCTCAACAGTGAAGAGACACGGGGCAGAAAACATCCTGCAGAAAGCACAGTTCCAACTTCTCAATGAAAAAGAGCTGAAGAAGCTTCTTGGATGCACCATAGAGAGTATCTTAACTTACTGCACATCTGTGTATGGTCTGCCAATTGCACAGTGGCAGATAGGACAGCATTCCAGGAGGTGAACCTCATTGCCCAGAAGAACATGGGTTGCTCTCTCCCCTCTTTGGAAGAGCTTTATAGCTCCTGCTGCCTTAAGAAAGTTCAAACCATTCTCAGAGATCCATCTCATCCTGGGCACCCTTTTTCTTTTGAACTATTACCATCTGGCAGACGG
Source organism: Laticauda colubrina (assembly GCA_015471245.1). Classification (NCBI taxonomy): domain Eukaryota; kingdom Metazoa; phylum Chordata; class Lepidosauria; order Squamata; family Elapidae; genus Laticauda; species Laticauda colubrina. The sequence goes on from BLBF01000058.1 coordinate 13,275,438, forward strand.
CACAGGATAATAAAAACAAGGACAAATAGGCTGAAAAACAGCTTCTATCCCAGGGCAGTAGTTCTTTTGAATTCTACTGTATATTGCAATATTAATGCAATATCAGGTGTTTTCAATTCAATGTATATAATGTGAAGGATGTGTGTCTGTGTTTATTTTCATAGTCACAATGTACACTGAAGAAGGTATTTAATTTTGTTGCCTGAGGTCCGATGACAATAAAGTAAAGTAAAGAGAAATGAAACATTTTCAAAGAAAACCAAAAAGTCCAGTTTCCTCTTAAAAAAGCACCTTTGGGATTCTCAGCATTTCCTGGGCTCCCAATGGGCTTCATAAGAGGATGGTTTTGAAAAATAGGAGGCTGGGCAAACAAGTTTCCGAAATCAACTATATTTCCAAGAATGATCCTTTTCTACATGACTCCAAGTTTGCTTTCTTAGAGCATAAAAATAACTGGATGTATGCCAGTTTACCTGGAAAATGAGCAAATATAGCTCTTTGCAAGGCACTTAAGCCTGAAAAAAATTACATATTTCTCCATTTCCTTCATACAACGGGAAAAGTAAATTGAAATATCCATTTTTACCACAACATTTTGGTTCAATTCTTGAAACCCAAAGAGAATAAATTACTCACATTTGGGCTTAGAGCTGAATTTCTGAGCTGACATTTCCATCTGTGTCACACTAGCACTTTGACTTTTATACCACTTTATGGTGCTTTACGGCCCTCTCTAAGCAGTTTTGAGAGTCAGCCTATTGCTCCCAACAATCTGGGTCCCCATTTGACCCACCTCCAAAAGATGGAAATCTGAGTCAACCTTGAGCCTGGTGGGATCTGAACTGCAAAATTGCAGGCAGCTGGCTGTCAGCAGAGGTAGCCTGCAATACTGCACTCTAATCACTGCGCCACCATGGCTCATGTAGTTGTTTATACCTTCTGCTTTATCCCTCAAATTATTTACAATGCAACAGTTTTCAGTTCTGGACACTGACTGTAAGAGAGCTCCTCTTAACCCCATGCAAAGGCAAATAAATTATTTTAAAAGAGCAAAACCATTCTTGCTTGGTTTTCCAAAGCATGCATTTTAAAATTCATATTGCATAACTGAAGGGAAGAAAAAACTATTTGCTTGCCACATCAACCTAATTTAAAACCGTATTTGGTGAGAGAGTTTTATGCCAAGGTGCCTAGCATCAAAGCAGCTTCCAGGGAATCTGGACAAAAGCCAAAATCCAAGGAGCAGATGGTCAATTAAACAATAGAACCATTTACTTAAATTCCAACAGTTAGAAGAGGTTACTGGGGAGACGACAGGCAATTGAAGTTTCGGAGAGGATAAATAAAGGAAGACCCCACCCCTGTTTGCATAGAATTTAGAAATAGGTACTGCATTTAAGTACTTGAGTGTAGAATTGGAATATGAGCAACATATATTTTCACAGCACAACAAATTTGTGGAAATCCTGTTGCAAGAAAGATTACTTAAATAGATATTAAAAGGCAGGAGTTTAATCATACAATGGAGTGATCATCCATCAACAATATGTACAGGTAACCCATGACTTATAACCACAGTAGGGACCAGAGTTTCTGTTGATAAGGTAGGTGCTCATTGAACAAGTTGCACCCAATTTTCCAGTCATTTTTTCCATAGCAATAGCACCAGTTAGCAAGACTTATATACTGCTTATATACTACTTCATAGTGCTTTTACAGCCCTCTCTAAGCAGTTCATAGAGTAAGCAAGTTGCCTCGCACATTCTGGGTCCTCATTTTACCCACCTTGTAACCAGGGGTGAGGTTCAAATTTTTTAACAACCAGTTCTGTGAGTGTGGCTTAGTTGGTGGGTGTGGCTTGGTGGTCATATGACTGTGTGGACATAGTTTGGTGGTCATGTTATTGGCTGGGTGTGGTTAACTCAATAACGCTCACCTTGAGGCACACACATCTTCTCACTTGGCCTCTTATGACTGTGGGGATGCTGCAACAGTCATAAGTGTGAAAAATGGTCATAAGTCACTTTTTTCAGTGCCAGTGTAACTTTGAATGGTCACTCCACACAAGCAAAGTACCAGCAAAGGAGGGGAAAAAAACTCCAGAGATGTTCCTGAGACAGGAAGTCTAGTCCTGCCAAGAATGTAATAAGGGTTAACAGAGAGGCAGTTTCTGTAAGCAACCCCAGAATGTTTCCTTCCTGCCTTCCTTACAGGATTAGGCCAGTAATTTCTTCTAACAACCGGTTCTCCAAACTGCTTAGAATGTTAACAATTGGTTCTAGCGAATAGGTGCAAACTGGAAGAATCCCATCCCTACTCGTAAGGATGGAAGACTGAATCAGCTTTGAGCTAGTCAGAATCGAACTGCTGGCAGCCAGCAGTCAGCAGAAGTAGGATTGAACTCCAGGCTGTGGGCAAAATGAGCCTGCAATACTGCATTTTAAACACTGCACCACCAGAGCTTCTAATAGCACTGGTGATAGCACTTAAGACTTAAATACCGCTTCACAGCGCTAAGCAGTTGACAGAGTTAGTATCTTGCCCCAACAATCTGGTCTGTCATTTTATAGACCTCGGAGGATGGAAGGCTGAGTCAATCTTGAGCTGGTCAGAATCGAACTGCTGGCAGGCGGCAGTCAGCAGAAGTAGCCTGCAGTTCTGCATTCTAACCACTGCGCCACCACAGCTCAGTTATTCAGCAAATCACTGCAGTTAAGTGAATCGTGCATGATTAAATGAATCCAGCTGCTCTCATTGATTGGAAGCTGACTGGGAAGATTGCAAATGGTGATCATGTGATCCCAGAACTCTTCGACCATCATAAATACATGCCATTTACCAAGAGCCTGAGCTCTGATCATGTGACCCTGGGAATATTGCAATGGCTGTATGTGTTTGGACTGGTTATAAACCCCTTTGTTCAGGATTGTTGTACCTTAAGATGGTTGCTAAACCAATGGTCGTAAGTTGAGGATTATCTGTATAACTAAATAGCAATAGCAACAGCACTTAGACTTGTATACCGCTTTACAGCGCTTCACAGCCCTCTCTAAGCGGTTTTACAGAGTCAGCCTATTGCCCCCAACAATCTGGGCTGTCATTTTACTGACCTCGGAAGGATGGAAGGCTGAGTCATCCTTACCTGTTGAACAATGGTAGTGAGTTCTAAGCAGAGCTGAACAATATTATTTTTCAGCAGTGAGTATTCTGTCACACTGACAAATGGAGACCTATGGAAAAGAGAGAATTTTAACATCTGAGTTCATTTATCACTGATAATTCCTGTAATAAGACAAGCTTTGTTAGCAATTTGTCCTAGTCAACAAATGGTGAGGAATGAACCTTGAAAACACAGATTTGTTCCACTTGGTAGAGTGCCAATAGAAATATGTCAACATAATCATCATCAAGAAATTGGTTAGAAAAACCTCATCAGCAATTTCACCTTTGCCTTCTACAATATCGCACTGAGAGTAAGCCTGAACCCCAGATGAAATCAGCTGGATCAGATTCAAGTCAAATTATCTGGGTTCAGTTGCAAATCTTTAAAGCACAACCTATGTTACAATACGAAGCCTTCTGCTCCTGCTCCATGAGTGCGAGGGAGGGACTGAGTGGATAGATCTGTTCTTTTTTTGGTTAGTTTTTATCCTACCTTTTCTTCTTATCTTATATCATATCTTGTCTTATCTATATATAAAAGTGAAATACCACTCAAGCATCATCACAAAATATCCAGAACCGTAGAGGCTACAAACTTGAAATTTGGCATGGATGTTCCTCTTGGTTTCTAGGTGCTCACTAAGAAAGGATTTTTCAAGATGACCATCAGAGCATTCATATTTTTTATATTGTTATTATTAACACGCTCCGATGCAAAGGAGTTCCTCACCCCCTCCCCACCTGAAAAGAAATCTCTTCCAAATGCAAAACACAAGCAGAGGAGAGGAGTTTCAGTTTTAGTTTCACAGCACTTTTAAGCAGCTTTAGAACAGAACAGTTGAGCTAAGCCACACCCAGGCTCCTTGCTGTCTCCTTGCTCACATAGCAAATATTGTTTCAGTTTCCAAACAGCCCTCAACTCTCTCACACACTGTCAGGACACTAACCAGATGAATACTGATGGATGCTGGTAGGCAGAGGCAGATTTCCCCTCCTAATTTTCCTCTCCAAAACTAAGCCCGATCACATAGTTTCGTAGCGAAACATGGTTATCCAGCTAGTTACTTTATACGTAATGCAAGGAAGCCAACATACTCAATACTCTTAAAAAGGTAAAGTTTTCCCCTGTCCAGCTGTATCCAAATCTAGGGTGTGGTGCTCATCTCTGTTTCTTAGTTGAGAGAGCCAGCATTGAAGAGCCATGGTGGTACAGTGGTTAGAGTGCAGTACTGCAGGCTACTTCTGCTGACTGCTAACTGCCTGCAATTTGGCAGTTCAAATTCCACCAGGCTCAAGGTTGACTCAGTCTTCATCCTTCCAAGGTGGGTCATATGAGTACCCAAAATTGTTGGGGGCAATATGATGACTCTGCAAACCACTTAAGGAGGGCTGTAAAGCACTGTGAAGTGGCATATAAGTATAAGTACTATTGCTGTTGTTTGAAGACTCTTCCATGGTCATTTGGCTGGCATGGCTACATGCCAAGGCAAACAGGATGCTGTTACCTTTCCACAAAGGTGGTACCTATTTACATATCTACCTATTTACATATCTACTTGCATTCACATCCTTTCAAGAACCAGAGCAAGGATGGGAGCTCACCCCCTCATATGGCCTTGAACCTGGGTTTTCAGCTGACAAGCTCATTGTCTTTAACCACTGAACCATCACGCCCTCACACACAATACTCTTACCTTCTATTTTCCCCACAACAACCCTGGGATGTGGGTGGATTGAAAGAATGGTTGGCTCAAAGTCTCCCAGCCAGCTGTCAAGTCCAGGGCATGATTAGAACTTACATTCCTCTTGTGCAAGGATCTTCAAACTTGGCCAGTTTAAGACTTGTAAACTTCAACTCCCAGAATTCCTGAGCTAACATGACTGGAGGAGGAATTCTGGGAGTTGAAGTCCACAAGTCTTAAAGCTGTCAAGTTTGAAGACTCCTGCCCTAGTGATTGGCTCAAAGTCGCCCAGCTGGCTTTCATGTCCAAGGCAGGACTAGAACTCACAGTTTCCTGGTTTCTAGACCAGCACTTTAACCATTGCACCAGATGGGATCTTCCCATGTTAACTTCTCTTCCTGGAACCCTGCTGTTTGGTCAGTTATTTCAACTCTAGTGAAATATCAGAACTATGGACTTATGAGCATTGTTTTGATTTTCTCCCTTGAAATCACCAAAGTGTGCCATTTTCCAAACAGTAGCCATTATTATGATAATTGTGCTGCTTTCCAGAGGAAGGATATGTAAACTGGCTGGTGAGGACTCTGCTTTACTTGGGTTCAGAAGTGGTATTCAGCAGGTTCTGTCCAGTTCTGGAGAACCGGTAGCGGAAATTTTGAGTAGTTTGGAGAACCAGCAAATACCACCTGATTGAAAATTTGACTGGAGATTTTGCAGTATTCTTTCCCTGGCACGCCCACCAAGCCCACAGAACCGGTAGTAAAAAAAAAATAAAAATGAATCCCACCACTGCCTAGGTTGGACTGCCAACATTAAGCTATTTCCAGCACAACTGTCTATAATTCAGTTAATCTAATTAATTAACTGAATTAACCTAGTTCAATGAATTCAGTTACAATCCTTCACTCTTTGGATTTCAGCTCACCTGGTAATGATAACATGTAAAGCATGCAGAGAAACTTCAGTTTGATTCCAAGAAAAATCCTTAAATCCTAATGCAGAGCTCTTGGCTGGATCAATCCTTAAAAATGACTCAACTCTCTAACATGGGTAAAAGCCCAGCATTTTTGGAGGGAATAGGTATGGAACAACCTGCTTACCAAGAAAAATTGTTATTGCCCCCACTTCAATTTAACAAATGGCAGTTCACTTTTCATGATCAATTGTAGCTTATCAACCCTGCTGAAGAGTAGATAAGATACCTCTCAGTTGCTTCTGAGTAGCCCATAAATCTGACCACTTCAGGTTTGTCTGGATTTGCAGTTTCAAACTGGATGGTGCTAAAAATATACAGTCCCGTTAATTTTTATTTCAGCAATGCCACAGAGGGAAGGATTAAAAATCTCCCTCTTCCAGATGTTTTTCAGAAAAAGCACATCTGTTTTCTTCAATGGCCATCCCTTATCTTCTTTTGCATTCTGTGGCTTAATCAAATCTAATTAGTTACTACATTGTTTATCCAGATGGAAGATGTGATGTATTGGATAATGGTCCACACTTTGATGCTCTTCCTCAAAATCCTGAAGTAATAATTTAAGTAAACAGTGGAACAAAGTTGAAGAGATCTTGGAGGTCTTTGGGGTCCAGTCCAATCCCCTGCTCAAGCATGAGATCCTGTACTATTCTACATAAATGGCTGTCCAATCTCTTCTTGAAAACTTCCAATGATGAAGCACCCCACATCTAAAGGCAACCATTATTTCTTGTTTGTCTTGCTTCCTCCTCCTTAGGGCTGAGAACAACTGTCCCAGCCAGCTTTCTACCTAAGACACTGTCTCCTGGTTGCTAGCCTGAGCCCTGAACACTCTCTCTCCAAACCGGCTGTCTAATGAGCTATTAGCAATTTAAATTCTGACTTATAAATAGCTATCCACTTCTTCTTTTTATTACGTTTTATTGTAATTCCATTATTACAACTCAAAACATCATAATTTCAACAGCATTTTTGACATCTATACAAATTCTTACCTTATATATCTGAACATTATCTAACATTAATTAATATCTTTATCATCATTGTTATTCTTATATTCTTAAATATTTCTACATATTTATCATTCATTTGCTTGCAGTCTCTTACAAGTTAATTTTCCTGTTTTATTTCTTATTCCTGTTTGTTATCCAATCATATCATTTGTACCAAATTAAGAAATATTCAAGAGTCTTCTTCTTCCTTCAATTTCAGTGTAAGCATATTCATTTCAGCATTAGCTATCCACTTCTAATTATACAACTGCTGCATAGGGTTGGGACTGTGATTGGAAAGGCTTATAAATCCAGTAAATCATCACCATCACCATTTTTCAGAGAGAGTTATGCATGCAAAAGATGTCAAGTTCAATCCATATCATTTCCAGTTAAGGTTGGAACAATTCCAACTTCAAACCCTGGGGAATTGTCAGCAGGCTCCATAGTATTAGAGTAAGGAACTGTGTTCCCAATCTTGGTAGTTTCCAAAAATGTGAACTTCAAGTTCCAGAAAGTTAAGCAATGGATAGCCTGGCTGGCTCCACATAGTTGGAAACTGTCATGGCTGGGAATAATATAATAACAGAGTTGAAAGGGACCTTGGAGGTCTTCTAGTCCAACCCCCTGCTTTAGCAGGAGACCCCGTACCCTTGGCTGTCATGTCCCTCCTTAAAATTCTCCAGTGATGGATCACCTACAACTTCTGAAAGCATTCCACTGATTAATTGTTCTAACTGTAAAAAGATTTCTCCTTAGTTCTAGGTTGCTTCTCTCCTTGATTAGTTTCCACCCATGGCTTCTTGTCTTGCCTTCAAGGTGCTTTGGAGAATACGTTGACTGACTCCCACTCTTCTTTGTGGCAGCCATTTATTTAGTGGAACACTGCCATCATGTCACCCCTAGTCCTTCTGTTTTTATACAATATGCAACATATGTACAATTATGTATGAAGTCTGTTATATGTGGAACAATGGTTGATGAAGATGATCATGGAACTTGCAGCTATGGCTCAATTAGCTTCTTTGATTTGAAGAAAAAACAGTTATCTACATTTATGGTTGACTGGAAGCCCTTTTGAAGCTTTTTGCATAAAATGGCACAGATGAATTTAGGTTCTGTGCTTTTGATGATTAGAAAAAAAAAATTACCCCAGATAATACTAAATAAGGCTTTCTTTCATAATCATAGATTAAGAGGTAATTTTGTAATTATATTTATTTATTAGATTTTATCCCGCTTTATCACTTTATAAGTAACTCAAGATGGCAAACTTCACTAATACTCCTTCCTCCTCCTATTTTTCCTTCCATAATAACCACCCCAGATAACCAGTGAGTTGGGGAGAGAAAGAAAAGAGAAAGAAGAGAGAGAAAGAAAAAGAGAAAGAGAGAGTGAGGGGGGGGAGCAGGCTTAAAGTTACCCAGTCTCCTGGTTTTCCTGCAAAGGAAATTGGAAGTTCATCCTGCCTATGTCTTTTTATTTTTATCTTTCTTTCTTTCTTTCTTTCTTTCTTTCTTTCTTTCTTTCTTTCT
>BLBF01000058.1:13289270-13318036 GCA_015471245.1 Laticauda colubrina
TGGCTGAGGAATTCTGGGATTTGAAGTCCACAAATATTATGCAGTAGTGAGATTCAATTTTTTTGCTACCGGTTCTGTGGGCATGGCTTGAGGGACGTGGCAGTGGAAGGATACTGTGGGATTGGCCAGTTCTCCGAAGTACTCAAAATTTCCGCTACTGGTTCTCCAGAACTGGTCAAAACCTGCTGAATATCCACCTCTGATATTACGATGTCATTTGGTATGGAGGTGAATTGCCAGGAGAGGAAGAGTGTTGTATTCCAGAGGAGCAACAGGCAACTCAGCCCAGATGTGATATGTGAGAGAAAGAGGGTGAAGACAGCCCCTCTCTGATAGTTCCTAGAATACATTGTAGCAGCAGATAGTAGAGTCCTCAGTCTAGCAAGATTTTGTCTGGAGGTGTGTGTAAACAATAAAGAACTCGGGTTAGATATCATTCTTTGGTTTGGGGCCCGCTATGTGCACATTGACATCTGCGTAATAATCCCAAGAAACATTATGTGGTCTATAATAGTAAGCATGGACTGGAGTTAAATTGGCAAATGCATGAATCCAACCAGGATCCAACTTTTCCAGTGGTGAGTTTCAAATTTTTTTACCACCGGTTCTGTGGGCATGGGATTCAAATTTTCTGACAATGAGAACAATCACCCAATGGGATAGCTTGCCTTCAGAAGTTGTGGGAGCACCATCACTTGAGACTTTCAAGAAGAGATTGGACTGCCATTTGTCAGGAATGGTGTAGGGTCTCCTGCTTGGGCAGGGGGTTGGACTAGATGACCTACAAAGTCCCTTCCAACTCTGATTGTCTGTTATATCAAATTAAAAAGCAGAAGGTCTCTTTGTGGTCTGTTTTTTCTTGTTGCTACGTTGCCACAATTATTGGGGCCTGAATGACGTTAAGGAAAATGCATTTGAAGAAATAATCCTTGCATGGCCATCAAGGAATGAGATGCAAAGCCACTAAGTTTCTTTGATGCCAAGCTTACATCAAAAACAGACAAGAAGGAATGCTTTGCCTGAACTGCCTATCAACTATTCACTGGGGAGGCTGAACCATCCTTAGAATAAAATTAATAAAGAGGCAGAGCTGTTCTAAATTATGTAAAGGGAACTCAGTAGAAAGAGAATAATAAGCAGCGATGGCTATGCAGAAACCACTCTTAATTTCTCCTAGACCTCCTCCATAAGGGTTTTCATTTTTTAAAATTTTTTTTTGGTTTGCTACTGATGGAGAGTGGTCTCCCCAACCCTGTATCAGCTAAGGACTACCTGAAGTTGCTAACAACAAGTTGCATCCATACTTAGTTAACATTTCAATGTCCTGGTCATTTAGCATAAAGTGTCTTCAGGTACTCAAATCAAGCAGTGACATTTCTGTGTTCTGCTCTGTTGAGACCTAAGCAAGCCCTTTCTGGTATTCACAGGAAATGATCTTATGGGGTAGGTGGATGTCAATGACACAACCTTAAAAACATACCTTATCCTTTTTTCACTCATTTGATGCTGTCTGTACCTGTGAAATAGCAATAGCACTTGGACTTATATACTGCTTCACAATGCTTTGCAGCCCTCTCTAAGCCGTCTACAGCTTAGCCTCGGTGGTGCAATGGTTAGAGTGCAGTACTGCATGCTACTTCTGCTGATTTCCAGCTGCCTGGAACTTGGTAAATCGAATCTCACCAGGCTCAAGGTTGACTCAGCCTTCCATCCTTCTGAGGTGGGTCAAATGAGGATCCAGATTGTTGGGAATAATATGCTGATTCTGTAAACCGCTTAGAGAGATCTGTAAATGCACTGTGAAGCGGTATATAAGTCTAAGTGCAATTGCTTGAGAAGGGAAGGAAAGAAGGAAGGAAGGAGGGAAGGAAGGAGGGAAGGAAGGAAGGGAGGAAGGAAAACAAGAAGGAAGCCATGGTGGTGCAGTGGTTAGAGTGCAGTATTGCAGGCAAACTCTGCCCACAGACAGGAAGTTTGATCCTGACCGGCTCAAGGTTGACTCAGCCTTCCATCCTTCCAAGGTCAGTAAAATGAGGACCCAGATTGTTGGGGACAAAAGGCCGACTCTGTAAAAACTGCTTAGAAAAGGCTGTAAAGCACTATAGAGTGGCATATAAGTCTAAGAGCTATTGCTATTGCTACAGAGGCAACATATTGCCCTCAACAATCTATTATGTTACATTTCCACTGACTCTTATCTTCCCACTGAAGTGGTACCTATTTATCTACTTGCATTTTCACACTTTCAAACAACTAGGTGGGCAGGAGCTGGGGCAAGGATGGGAACTTGCCCCATCATGTGGCACTTGGTCTGAAATCCAGTGTAAAGATTCTGACTAACAAACACAAGCAAATCAAAATTCTGAGGCCAAGCACCTCCTCAAAAAATGTCTTTATTGGATAAAACATATTGGCACACTTGAAGGAAATCTAACTCTGACTTTTTCCCATGGTTGCAGTATCGTAATGACCCCTTCCTCCCAGTGTCATTAATCACATTAGCCAATTAGGTTAACCGGTGAACTTCTAGGGCAGGGGTCCCCAACCACTGGACCCCGGACTGGTACCGGTCCGTGGATCATTTTGTACCAGGCCGCAAAGAATGAATAATCGTGATTAAAATATATGTAGAATATGTTTGTAGTAAAGAAATAGTAAAGAAGCCCTTTACTGTTGGGGAAGAATTGATTTTGCCGGTCCTTGAAAAAGTGTTTCTGCATGAAACTGGTCCCTGGTACAAAAAAGATTGAGGACCACTGTTCTAGGGGTCCATCACCATGACCTTGGTTCTCAGGAGAAAGTTCTATGTTGTGTCTAGTAATACATTCCAACCTCCTTCTCCCTCCCATACAGTGTGGCAATGTTGAACCAGGAAAATGGCTTCTTCCAGGTTCAGTTTGGTGTTGACACCTAGGCTGTCAGCTTTCCAGCTGACAAGCTCAGCTTCTTAACCATATATATATGTATGTATGTATGTATGTATGTATGTATGTATGTATGTATGTATATATGTATGTATATATATATATATATATATATATATATCACATGCTTAATGTTAATTTTTTAAAACTAAGTTTCATATACTATTGCCAAGAAAAATTTGTTTCCACATGATTTATCCAGCTATTTTAGAAGATACATTTTCCTTCCTCAAACAAAGTTGGAATGCCATTTCCTACAGCTTATCTTAACATCTGGAATACTGAATTTATTGCCCAGTTCATTTGGACTCCTACTTAGTTAATCTAAATATGTAAATTAATTGAAGTTGCTTCTTTTCCAGGATGATTAGAGAAACTTACTTCAAAGCACAATGTGCATCAGATTACTTTCTAAATACCACAACCCACATTTCCATACAAAAGGGAAATAAATTAATTAACTTTTCAGAAAGTAACATTCATCAGGCTTAAAGGATATGAGATATTCTTGATTGTTCACATACATCCAGAAGATGGTAAGAAACTCAACCGTCCAATTATTTCAATTCCCAAATCTAGGATATGACAAATTGAGGTGAAACACCAGGGAATATGTGAAGACGCAGTTTTATCCATGTCTAGCCTAATGAATTTAGTAAGGTCTACTTCCTGTGAGGTTAATAGGAAATGGTGGCCTTTAGCGTATGACGCAACAACATTTTGCAAATGTCCTCTTTTAAAGTGATGCAAAGATATAGCAATTGCCCCCCACCTCTGCTTCCAGGATATTGGATTTCCAGACATGGAAAAAGAGCATTGTGGGATGATTCAGAAGAGGTTTTGGAATTACTGGATCCAAATTCTCCTTATTCCTTTGGCATAGCTCTGCAATTGGGGAGAATATTTTGGCCTAGGACTTCCTTGTCATTGGGATGATAGAGTGGGGTAGAGTAGAGTAGAGTAGAGTAGAGTAGAGTAGAGTAGAGTAGAGTAGAACAGAACAGAACAGAACAGAACAGAACAGAACAGAACAGAACAGAATTATTTATTGGCCAAGTGTGATTGGACACACAAGGAATTTGTCTTGGTGCAAATGCTTTTAGTATACATTCAAGCAAAAATGTGATAAGTCATAGATCATAAATCATACACATATTGAGTAATGGGGAGCAGTGGAAAGAAGGGAAGGTGTCATCTCAACTAGTCAGCTTGTTGGCTTATCTATGGCCTTGTTGAATTGTGTTTTGTCCCTCTGAGATTGCTTTACTGCCCTTGTGGAATTACTGTGTAAAAAGATTTCCTTTTCAAATGAAAATATAATCTTTTTCTTTAACAACTTTAAAGAACAGCATGAAGTACAGTCCAGAAATAAAAGACACTGCTGATTCTTTTCACCTTCTGAAATCTATCAATTTGGAAAGAGATGTTTTCTTATTTGAGGACAGAAATGAGACCAAAGATCCTTTCAAAATTTTCCACTGATTGGATGAAATTGGTGGGTGTTTTCTCTCAATTTTTCCAGTGGGAAAGAGAAATCCTCCAACCATTATTTAAGAGCAAATAATGCCTAGCCATCAGCAATAACAACCTTATTGAAAAGGTCCATCCGAAAACTTTGGTGTGCTGTTACCTGGGAATTAAAAAAGAAGAGAAGAAGAAGTAAAGAATCCAGAAGCATTAACTCATGAGTGACAGCCACTTCTTTCAATAAACACCATATTGCAACCCTAAGCATTTCCCCCAAATTCTCTCCTCCATTTCAAGGGCCAATTCTGCCTCTCATCCAACTGAACGAGAAGAAGGAGGAGAAAAACAGAAGGCAGGGTGATTATTCTGCCAGGTGCAACTTTGAGAAGTGAAATCCAAGCTGAAGAGATGATTCATCCTTCAGTCATAGTGCAAGCTCTGTCCATTCCTGCTACTCTGAAGACCCAGTGATGTCTCCCTCCAAATCACTGCCATAAACACTTCTCCACTTTTGCACTTGAGAGATTGTTGGTGGTCTTCTGTGTATTCAAGGGATGTAGAGAGATTGTACTCAGCACTTTGAATATTTGTGCAGGTTTATAAGTCCAATATATGAACTGCTTCTGGGACTCCAGCTCCAGATTTTGCCTCAAGGTTGACTTCTGGAGCCTTTTCCAATAATAGATATAGCCACAAGGCAGTGGGGGTTCGAAATCAGAGTTTCCCTTCTCCTAGAAGATGGTTCTGCCATTTTAAGATGGTTCTGCCCTTGGGGCATAAAGCCCTCCCTCTTCCATCTTGAAAACTGTAAATTTTTGTGCTTATAATTGCCCGTTTTAGAATGTTCCCCAAGCGCGCACCCACAGAACAGTAGTAAAATATTTTGGGTAATGGTATTTTGTTGCCTATGATTATAAGCATGAGATGTGATCATCTGAAGATCTTTTAAGAATGTGGAAAAGAGTTGACAAGAATTTGTTGTTGTGGTTCATCTTAATTATGTATGCTGCTCCCATAGTGTCTATCTCCTTCTGTGCAGAGAAAATAAAGGCCACTAAGAAAGAATAAAAGATAACTAACCCTCACAGATATTGTAACTCCAGGTTGAATATGAGTCAGGACACATCTGGCATTGTGGACTCACTAAATTAATTAGGACATGCACCAGTGGACAGTAATCAAACTTCACATCAGCCAATAAACAGCACTATGATGAAGTACCAAAGATTACATTATATTTAATCATGCCAGAATTTCATCCACTTCAGAATTCAGTTCAGAAAAAAATGGAAAGCCAAGTCTACAGATCATGATGCCATAAGCCTGTTTACTCAGAGATAAGCCCAGTTGAATTCAGAGGGATTCCTCAGGCGAACATCTACAGAGTGTATATGGCATATGGCAGAAATGCAAAACACCAAAAACATGAGAAAACATTACATCCAACAAGAACAAAAAAAATTGTGTGTTGTGGTTCGCCGGCAGCCTGTGCAGAAAAAAACAACTGAAGGACAAAGCAGAATTGGCAGCGGAATCGGACAGTGGGGAAGAACAGGGACCAGTCTGGGAGACTGGAGAGGACTCGGATGAGGGTCCTGCATCCAATGAAGAGATGGGGCCAGGACCATCTGGGAGTGGGGTGCTGCCTCTGGAGCCTCCGGAGTCTGGCAGCAGCAAGGCAGAGGAACCAGGGGAGCCTGTTCCCAGTGCGTGTTTGTGTAGAGCTGCTAGAAGGCAAGAGCAGCTAAGACAAAAGGGGCAACTTGGGAGTAAGGCTTGGAGGTGATTTCCCCCTCCCCTATGGTATAAAGGTGGTGCAAAGATAGAGAAACCTTTGCAGGAAGCAAAGCCGTTCGCTCGGTTTGGATTAATCCTTGAAGCTCTGTGTGGACTTTGTACTGTGGTTGCTTTTTAATAATTCATTTGGCACTTTAGTTATTGGCAGCACTTCAAAGGAAAAAAGGTGGGTGCTTATCTTGAATGACTGTTTGGGACTCATTACAGGCTGGGAATGAACATAATTCCCAGCATTTAATTAAAACAAGAGTTGTTTTAACTAAGCATGTGCTTAATTATGGTCTTGGGAAGCCTTGGTTAGAACATTGTGCATAAAAAAGAGGGAAAAAAGACCTGAATATCAAATAAATCTAACATTAGACATACAAAAAAGAAAAATATCCATTCTGGCTAGATGCTGGAAAGAAAAATAAACCCAGTAAATTCCCCTCCCTTACATAATGGATTCACAAATAATTTTTCTTATTCTTATTTAACGAGAAAAATATGTAAACAGATATTTCAAATGAGACATCTATCTAATAAGCAAATCAACCCAACATCTAATCATAAGAGATGTATAAAAATGTAAAAAACAGTCAACGGGTTAACCCGAGCATTATGCTATGAGCCTTTTTTTTAAACCAAAAACTACATTTCATCCATCCAACCCCATATTACTGATTCAAAAGGCTGTGATAGAAATGGAATGGCATCATCAGAAGTAGTAAGAGTTCTCTCTATTGAGATTCTCAGTCATCCAGGTCATGTTTGTCCCAAAGGTCCTTTTTTCAACAGGTAACTGAACTTTCTTGTTTTACTTTGAAGATGTGTCACTTCTCATCTAAGCAGCTTCTTCGGTTCCTCTGAGAATTGAAGAAGCTTCTTGGATGAGAAGTGAAACATCTTCAAGAAAAAACAAAGATGGATGTTGTAATTAATTCATGAGCCTTGAGCCAAGTTTCAAAATAAATCCAATTATTTATTAGGAACAACCTGTTGGTACTTTTCCCAAGTGCTCTGCCCTATTTCCTTTACTGTTCACCTATGACCCTGTTTCTCCTCTTCTCCTAGGGTGTGTCATAAATCATATTCTCCAACAAAGCACTTTTGGGGGCTGTGGAAAACACGCCTCTCTGGCTGGGCTTGGTAGCTTGAGACACAATCTGGAGAAAGGTATGTATGGAATGTGCTTCTAATCATAGCAACGAACTACTCCATCAGATCTCCCCCCTCCTTTTTATGGCAACTTGAGAGCAAGCCAGGAATGCTTTAAGAGTTGACAGAAAGTCCAGTTGCTTTTTGAATAACCATGACCTGGATATAGACATTTTGTTCTCTATATGGCAGTTGGGTTCTTTTATTTATTATGCATATATTAAAATTGGGGAAAATATTTTTAAGCCAGCATGTCACATGCATACACAAAACACAGTGTGGCAGAATAAGGTAGAATGCAGGGGTGGGATTCTTCCAGTTCTCATCTATTCATTAGAACCGGTTAACATTCTAAGCAGTTCAGAGAACCGGTTATTAGAAGAAATTACTGGGCTAATCCTGTAAGGAAGGCAGGAAGGAAACATTCTGGTGTTGCTTACAGAAACTGCCTCTCCGTTAACCCTTGTTACATTTTTGACAGGACAAGACTTCTTGTCTCAGGAACATCTCTGGAGTTTTTTTCCACTCCTTTGCTGGTACTTTTCTTGTGTGGAGTGACCATTCAAAGTTACAATGACACTGAAAAAAGTGACTTATGACCCTTTTTCACACTTACGACTGTTGCAGCATCCCCACAGTCATGAGAGGCCAGGCGAAGAGATGCGTGCCTCAATGTGAGTGATATTGAGTTGGCCACACCCAACCAGCAACATGACCATCAAGTCACGTCCACCCAGTCACATGACCACCAAGCTACGCCCACCAAGTAACCATGCCCACAGAACTGGTTGTTAGAAAATTGGAATCCCACCCCCGGTAGAATGTGTTGTGATCTGCTGGCAGCCTGCAGAGATGGCAGCAGAATCAGACAGTGGAGAAGAACGTGGGCTAGGCCAGGAGTCTGGGAGGACTCAGACAATGGTCCTGTGTCCAATACAGAGATGGAGCCAGGGCCATCTGGGATTTATGTGCTGACTCCAGAGTCCCCAGAGTCTGGCAGCAGCGAGGCAGAGGAACAAGGAAGCCTGTTCCCAGTGCATGTACATGTACACAGAGCTGCTAGAAGGCAAGAGCAGCTGAGACAAAAGGGGAGACTCAGAAGTAAGGCTTGTAGGTGATTGCCCCTCCCATAAGGAAGAGCAAAGGGACATGAACCTTTGCAGGAAGAAACATTGTTCACTCTGTTCAGATTAAACCTTGAAGGCTCTGGGTGGACTTTGTACTTAGTTTGGCTTCTTACAGTTAATTTGGCACTTTCGTTGGCAGCAATTCAAAGAAGATAAAGGTGGGTGCTTATCTTGAGAGACTGTTTGGGACTCATTACTGGCTGGAAATGAACATAATTCCCAACATTGAAATAAAAAGAGTTGTTTGGACTAAGCATGTGCTTAATTACGGTCTCAGGAAGCCTTGGTCAGAACCGAATGCTCTTAAGAAATGAAAATGAATGGATCCAGCCAACCCCCTTCTTGTAGAGGAAAAAAAAAACTGCTGAAAATTTCCTGAGAAAGAAAATTCCCTTTTTCCTTACCACTCACTTCTTAATTTTAAAGAGCCATTTATGTAGACAATGCTATAAGCATAATTTAAATTATGATAATTAAACCACTGAGAACTTGTCAATACTTGCAATTTGTATCCTTTAGCAATCGGAGGAAAAACCAGGCATGCATGTCAATACAAAGAAAAAGAAGAAAAGATCCCGCAAAGAGTTTGTTAAAAGAAGGAGGCGATACCTCCCAATTTGGCAAACAAGATTGCTTTAATAATTAATTCCCAGCCTCTTTGGAATGGAGCACTGCATTAGAAAATGAGTCCTTTGCGATTATAAAGCAGGGCTCTCCTGGGCTTTAATAATACATTTAAAAAAGAGGGGGGAATGGGAAACTGATACTAAGGAAGTTGGAAACGTAATGTTCAGGGGTGGGCTTCTGGGGTTTTGCAGGCATTCGGGAGACCCTCTAGCTAAGATTCTGCACAGATTGGAGAAACCCCAAATCCCATTCCTGGCTGGCCCTGCCCACCCTGCCCCACCCCTCCCAGGAGTCCCCACGCGGCCCATTTTGGATGCAGGTAAGAGCAGAGTGCCTGTGGGGGCTCGGGGAGGGCGAAAAATGGGCCTCCCAGAAGTTTGGGAAGGCCGGAAATGGGCCTGTTTCCGGCTCCCAACAGCCTCCGGAGCATGGGGAAGCCGTTTTCACCCTTCCGGAGGCTTGAGGAAAGCCTCCAGAGCCCGGGAAGGGCAAAAACACCCCTCCCCACCATGGTGCAGGAGGCCGACTAGGCCACGCCCACCCAGCAACCGGGCAGAGAACCCTTTGCTAAAATTTTGAAGCTCACCCTTGGAAATGTTCACAGTTCTGCTTAACATCCGAAAGCTGCATTTCTGTATCGGAAAGAAACAAAGCCTCATTTCCACCTCTTTAAGCTCCTACGTAGGACAACAAGAGGCTCAGCTTTCAGATGGGAAATCAAAACAATCTCATGTTGGAGGGATAAACCTACATAATATACTTCAGGGGTTTTGGTTGGGAGGGAAATTTCATTATGTGCTGCGATCATACATATTGAATACCCATGTCTGGATGTATTAAATATGTCTGGATGATTTGCAATGCCAGACAGATTGGTGTGTGTGTGTGTGTGTGTGTGTGTGTGTGTGTACGTATACATGCATACATACATACATACATACATACATGAAAGTACAGACATTTCTTGACTTAACTATTCTTTCATTTTAGTGACCATTCAAAATTACAACGGAAGTGAAAAACGTGACTTATGACCATTTTTCATAGGAATGTTGCAGCATTCCCTGGTCACGTGCCCAGAAATGACAGCCAAGAGATCAGCTAAAATTAAGTGATCCGACCATTTGATTTCCTGCCAGCAATGGCAGCAGGGGACTATCGACCAATGTCCTCATCAACCAGCAAGGGAAAAAGTGAGATTGATTGTATGCAGTTCTGCAAACTGCATCTATTATGGAGACAGGCCCTGGTGTGGTTGCTTTCTTGGTTAAGAGAATTTGAGAATAAGAGAGTTGGGTATGATCTTGCAAGTCTTCTAGTCCAGAACCTATACAGTTCTAGAACCTATACAATTTTGGAAAAATGACTGTCCAATCTCGTCTTAAAAACCTCCAGAGATAGAGCTCCCACAAGTTCTGCAGGCAGGCAAACCTTATCAGTGATTAATTATTCTCACTGGTAGGAAATTTCTCCTTAATTCTAGGATCGATTTCTTTGATATCTTCTATCTGGTATTTTTTTGTTCGGTCTTTAGGGCAGAGCTGATATTCTGAATAACAGAGCTGAAAGGGACCTTGGAGGTCTTCTATTTCAACCACCTGCTCAAGCAGGAAACTCTATACCATTCCAAACAAAAGGCTGTCCAGTCTCTTCTTAAAAGCCTCCAGTGATGGAATATCCACAAGTTCTGGAATAAGTCATTCTATTGATTAATTTTTCTAACTCTCAAGAAATTTCTCCTTAGTTCTAGATTGCTTCTCTCCTCAATTATTTACATCCATTGTTTCTTGTCCTGCCTTCAGGTGTTATGGAGAATAGCTTGACTCCCTCTTCTTCATGGCAGCCTCTCAAATATTAGAAGACTGGCAGGGGTGGGATTCTACCAATTCACACCTATTCGCTAGAACTGGTGTTAACATTCTAAGCAGTTCAGAGAACCGGTTGTTACAAGAGAGTACTGGCCTAATCCTGTGAGGAAGGCAGGAAGGAAATATTCTGGTGTTGCTTACAGAAACTGCCTCTCTGTTAACCCTTATTACATTCTTGGCAGGACGAAACTTCCTGTCTCAGGAACTTCTCTGGAGTTTTTTCCCCCTCCTTTGCTAGTACTTTGCTTGTGTGGAGTGATCATTCAAAATTACAATGGCACTGAAAAAAATGACTTACAACCCTTTTTCACACTTACGACAGTTGCAGCATCCCCACAGTCATGAGAGGCCAGGCGAGGAAATCCATGCCTCAATGTGAGTGATATTGAGTTCATCATGCCCAGCCAATAACATGACCACCAAGCTATGCCCCTCACCTAAGCCACACCCACAGAACTGGTTATTAAAAAATTTGAATACCACCCTTCAAGACTGGTATTATGTCACTTTTAATTCTTTTCATTAAATTAGACATTCCCAGTTCCTGCAACCTTTCTTCATATGTTTTAGCCTCCAGTCTCCTAATCATCTTTGTTGCTGTTCTCTGAATTTTTTCTAAAGTCTCAACATATTTTTTATATTGTGGAAACCAAAACTGGATGCAATAAGTTGAGATTGTGGGAGGTGACAATTTCCTGACAGTTAGAGCAATTAATCAGTGGAATGACTTGCTTCCAGAAGTTGTGGGAGCTTCATCACTGGAAGCTTTCAAAAAACACTGGACTGCCATCTGTCAGAAATGGTGTAGGGTCTCCTGCTTGGGTGGGGAGGTTAGACTAGATGACCTACAAGGTCCTTTCCAACTCTGTTAATACGAATCTGAATCAATATTCCAAGTGAGGCCTTACACTTGGTAGACCATGTGCCCTATCCTAGTCAGGGATACCCTTTACAGCATATGATATTACCTTGTTCTTGTTCTGACCAAGGGTCCCTGAGACTGTAATTAAGTACATGCTTAATCCAAAAACTCTTGTTTTATTTCAACACTGAGAATTATGTTAATTCCCAGCCTGTAATGAGTCCCAAACAGTCTCCTGAGATAAGCACCCACCTTTCTCTCCTTTGAATTGCTGCCAACAACTAAAGTGCCAAATGATTTATAAAAAACCAACCAAAGTACAAAGTCCACACAGAGCTTCAAGGTTTAACCCGAATGACTTTGCTTCCTGCAAAGGTTTCTCTACCCTTGCACCTCGTTTATACCTTAGGGAAGAGGCAATCATCTCCAAGCCTTACTCCCTAGTCGCCCCTTTTGTCTTAGCTGGTGTTGCCTTCTAGCAGCCCTGTGCACACGTGCACTGGGAACAGGCTCCCCTTGTTCTTCTGCCTTGCTGCTGCCAGACTCCGAAGGCTCCTGAGGCAGTGCCCTACTCCCAGATGGTCCTGGCCCCATCTCTGTATCAGATACAGGACCTTCGTCCGAGTCCTCCCCAGACTCCCAGACTGGTCCATGTTCTTCCCGACTGTCTGTCAGCCTTCAAGATTTCCTTCCTTTGCTTTGCATCTTTCGGCTATCATAAGAAAGGGGGGGGGAGGGGGTACATAGTTATGGGAAGCAAGCTGGAGGTTTTACAAAAAAGAACTGTACAAGTTATGGGGACAGTTTCTTGCTTATATTTCTTTCCTATGCTGTGTGCAAGCGCTGCTCTTTATCAAAATATGTCAAGGTCAACAGACAGAGGCCTCATCACTACCTGGATATGCCCACATGACGTTACATACAACTTTTCATTGGATGGACAGTTTAAACTATTGTGGGTGGGTACATTGACATCACTTTGTACATGTGATTTACGTGCTCATTTTCTCAGATTCAGAATTCCTTTGATGCTACCACTTGATTTCCAGTAAAAGATATCTTTTCTCTAATATAATGGAGTCCATGTATTTTTTTCTTGGATTTTGAATGGAGCACCAACTGAGACTGTCTGATTTCTCTGCCACCTGCACAGGCTGCCGGGTGAACCACAACAGTTCTCATACCAGTACATTTTAGTGACAATTAATAATGTTAATGATGACATGAATGAGAACTCCAGTGAAAGTGCTGTTATTTATGATACCTTTACAAGCACAGCACATTGCAGATCAATAACTTGTCAAGTTATTGTCAAGTTCTTTAGATGATGTAAAATAAAGGCGGTACATTGTCTTCCAGTATGTCCCAAAGAAATGATAAGCTCATGTTAGCGAGTTTACAGTCTAGCTGCCTGATTAAGCTAGCATCCAGTTCACCAGAAGTTTTGAAGCAGGCCATGATAGAGGGCTGTCCCTAAAATACTAATTGTCAGGGTTTAAAAGAGAGAAGCAAATGAGATATCATTAACTCCTGCCTAAAGTACTCTCAACCTCAGCATGAGCTACAAGGTCAATGTCATCTGGAAAGAGCAATTATTTGAAAAGAATCTGCCAAATTGTTCTTTTGGCTCATAAATACACACAGGGAGAGGAAGAATGGGGAAATAGATGATGCTGTTACCGAGAGTGGAATCTCAAATTTACTCTGATGGCATTTTGGAGTTTCAGCATGTCACACAGAGACAGAATGGCAGATTCTAAAGTTTCAAAGATGCTTCAGGGATCCATAGAAAAAAAATAACACAGGAGGATTAAAATGTCCTGGGGACATGGCCAAAGTGATTGGATTCTGACTTTGTAGCCAGCTGGAGTTCTTCAATCCTGGCTGGGTTTGCACACAATGCCACCACATCTTAAATCAAAGGTCTCCAAACTTGGCTACTTGAAGACTTGTGGACTTCAACTCCCAGAATTCTCCAGCCCACTATGTTGGCTGGAGAATTCTGGGAGTTGAAGTCCATAAGTCTTAAAATTGCCAAGTTTGAGGGCCCATGTTTTAAATCATGGTTTAGAAACCAGAATTGATTAAGACAAATCCTGAGATATTATGGCAGTCTTCAATTTACAACCAATTGTTTAGTGATCCTTTGAAGTTACTGAAAAAAGTGACTGATTGTTCTGGGCTAGGCTTCCCAAGATCACAAAACCCACTCTTCATCCCGATAAAAACCCCTTTTATTTAGAATTCCTCTCCAGCATAGTCCCGGCCAACAGTTTTTCATGAGATTTCACAACTACAGACCTTGATTAGGCTTGGAGAGTTGCTAGGCTGATATATCTTCCCAACGCCATGCTGTAGCAGCAATTACCTGGCAAGAAGTCAGGAACAGATCTTTACCCTAATTAATTGAACTAATCGTCTCTTGCAAATACCACTCCCCTTTCGCTCCTCTTTATTCACTGTGGGAGGGGCCATTCACTGTCCACCTGCGCCTTTACTCCTGAGTTGACCCTTGTTCCTTAACTGTTCCCTTCTCTTCGCAGCTCTGCGCATGCACACATGGGGAACAGGCTCCAGCTGTTCTTCTGCTCCACTGATCTCTGACTCCAAAAGGCAGCTGATAATCCAGCTTCCAGGACTGGCCTCTGTTCCTCCCCAACCTCCTCACTGTCTGAGTCTGCCGCCAACTATGCTGGCCACTGGCAGGCCACAACACTGATGGCACTTTTTAATTTTTATGGCCACAATGGTCAGATGATCAAAATTTGGAATCTTGGCACTGGCTCATATTTATGACGGTTGCAGTGTCCTGGGGTCATGTGATCCCTTTTTGTGACCTTTTGACAAGCAAATTCCATGGGGAAGCCAGATTCCCTTCACAACTATGCTACTAACTTAACAACTACAGTGATTCTCTTAATAACTGTGGCAAGAAAGGCTGTAAAATGAGGGCAAACCTCACTTAACTCCTGTCTTGCTTAGCCACAGAAGTTTTGGCTCAATTGTGGTTATAAGTCGAAGATTACTGTACTTCATGGCTTATGTCCCATGTCTTAACTAAGTTTTTGTCTCAATCCTACTTTCCCCCTAATACTCTTGTTTCCTCAAGCAGATGAACTCACTCGGTGTAAAATTTAGTCAACAAACCCAGTGTCCAAACAGTGCTTTTTCAAAAGGCCACCGGACTTTGTTTTTTCTTGAAGATGTTTCACTTCTCATCCAAGAAGCTTCTTCAGCTCTTCAGTGAAACATCTTTAAGGAAAAGCAAAGTCCAGTTGCCTTTTGAAAAATCACTTTCGGGACAACTGTGAACTGGATGATTGAGAATCTCCACTGATAAACTCTTCCAACTGAGAAACTCAATTTCAATTCAGAAACTCCACTGAAAAACTCTACCTTTTTCCTAGGCAACATAATAGGTAAGTGGATTAGCATTAACAGTATGAACTAATGGGTCCTTACTGCTCTCTGAGCTTGTTTTTTTTCTTGCAGGCGCTTCACTACCCAAACTAAGTAACAACATCAGTGCTAGTCAGATGTTACCTAGTTGGAGTAATGAAACATCTGCAAGAAAACAAGCTCAGAGAGCACCAAGGACCCCTCATTTCAACCCTGAGTTACAAATATTCTCCTTTATTGGTACAGTATGAACTAATCAAATTCATATATCCTAAAATTGCATATTGGCTAATAAAGAATTTAATGCTCCCTGAGGTGGCACATGTCCCCAACTGTCCTAATTTAATTAACTGATATTTCTGCTTTAAAAAGTGCGAACATCATTCTTTTTGCAAACTGTTTACATCTTGTGAGCTTTAGCCCACAAATAATTTCTGCATTTTTCTTCTCAGGAGTTACGGTAGGACTTACGATATAAAAAGACTAAAAGAAGAAAACTCTATCACTTTTCAATAATTTTTTGATCACCTTTTCCAAGCAGGCAGACTGACAAACAAACAAACAAAAGAATAAAACGAGGCCAACAAAGAATGTAAAACGTAACATCTATTCGTATCCATACAATTAGTTTTAAGAACTGTTGTCTGTGCAGCTGGCTCATGTTGTGCTGTAAAATGTCTACATTGCCTGACATATTGTGCAAAATCTTTCCTGAGCTGGAAAATTTTCTAAAGATCTTTTTAGTTGACACATATCAACACACACACATATAAAATAATGCCTCTTTTGAAGAAAAGCTCAAGACAGAAGAGAGCAAAAGAGTCTTTGAAGGGCAGCCTTTCCACATTTACAAGCAAAAGATGCTTTTGTGAGAATTTCAAGTCTTTGGAAATAGCTCTGTAAGGAGAGAGAAGATCTCTTCAAAAGAACTTGACTAGGTTATGCTCTTTTTGATAAAATCTGAAGCACATATTTTTTACCGACAGAAAGCCAGCATTATTCAGCACAGGCCAAAGAGAAAACAAAGACCATGCTGTACAAAGGTTTCACATCTGACAAAATATGCCAATTTTATAAGAATATAATGAAGAGTTATTTCACATCAAGGTGTGAACACCTATGAGGCATGAGTGCCTCACTGAGAATAGGAAAGAAATTGTACCATAATCATGGTGTACCATAATCTCCTACAACCCAGGAGCTCTTATTTGAAAGAACAAATTGTCTAGAAGGAAAATGGATAGTGCTATCTTTGATAACAATGCATTTTTCTGTTTCATGAAAGCACAAAGTTTCAGTTTCTTCCATTTGCCTTCCTAACCACAATATTTTAAGTTAGTTGCCCAATGGATAAGTTCGCTTTTGAGGGGAGAGCTTAACTTATTTGTTACAGGTATATCTGTGGTGGAATGTAGTCTGGATTTCCAGGAAGTGGGGTGGGTTGCATTCCAGAGGGCAAAGAAACAGTGAGGTTTAGACAGTTTGGTTGGAAAGAAACAAGTTAAAACAGCTCCCCTTTAGCAGTTCACAGAGTATATCTATAGGGATGCAAATGATTGCTTTACTTTGGCAAGATTTCTGTCTGTAGGTGAGGAACAATAAAGGAACTAGTCTGAAGTAACACCATGGGTCTTCCTTGGTTCTTGGGGTCTTGACAATACCCCATTTTTCCAGCCTGAAATTGGAGGCAACACTTATCAATCAGTGTTATCAGTATAACAGAATGACAGAATAACAGAGATGGAAGGGACATTGGAGGTCTTCTAGTCCAACCCCCTGCTCAAATAGGAAACCTTATACCCTTTTAGAAAAATGGTTGTCCAATCTCTTCTTAAAAGCCTCCAGTGCAGGAGCACCCACCATTTCTGAAGACAAGTCATAACAAACAGCAATAACATACAAAATAAAGCAGAAGAGCAATTTCTTTTTTAAAAAAAGCTTATCTGAAGGGACATAAAATGTCAAGAAAATCAATTAAAAATACACACATGCTGTAATTCAACAGAATGTGTATGATGATAAGTCAAGATGTAGGATATAGGATATAAGATATAAGGTAAGAGAGGATAAAATAAGATAAGATAAATTGTCATTTTTTTATTGTGAGCACAATGGCCCACATTAAAAACAAAATTCTGTTGCCTGCTCTCAAAAGAAAGTATCTATCTACCTATACCCATACACAGATATACATATTTTACATACGTACACACCTGAGGTGGTATTCATTCATGCAAATTGAAACTGGTTCTGACCAGTTCTGGAGGACAAGAAGCAGAAATTTTGAGTAGTTCAAAGAACCAGCAAATCCCACCTCTGATTGGCCCCACCAGCCCCATCTCTTCTCTGCCTCCCATTGAGTCCCAGATGATCGGCTGGGTCTCCTTTTGCCCTGCATAGGAGAACAGAGCTGGAAAGCAGGTTAGTGGGGTGGGGAGGGAATGGGGATTTTGCAGTAATGTTCCCCTGAAGTGGGGTGAAAAAGGAGATTTTGCAGTATCCTTCCCCTGCCACGCCCACCAAGCCACACCATACCTGCCAAGCCATGCCCACAGAACCGGCAGTAAAAAAAAATTGAATCCCATCACTGACACACACACACACACACACAGCCTCCTTGTCTGAAGCAGTAATGCTTCCAAACCATACAGCAATTCCACATGACAGGATGCTCTTGATCATTAGGATTAGGGTGGAAGAAAGTTAAAACAGTTGCTCCCTCGTGATTCCCAGATCTACACAGAGGCAAAAGTTGCTTTAGTTTGGCAAGATTTCTGTCTATGGTTGAGGAATAATAAAAGGACTACTCAGAGATATCCCTATATATCTTTCTTGGGTCTTGGGGGGGGGGGGGCTGAAAATACCCCACCTTTCCACCTATGGGCTACACAAATTTGAGGCAATCCTTATCAATCCCAGAAATGCTAAATACTAAAATATACTAAACAGCAACAATGTGCAAAGTATCTCAGAAGAGCGTTTAAGAAAAAACACATTTACCCAAAGGCACATAAAATGTCAAGAAAATCAATTAAAAACACACACACGCAGTTCAACAGAACATGTAGTGATCGATACATGTACAAATGGTTTAAATAAAATGCTCTCAGAAGACCTGATGTCTCCCTCTCTGCAGTGTTAGTGGGAAAACTGCAATGGCTATATCCTTTGTGATCTCTGTGTTCTGGTGGGAGGAATCCTTTGAATCAAATGAAGTTTTATAATGCCTTTTATCAATATTGGTGGGTGAAGAATTTGTCCTATTCTTCAGAGAACTCCAGCCAGAGAGCCTGGCTGCTATCTGTGTGATCTATTAGATGATCTCCATCTTGATGTAACCTGAACAGTTGCTAAATTTTATGCCTCCCTGAGCATCATTTGCTACTTACTGGGCCGTAAAATATCTCTGTAAAATGTTATAGTCTTGTCTTTGTGTCCCATTTTAGATGTAAGCTGGTGGTTGACCATAAACTATCAACGGTCCAACTTTCCATCTATCTTCCTCTCCATTCTTATTCTGTGAATATGTGGCAGTGAGCTTTGAGATAGGTGTGGTCAGTAAAGAGGTCATGGACCATTCACCCACATATGAATCTTTATGCAGGATCCAGTCTGGGTTGGTCACCAGAACCAGAGATTTAATTTTCCAAGCTTTGCGACTCATGATGAACCCCATTCTCAGAGAACTTTCTCAGAATGACCAATGATGCATTCTCGTAAGATCGAAGTTCCTTGATGATGGGCTCCAGCACTAAATCTCTAATCCTTTTTTGTTTGTTTTTTTCCTTTTTAAATATGTTTGTATTATAAATATGTATTATAAATATGTTTGGGTTATAAAGGTAAAAGTTCCCCTCACACATATGTGCTAATCATTTCGGCCTTTAGTGTGTGGTGTTCATCTCTGTTAAGCCCATGTCACACTGGCCAATGGATGCAAAAAGGACATAGCGGACGAGCAAAATGTTCCATCTGTTGTTATCCGCTCTTAAAAGGGGCAAAAATTTGCATAACCGGAGCGGATAACACGGACGCGGGGAGGACGCAGGGCGGATGCAAAGCGGATGCGGAAGCCCAGCGGATGGAAGCGGATGGGAGCGGATGGCGCAACCGCAGGGCTTCCGGGGGGCCTCAGTGAAGCGGACGTGGAACGGATACAGCGGATACAGAACGGACGCCGAACGGATAAAGCGGATGCACAGTGGATGCACAGCGGATGCACAGTGGATAAAGCGGATGCACAGCGGAAGCGGAACGGATGCTGAGCATTAATTGCGCATGCGGGGGGGAAGTATTACGTAAGCCCCCCGGATATAAAGGGAAGCAGCTCGCACGTGGCCAGCATTCCGAGGAAAGACCTGCTGCTGGACACTTCGAGTTCCTTGCCTGCCCTGCCAGCCTGCCTTCCAGCCAGCCTTGGTGCCTGCCTGCCTGCCTGCCTTCCTGCCAGGCTTTCTGCCAGGCTTCCTGCCAGGCTTCCTGCCAGGCTTCCTGCCAGCCTTGGTGCCTGCCAGCCTCCCTGCCAGCCAGCAACCCCACAACCATGGGGAGGAAGCAAAAGCCTCAGCAACCTGCTGCCATCCCTGGCAAGAGGGACAGGGCCAACCTCCCACCTCCTGCCCCTGACTCTGCTTCTGCTGGGGCTTCAGCTGAAGCTGCTCCTGGCGGTGGTGCTTCTTCTGGTGCTGGGGCTTCTGCTGGGGCTTACTGTGTTGAAGCTGCTCCTGGTCCTGCTGGTCCTGCTCGACCTGCTCATGCTCCTGGACTTGCTCATCCTGCTCGTGCTCCTGGTCTTGCTCGTCCTGCTCATCCTGCTCATGCTCCTGGTCCTGCTCATGCTCCTGGACTTGCTGGCCCTGCTGGTGCTTACTTTACTGTTGCTGATCCTGGTCCTGCTGGTCCTGCTGCTGCTGCTGCTGATGATGATGATCCTGCTGCTGCTGCTGCTGCTGCTGATGATGATGATGATGATTATGATCCTGCTGGTGAGGATGATGATGATGATGAAGATAATGATGATGATTCTGCTGCTGCTGCTGCTGGTGGTGTGGAGGAGCAGCCCTTACTACCTGGGAGCACCTCTGATGAGGGCCCATCTGGTCCTGCCAAAGGGAGGAAGAGGCGTATGTGACAACGGGAGAGGAGGCAATACTATATTGAGGAGGCGCATGAGGATGAGGTGCTGGAGTGGCTGAGAGAGAATGACTATCTGTGGCGGAAGGGATACCGGCTGTACAGGGACACCAAGCGGAAGCAGGCTGCTTGGAGAGAGAGGGCAGAGAGTATGGGTTACACTTCGGAGGTGCTCCTCGGCTGATGGAAGCACATGCACACCTGTTACGGGAAGCTGCACCTCAAGAAATCTGGCCAGGCCACTGTGAAGCTGACAGACAGAGAGACCTACGTCATGGCCAGGAGCAGCTTCCTGGAGGGTGAGGTCCGCCACCGAGGAGCACCAGCAGCCCCTCTCACGACCCTCTCTCTCCGGCAGCCTGCTGAGAGCCAGTCCTCTTCCGGCCGAGAGTCAGTCCCTGTCTCCAGGCAGGTTTCTGTGGAGCGTGCCATGTCGGAGAACCAGCGGACAGGTGTGGTAAGTGTGGTGGAGTGCGTAGAGGACTCCCTGGTGCGGTGGGAGAAAGGAGACAACGAGTCCACCACAGTCCTAGCCGCATCCACCCCCCCCCCAGCTCCGGCTCCGCAGAAAGGCAGAGAGCCGGACAGCTGGAGGGGCAGAGCCACACTGTTCTGCTGGAGATCAGGGACACCATCCGCACCAGAATAGATCTCCTCTCTCAGCTGGTCCACACCGACTCCTCATCCTCCAACCGCAAGCCCTTCCTCACCTATGTCAACCAGACCCTCAAGGAAATGGCGGATCAACAGTACCAGCTGGTGAAGGACTGGATCACCAAGCTGCTTCACAACACTCCAGACCCAGAAGAACCTGCTCCCACCCAGTCCAGGTCTGCTTCTCCACCCCAGGTGATATCCCTCCCATTCCAAGGCTTCCCACAGGCCCTCACCTACCAGGGCTACGGCTACCAGGAGGTTCAGCAGCACAGGCAGCAACCCTTCCCAGTCCAGGCACAGAGTCATCGGGCGACACCGTTGCCACCTGTTTCACTGATGCCACCGATGCCACCCACGCCAATGATGCCACCGACGACAGCGATGCCACCCACGCCAAGGATGCCACCATGCCAGCCCTCACCCAGCTGCAGAGCAGACAGCCCCACTACACTACTCCTTCCTCCACCCCACAGCCAAGCCCAGCCTCAGTACATCTGTCATCAGTACTGGGGCTGACACCCCATGGCATGGAGGAAGGACCTCTCAGCATCACGCGTCTGAGCCAGCTGTCTGAGAGCTTCCTCAACACACCTTCCCCTGTTGTCTTCTCGAGGCCAGGCACCCCAATGATGATACAGACCAGCACTCCAGCACCACCCACCTCCACAGCACCTGGACCCTTCACCCCTGAGACTGGGCACATCTCCGAGTGACCAAGAAGAGTGCCAGAGACCGGGTAGCTGGCTACCTGTGGACTTTATTTGGACACTTGACTTGGGTCATTTTTTTTTTTTACAGCTTGTTGTTCAGTAAAGTTTATCTTTGATTCACACACTTGCTTCATTTGTTTTTTTTTTTAAAGTCTTGGTGGAAACTTTTAGAATTGGCTTAAGCCTTTGCATGCTTGTGGGATGGATTAAGATAGCAGTGGGGTAGGCAGGGATACCTGTGGAATGAGCAGGGATACCTTTGGGATGGCTAATAGCTGTGGGATAGATAAACCTCCAGTGCAAGCATAGTGGGACTGTATGGTCTACCCTCCCAGGTGCCACACCTATGGCCCTTTTTTTATCAATAACAATGTAAGCATTGATCCACACATTTGAACACAAACACAACTCTTTATTAAACGCCCTGTTCATTGTAGGCCCAACCCAACATACATGGCCCAATCTCATCCATGTGATGAGACAGGCTGAAGGAAGCATCCATTAAGCACCTACCATCCTGTCTTGCCACTCCACCGCTCCAGCTGGGGAGTTGCACCAGTGTTTCAGGAGGTTGTGCTGCTTCTTCCCTTCCCGTGAGGCTCTGTTGTGGCCTTGCATATCCTGAGTGTTGATCAGGTTTCGCCCTTGCCTCCATTCCCCAGGTTCCATGTCCCCATTGCCTTGTTGACGGTCCACGAGCCTGTTCTGCAAGACTGGGTAGCGGGTACGCATGAGATTGTGCAGGATGCAGCAAGCTTCCTCGATCCTCCTCACGGTCTCTGGGCGATGCTGCATGGTGGTGAGAAGTACCTGGAACCTGTTGGCCAGGATGCCAAAGGCGTTCTCCACCACCCGCCTTGCCCTGGACAGCCTGTAGTTGAAGATCCTCTCTTCACAGGTCAGGAGTCTGGAAGTGTATGGCTTCATGAGGTAGGTTCTGAGGGAAAAGGCGTCATCCCCCACGATGAAGTAGGGCACATCTTGCGTGTCGTTGGGCAAGAGGTCTGGATCTGGGAAGCTCACGATGAGGTTGCCTTCCAGCCCCTCCTTGAGGTGACTGGCGTTGTATACCTGGGCATCTGAAGATGAGCCGTAGCCTGAAGCATCGATGTACATGAACTTGTAGTCAGCATCGACCATGGCGAAGAGGATGATGCTGAAGAAGCCCTTGTAGTTGAAATAAGTGGACCCTGACTTGGCTGGAGCTTTGCAGGCCACATGCTTCCCATCTATGGCTCCAATGGTGTGGGGGAAGTTCCACCTCTGATACCACTGCTCTGCAACTTTCTTCCATCCTTCTTCAGTGGAGGGGCACTGGAGGAGCTTCTCCTTGTATTCTTCGATGATGGCCTGCACCACTTCTCTGATCACAATGCTGATGGTGTTGTGTGGCACCCTCCAGCCATACTGCATGCTTTTGTAGGTGGTCCCTGAGGCCAGGTGGCGCAGAGTGAGTGCCACCTTGAGCCCAGGTTCCAGGCTGGGCCGGAAGTTGGTGTTTGCCTTGGTCAACCTGGGTGTCAGGCGCTGCACAACTACGTCAAACATGGCTGGAGGCATCCTCATGAAGTTCTGCAACACCCGAGTGTCTTCATTCCTGAGCTCCACCATCAGCTTGTTGTACAGTCCGTACTCTGCTCTTCTCCTGATCCATTTTCGGACCCAGACGCTTCTTGGCCGCCTCTTTTTCTTCCCGTAGTAGAGTTCACAGAGCCTGTAGATGGCTATGTACTGTTGCAGAAGGATGGTGGCTGCCAAAAGGAGTGTGTTATGATCCACGGTAGACATGACTGGATGCTGTGGAAGAGGAAGAGTCAGATGAAGGCTGCAGAGGTCTGCACAGCAGGGCTGCTGGTCTGAAAGTGAGATGCAGACGAGTTGCTCCCCCTTTTTATAGGCAGTATAGGTGTCCCTCTGCATCCTTTAGGCATCCTCTAGGCATCCTCTAGACATCCTTAATATCTGAGATAGGTCCCCTCTGCGAACGTTTTTTCCGCTTTAAACACTTTGTTTCCATGCTGCATCCATTCTGCATCCGTTCTACATCTGTTCCGCGTCCGTTCTGCTTCCTCCTTGCGTCCGGGCGGATGCAAGTTGCGCGGATGCGCAGTGGATGCCAAGCGGATATAGCGGATGTGTAATGGATGCGTAATGGATGCGTAGCGGATGCCTAGTGGATGCAGAATGGACGAACTGGATACATTTTCCGCTCAAAAGTTTTAGGCAGCCCAAAACTTTCTGAGCGGATGAAACGTCAATAAATAGATGCTGGACGGATAGAGAGGAAGCAAAATGGAGGCAGTGAGTACATCGCGTTTTCGAACGTATGGCAAGGTCTTTTGTCCGTTTTACATCCTCTTTGCATCCGTTGGTTCAGTGTGACATGGGCTTTACCAAGCCAAAGAGCCAACACTGTCCGAAGACGTCTCCGTGGTCATGTGGTCCACATGACTAAACATCGAAGGTGCACGGAATGCTGTTACCTTCCCACCAAAGTGGTCCCTATTTTTCTACTTGCATTTTTACATGCTTTCAAACTGCTTTGTTGGCAGAAGCTGGGACCAATAATGGGAGCTCACTCTGTTACCCGGTGCTAGAGATTCAAACCACTGGCAAGCTCAGCTTCTTAGCCACTGAGCCACCACATCATTTTCTGGTTATAAAGTATTATAAAATACAAAATACAAAAGCAAATAAGAGGACAGGTAGAGTGAAGAGCAAAAGGCAAAGAAAAATGAGGAAGGTTAGGGAAAGAAAAAAAGGCACTGACTTCCGACTCTCTCTGTTACAGTAGAATAAGGTATTATCAACAAATCACAACTTTTTGTTTTTCCAAAATAGTATGAACCAGTCATTTATATACAAGACTATCAGTAAAACCCAGAATCAAAGTTTCATTTTTTTCCACCTCAAGCACAAAATTCAGAAGCAGTTTCCATGTAGAAAGAAAAGTATTTATGTTTTTTTCTTTGAGCAGACTAGTCAATTTTGCCATTTCAGCCAATTCCATCATGGTATTCTTCCATGGTAGGCATTGAAGTGTTCTTCCATTTTTATGCATACAGTCTTGCTGTTGTCAACATATATATTAACAAAGCTCCTAACTTTTTCTCCAATTCTTTTTCCATTAGACCCAAGAGCAAAGTTCTCATAAGCAACCCAGATTGGATCCTGCAACATTATCCTGGGGCACATATATTTGCCTTCCTTCATGAATATTTTATAGAATTGTGCCTGTCCAGTAAACACAACCTTCCCTCCCCTTTAGGGATAAAGTTGCAAAGTTCAGAGCAGAGCAAAGATCTAAGGAAAGGGATCCACTTACCAAGGCACAGAGAAGATCAACTGCTTCTAGAATCAGTTCTTGATGACCAATCCGAGTGACTCCCAATTCTTCCAGCTCCTGATGAGTGATGTGCAACAACTGCTCCCCATTGATCTTTTCTCTCTCAAAGTTTTTAATGTATTGCTGTAGGCAGTCGTCAAGACCTAGACAAGTGACAATAGGAGCTCCAGTTAACTATAAAAGAACAGTTTTCAGTAGGTTCACCACAGCTCTATTGGAGCTAGAAAACTTTCACCCTTTGAACTAGAAGGTTTTCATCTGGATAAGTGCAAACAGCGGATTCCTTAAAAAAAAAAAAAACAACCAGCCAGGATGATTATTTTTATTTACTTTCAGGTTTTTAGAATTGTACTCATCTGAAATAAAAAATTGAAATAAAGAATTGTAGTATAAAAGTATTGATAATCTGTTCTGTTTTGGTGTAAACAGGGGTGGGATTCAGCCGGTTCAGACTGGTTCGAACGAACTGATAGTTCCAGCGATCAGTTGGCTCCACCCTAGTCTGTCCTATATTTCTGTGTTTTGCAGCTCAGCTGATTAGCGTGGCACAGCAGATTGCTAGGCAAATCAGCTGTTTTAGTCACTGTGGCTCAGTGGTGATATTCTACCAGTTCGGCATGACTCTGGCATACTAGTAGGGCTGAAGATCAGCTGGCAGAGAACTGGTTTGCTCCAAGTCTCTCTGACGCTCTGCAGTTGGGCCCACCCATCTGCCCCTGCTCCTAGGCCCTTTTAAACCTCTCAGCTGTTTGGCATGGCAAAGCAGATTGCTGTGCTAAACAGCTGAGAGGCGCAGTAGCTTAGTTTTTACTGTTTTAATGCATGCACAAAGCACACATTTGATGCACATAGGCGAGTCGCACAAGTCGCACAACCCGCCCCTGCAGCCACACCCATCAAGCCATGCCTACAGAACCGGCAGTGGGAACTTTTGAATCTCACCACTGCCAGGGCTGCAGTAAAAGTTGAGGTTTAGAGCTAAAAATAGGCGGTTTTCAAATGCAAATTGAGTGCTCACCGAACTGGTTGTTAAACTGGTTGAATCCCACTGCTGGGTATAAACTCAGCTCCAGACATCTAGATGGCTCTAACCCTGAAGTTCAGGAAGCCATTAAAGTTTAATATTTAAATTATTAAATATTAAAATATTTTATTTTTAGAAAATATTTATATTGTTCCAAGCATTAGAGAGGAGTGAAGGCTGCCCCCCCGTTGGATGGGATCTGGGATTTTGTTTTGTTCTATTTCAGTTATATGTTATTGGTGGCCATTCATGATTCCTTTGGTATTTTTTTTGTAAGTTGTTAGCTGCCTAAATTTGTTCAGAGTTGGCTGGCCTAATAATTTACATATGTATGTATGAATGAATAAATTACCTGGGATTTCTTTTTAGAGTATGGGAAATGCCTTGAAATTCACACATCTATACCAAGTGTACCAATAGTTCTCAACTTATGAACACTATTGGGTGCAAGGCCTGTTGTTAAGCTAGGCAATTGTTCAATGATCATGCCCAATTTTGCCATGGCTGTTAAGTGAATCACTACAGTTGTTAAGTCCTTAAACAAGTCTGGCTGCCTTCATTGACTTTGCTCATTGGAAGTCGGCTGGGAAGGTTACAAATAGTGATCACGTGCAGAGGTGGTATTCAGCTGGTTCAGACCGGTGCTGGCATACTGGTAGCAGAGAGTAGTTTGGAGAACCAGCAAATACCACCTCTGGCTGTCCCCACCGTTTCCTCTCCTATATTCCCTTGTTTTTTAGCTCAGCTGATCTGCATGGCAAAGCAGATTGCTGCCCCTCAGCTGAGCTAAAAAAAAACCCAGCTCACCTCACCAGCGCTGACACAGAAGGAAGTTTTTGAACAACGTGCTCTCACAGAACTGGTTGGAAAAAATTTGGAATTCCAACACTGATCACATGACCCTGGGATACTGCAACCATTGTAAATGCATGTCGGTTGCTAAACACCTGAATTTTGATCACATGACCTTGAGGATGCTGCAGTGGTGGTAAGCATGAGGAGTTGCCACAAATCACCTTTTTCAGTGCCCTTGTAGCTTTGAACAGTTGCTAAACAAATGATGGTAAATCAAGGACTACCTATAATTCCACTTCACAGCTAATATGCACTTTCCTATGTGAAATGCACATTATGGGAAGTGTTTCTACACTAAGGATTTGGATCATACCATGACTTGATTTTAAGGCATCAAGCCAAAATCTTGATTAGCCAAGTGGTTGTGAGGGTACAAAGGGCAGATTTTGTCCATAATGAATTTGTGGTGGCAGAATGGTTAAAATGCAGGATTGCAGGCGAATTCTGCCCGCAGCCTGGAGTTCGATCCTGACCAGCTCAAGGTTAACTTAGCCTTCCATCCTTCCGAAGTGGGTAAAATGAGGACCCAGATTGTTGGGGGCTAATAGGCTGCTTCTGTAAACCACTTAAAGAGGGCTGTAAAGCACTGTAAAGTGCTATTGCTATAGCTATATCCATAAGTCATACCAAAAGGTTAAGGTTTGTCCATGTGTTACAGAAGGTTATGAAACTGATTCAACATCTTAATGGTACACACATATTTTTTTAGCATGTAGTACAAACCAGGATATGACCAATAACTTGTGACAAAAATTAGATGCTGGTCTCCTTCTTTAGTAGCAACTGATAAGGAAAACATACAGAGCTGTGGTGGCACAGTGGTTAGAATGGTTAGTCAGAAGTTCAATTCTCATTCGCTCAAGGTTGACTCTGCCTTCCAAGGTCAGTAAAATGAGGACCAGAATAGTTAGGGGCAATACTTTGTAAACTGCTTAGAGAGGGCTGTAAAGCACTGTGGAGTGGTATTAAGTCAAAAGGCCATTGCTTAATGCTATACATGACATATGCTATAACTGTTCTACCTCACCAGATTGGCAAACACTGATCAGATTTATTTTTCAGGCTGTATTTTTGGGCTACATTTGTGACTTCCATTTTGCTATGTTCAGGCTTGTTATATGATGGCGGTGAGAGACCAATGCTGAGAAAGCTTTGAGGAAAAATATCCATTTATTTCTCCCATGGTCTTTTAAGAGCATTTTCTAGAACTCCTACAAAAAAGAAATATGTCCCCAACAATGTCTTCCTTCATTATTGGTTTGTACTTGGGTTCTTTTCACTTTTTAAACAAAAATATCCTGTAGCTATTTTACCTCAGGACACGTTCTGGGGAAATTCGAGGGAAAGATTCCTGGCTAGACAGTTTCAGGATCAGACTGATAATTACTTTTTCTTCTCTTTTATGATTATCTGATATGGACTGTGTAATAAAGCCAACCAGAAAATAAATCCAGGATATCATCAGCAAAATCTCTTGCTATTTATCTTGCATTACTGAAAATGAGCAGAGGTATAGAAAGCAAAGGGAGACAGAATTCTCCTTCTGTCCTCCAACAACTATTCACATTGGTCTTTGTATATTATGTTAGAACCGGTTTAGTGCACTGATTAAATGCACCGGACTAGAAACTGATAAATTGTGAATTCTTAAAGACAAATCTTGCTGTGTGATTTGGGGCCAGTCACTCTTTGGCCCAGGAAAAAGGCAAGAGCAAACCACTTCCAAAAAAGAAAAGTTGATGTAGGAGTCAAGTCTTATTTGAAATATTGCTCTCTGTCTATCTCTCCATCCATCCATCCATCCATCCATCCATCCATCCATCCATCCATCCA
>BLBF01000058.1:13323686-13369009 GCA_015471245.1 Laticauda colubrina
ATCCATATCCATATCCATATCCATATCCATATCCATATCCATATCCATATCCATAGCCACATCCACATCCACATCCACATCCACATCCATCCATCCATCTATATCATCTGTCTGTCTGTCTATTTATCCATCCATCCATCCATCTATCCATCTATTCATCCATCCATCTGCTCATCTGTCTATTTAATTATCTATCTATTTATCTGTCCACCATCCATCTATATAATCCATCCATCCATCCATCCATCTATATCATCTATCTATCTATCTATCTATCTATCTATCTATCTATCTATCTATCTATCTATCTATCATCTCAAAAGTAACCTGCTTAACAATTTCTTAGTATTATTAAAAGTTCTACTCTCCTTTTATAATATCAGATACCAGGTTGACTTCTTTCAATTAATAAAGCAAATTACACTTGCAACAATTATTTCAATTGCAAAATGATAGCTAGCTTTTTGTAAGGAATGCTGACATTTAAATTATAGGCATCTCATTTTTCTGAATGTCAGATTTTGACACTGGCCACTTTGCCACAAACTGCTTAACCCATTCAATCTAGGCAAATTTCCCTCCTGAAGTTTCTGGTTGGTGGTAGGGTTAAGAAAGAAGTCAATATGATGGCCATAGTGATGCCATGAGAATTATGTCTGGGGTTGTTTTTTATGCGTAGCTGGATCAAAAACCATATTACTAAACAAGAGCAGGGACATCTCAATTTTCCCATGGGGTCCATCAACCTTCTGTCCTATTTTATAAAAACAAATAAAAGGAAACTACCATTTGCCAACTTGGATAAAATTTAGGGAATCTCTCTGTTCACCATTAATCTTCCGAGGTGAAGCCAATGTAGAGAGTGGAGTATTGGAAGGTGTGGTGAGGTATGGGACACTGAAAAGGGATACAGGAAGATTTGGGCAGAAATAACATGAACAGTGAAAAGATCTACATCTTCTTTTCCTATCACAAAAACAATTATTTCTCCTATTTTTATCATTCTTTCCTATAAGACCAAACTGCCCTAGTTATAAAAAACTGATTTGTCTTGATTTGGAATGAAGACTCCTAAAATACATTAATTTTCTTATTTGTAAGATTTTTTTCCAGGCTTCAGGCTTCTAACTGTACCACCAGGTACATGCTTCAAGGCAGGGATGGGGTCCTACGGGCATAATGAGCCTCTGTGGCGCAGTGGTTAGAGTGCAGTACTGCAAGCTACTTCTGCAGCCAGCTGCCTACAATTTGGCAGTTCAAATCCCACCAGGCTCAAGGCTGACTCAGCCTTCTATCCTTCTGAGTTCAGTAAAATGAGGACCCAGATTGTTGGGGGCAATAGGCTGACTCTCCAAACTGCTTAGAGAGGGCTGTAAAGCACTGTGAAGTGGTATATAAGTCTAAGTGCTATTGCTATAACAATTGGTTCAGTGAGCGTGCACCAAATGCGCACTGTGCACACATGCGCAGTACTTGCAAAACAACTTCTCCTGCAAGCAACCACTATTTCCTGATGATGCGCAACATTCAGCTGTGCCATGCAAAGCAACTAGGGTAAGAATAGCCTAGAGGCTGGGTGGGTGGGAGGCCCCAATCAAAGAAAAGAAAATCTTAAAAGAGAACCAGTTCGATGTCAGGTGCTCTTCAAAGCTACCGGTTCTATAGAACCAGGCCGAACCCGTAGAATCCCCTCCCCTGCTTCAAGGCTGTCCTCTATCTATGGAAAATTCACCACTAGGATCTTTGAAGAATAGCCTTCCTCTCTATCCTTTTTCCTAGCCTCTATGGAAACCATATACCATGATAAACTTGTACAGACATTTTCTTAAGGATCCACTTGAGATCCTTTCCTTTGCGAACATACAAATAAAAACACTCTTAAATGGGTACACAAAGAAAAGTATTATTTGCTAGCATTTCTTTCTGGTAAAAGAAAAATATGACCAACAATTGTTCATTGAAGAAAAGGATGGCCCTTTCCTTTTTCACAACCCCACAACAAATCTTAATTCTTCTGCAGCAAATTATTTTCAGTGGGATGGTGACAGCAGGTCATCTTCGGGGCATTGCAACCTTGGGTAACCCACTGTGTGGTTAGTTCTTCTAACAGATTAAAACCCATTAGCTGATTTTTCATGGTTTAATTTCTCTGGGACACCAATTCCTCTTGTCCGTAAGAACAAAATAAACCTGTTGAATGGGACCCACTCAAAAGAGGTTCAACAGTCATTTTTCTGAAATGGTAGAGGCAGTGGTGGTATGCTACCAGTTTGGACCGGTTCAGCCAAACTGGTAGTAAAATATGCCTCCTACAATCAGCTGAGAGGAGGGGGAAAAAAGCCTCCATTATCTGAGAGGAACAAGAAGAGAAAAGTGCAGGATCAGCCCTCCCAACCATCCCTGTGCTTTTCTCTTCTTTATCCTCTCAGCTGATTGGCGCTGCAGGTCTCAGCCGGTGTGGGGAAAGCTGAGCATGTTAGGCAAAGCACGCCCACCAAGCCAGGACCACCGAACCGGTAGTAAAGCAATTTGAAACCCACCACTGGGTAGAGGGTCTTCTGCTTGGGCAAGGGATTGACTTAGATGACCTCCAATTCTGTTATTTTGAAATGTATCTTGCCCAACTCTGCTTGTTGCAGAATCCACTAGAGTGACTCTAACTTATAACCATCCAATCCGTTTGAAGCTCTGTAGCAAATGGGGACTCTTCACTTCATGAGGCAGTCTGTTCCACTGGCAATTCATATGGAGAAATTCCTCCTTATGTCTATCATAAATCTGATTCCTCATAGCATTGCATTGCACTTGTGTCAGAAGCATCAATACACTTCAGATTGAAAGGATTAGTTGGTGACATCACAATTTTCCAAGGGATGTCCAATTGAGAGCTGGAGCAAAGGATGGGAACTCACCCTGCCTCACAGCAACATTCAGATCTCAAACATGGGCTTGCTAACCTCCAACCCAAATTCCTAACCATGTGAGCCACCATGCCCCCCCTCATAGTATTAACCCATTGAGTTTGGCCCTGTCCTCTGGACCAATGAAGAATAAGTCAGTTCCTTTTATTATTTGACACCCCCCCCCCCCCATATTTGAAGACTGTTGTCATCTTGATCATCTTTCCTGTAGGCTAAATATACTCCAGGACTTTCAACCATTCTTTGCAGGCCTTGGATTCCAAACTCTTCCCTTTTTGTAGGCTTCCTCTAAACTTCCAATTTGTCACTGTCCTAATTTCTTTCATATATAATGCTGCCAAGCAGTCTTTCCTGTCATACTTTTTTGTGCCTTACCTGTTGCCTGTACAATTGCAGAATTTTAGGTTTTTCTAATTAAAAATCCTCCTATTCATTTCAGTCCACTGCTCAAATCTATCCAGACCCTTTTTGAATCACTTCTCTTTCCTCCAGTATCAGATCTTCTCTCAGTATGTGGAAGAGGGCTTTTAAAATCCATGAAAAAAAGTCCTTTCAAACTCTTAGTTACTTGGAGAATGACTTTGCTAGTTCACTTTTATAAAAATTGGGCATTCAAGGCCTGCAAATCCCTGTTGCAACATGAAATATTCATTATTTTTGCTGCTCGATGTCTTTTCTTCAGATCAGCAAAACCTAGGTCATGGTATTCCCATCTCTCTTTAGGCCCTGACACAACACAAGTTTGAACCCAGCCGAACAAATCACAAGCAATGATTAATAGAACATTGCACATTGTAGCATGGGCATCCAATCATGGGCACTTATGACAATATTTGTTCAAGCTGGTGAATTATTTAGTCTCATGTCAAGCTTCAGTTTGGAGTTAATTGCTTTCTACTGAATTTAGCAATGAGGTAAGTGTCAGAATACACTGAATATCACCAATGGGTGTGCTGGTGGAGGGAAAACATAACTATTTTCCACCTTTCCTTTCCACTTGCCATGTGTCTCTTGATGTTGCAGAGAATTAAACAAATTAATCACAAGCTGAATAACAAGGAAACTAGAAGCAAAAAAGAGATTAATCTCTTGCTTAAAGCAAATTTTGTTCCAGAAAAGAAAACAAACAAACAAACAAATCACATTTAAAACCTTCAGCATCCCTCTGGCTGGGAGGGAAGTGAAGGAGGGGAAAAGAGGAGAGACCAATGGTGTAATCACCAATGCTTTCTTAGCACATGACCATTAATATTGATTTCCATTAGCTGGGCAACTGGTAGGAAAATTAAATGCATGAACTGAGAAAATGGTTTTAATGGTTGATGGGAATTAATGGTGATGTCATGGAACATCCCAATTACTTGATTCAGAAAACAAATTTGCTTATTTCATCATGCCTTCCTAAGCTCTATGACAAATTTAACTTTTTTTTTCCTCTCCTGAATGTTTCTCAATTCAGACGATCGCTTTGCTATTGCTTGTATGCTCCTTTAGTTGCACAAAGTACATTCATTAGGACTGTGATTCCTGGAAATGTCAGTCAGTACTCAAATACCCCAAAAACCTTTGATTTATTGGTCCTGGGATCTCTCTGCCAAGTCTCACATTGGACACATAGAAAATAGCAAGAGCACTTAAGACTTATATATCGCCCCATAGCACTTTATGGCACTCTCTGAATGATTTACAATGTCAGCATGTTGCCCCCAATAATCTGGGTCCTTATTTTACCAATCTTGGAAGGATGGAAAGCTGAGTCAAGCTTGAGTCAGTCAGGAATGAACTGCAGGCTGTGGGCAGAGCTTGCCTGCAATACTGCATTCTAACAGCTGTGCCATGAAGGCCCCTAATAACAATAGCCTTTAGACTTATAAACCGCTTTACAGTGCTTTACAGTCCTCTCTAAGCAGTTTACATAGAGTCAGCCTGTTGCCCCCAACTATCTGGGTCCTCATTTCACCAACCATGGAAAGATGGAAGACCGAGTCAACTTTGAGCTGATTAGGATTGAATGTCAGGCTGTGGGCAGAGTTTGCATGCAATACTGCATTTTAACTCTTGTGCCAGTAGGGCTCTTTCTTGAAAATGGATTTCCAGCTTAATACTTTGGCACTGCAGATTTTGTTCAGATCTCTTCTTCTACTGCACAGTATCGATCTGTGTCTATATCTGTGTCTAGATATAGATCTATCTATATATGTATAGATAGCTTAGATAGATTGTAAATACATACATATACATACATACATATGCTCATGTGTGTGCGTGCGCGCACACACACACATATAAATATAGATATATAAAAGCAAAATACCACTCAAGCACAAAATCTCCAGAATAGTAAAACCTACAAACTTGAAATTTGGCACATATGTTCCTTCCCCACCTGAAAAGAAATCTGTTCCAAATGCAAAACTCAAGCAGAGAGAGGAGTTTCAGTTTCAGTTTTATATTAGAGGGGGGGTATGCTATTACTCTGCTACTTCTTGGATAAATGCATATTTTTGATAAAAGTGGCATATGCTTGCATATGAATGAAATAATCGTTCTAAAGAAAAGAGCTTTTTTCGTCTTCCTTTCAAGATGGTGCTCCTGTTTTATGCTAAGAGCAGAGCAAACTAGGGATTCATATAAGAGTACAGCCAAGAGATGTGACATCTGCTACAGTTACTGGTGCAGGGATAGTTGGAGACATAAATTTAAGGAAAGCTGCACATGAAAACCAAAGTAGCATCTCTGCCCTAAAGACAAAACACAGTTTTCTTTTAAACTGCACAGAAGCCTCTGATCCCTGCTGAAAACTGACCTTCCTAGTGACAGCCACAACAAAGGTACTTTCCTACTCCATATGTCACTTGGACTTGATTTTTTATAGGTAAGGTAAAGGTTCCCCTGGCAGATATGTGCTAGTTGTTTCCAGCTCTAGCAATCAGTGCTCATCTCTGTTTCTAAGCTGAAGAGCCAGCGCTGTCCAAAGATGTCTCCGTGGTCATGTGGCCAGGAGGACTAAACACCGAAGGTGCACAGAATGCTGTTACCTTCCCACTAAAGTGCTCCTTATTTTTCCACTTGCGTTTGATGGGCTTTCAAACTGCTAGATTGGCAGAAGCTGAGTCAAGTAATGGGAGCTCACTCCATTATGCAGCCCTAGGGATTCGAACTGCCGACCTTTCTGATCGACAAGGTCAGAATCTTAGTCACTGAGCCATCTTTTAATTTTTATGAAGAGATGCAAGCAAATGATGCAAAATTGAATAGGGGTCTGGAGGCTAAAGCATATGATGGACAGTTGTCAGAGTTGGGGATGCCTAGTCTTAGAAGACTAGAAGCTACATGATAGCAGTCATCCATTATTTGAGGGGGTGACACAGAGAACCTATTATCCAAAGCAGCTGAAGGCAGGGCAAGAAGTAGTGGATGAAAATGTCCATGGAGATTCTCAGTCATCCAGGTCATGGTTCTCCCAAAGGTACTTTTCAGACTAGATTTGCTATGCTTTTTTTTCCCCTTGAAGACATTTCGCTTCCCATCCAAGAAGCTTCTTCAGGTCTGACCAAACAGTGGGGAATGGGGATAAGAATAGAATAACAGAATTGGAAGGTACCTTGGAGGTCTTCTAGTCCAACCCTCTGCTTGAGCAGGAGACCGTGTATCATTTCAGATAAACAGTTTGTCTAATTCAGGGGTAGGGAAACTTGGCTCTTCTATCACTTATGGACTTCAACTCCCAGAATTCCTACATTTATATATTAAACAGTCCCATTCAAGTCAAAAATTGATTTCCCCCACAACTGAAAAACCAGTAGGCCAGGGATGGGGAACCTTTCATGGTTCACTCAGGATTTCTGGGAGTTGAAGTCCATAAGTTATAGAAGAGCCAAGTTTCCCTACCCCTGGTCTACTGTCTTCTTTAAAATCCTCAGTGTTTGAGCATTTGCAATTTCTGGAGGGAAGTTGTTCCACTGGTTAATTTTCAAACTGTCAGGAAATTTCTCCTTAAGCCCCTGTCACACTGTACCAACGGATGCAAAGAGGATGTAAAACGGACAAAAAAGCTTGCCATCCGTTGGTTAACGCAATGTTAACTGCCTCCGTTTTGCTTCCTCTCTATCCATCCAGGATCTGTTTATTGACGTTTCATCTGCTCAGAAAGTTTTAAGCTGCTCAAAACTTTTGCGCGGAAAATGTATCCAATTCACCCGTTCTGCATCCGCTACGCATCCGCTACGCATCCGTTCTGCATCCGTTACACATC
The DNA here is from genome assembly GCA_015471245.1 of Laticauda colubrina. NCBI lineage: Eukaryota > Metazoa > Chordata > Lepidosauria > Squamata > Elapidae > Laticauda > Laticauda colubrina. The sequence continues at coordinate 13,330,863 of BLBF01000058.1, forward strand.
TGCTATATCCGCTAGGCATCCGTTCCGCATCCGCGCAACTCGCATCTGCTTGGACGCAGGGAGGAAGCGGAACGGACACAGAACGGATGCAGAACAGATGCAGCACGGAAACAAAGCGTTTAAAATGGAAAAAACGTTTACAGAGGGGACCTATCTCGGATATTAAGGATGTCTAGAGGATGCCTAGAGGATGTCTAGAGGATGCAAAGGGACACCTATACTACCTATAAAAAGGGGGAGCAACTCACCTGGATCTCACTTTCAGAACAGCAGCCCTGCGGTGCAGACCTCTGCAGCCTTCATCTGACTCTTGCTTTTCCACAGCATCCAGTCATGTCTACCGTGGATCGTAACACAGTCCTTTTGGCAGCCACCATCCTTCTGCAATAGTGTGAAGCCATCTACAGGCTCTGTGAACTCTACTACGGGAAGAAAAAGAGGCGGCCAAGAAGCGTCTGGGTCCGAAGATGGATCGGGAGAAGAGCAGAGTACGGACTGTACAACAAGCTGATGGTGGAGCTCAGGAACGAAGACACTCGGGCATTCCAGAACTTCATGAGGATGCCTCCAGCCATGTTTGACGAAGTTGTGCAGTGGCTGACACTCAGGTTGACCAAGGCAAACACCAACTTCCAGCCCCGCCTGGAACCTGGGCTCAAGGTGGCACTGACTCTGCGCCACCTGGCCTCAGGGACCACCTACAAAAGCATGCAGTACGGCTGGAGGGTGCCACACAACACGATCAGCATTGTGGTCAGAGAAGTGGTGCAGGCCATCATCGAAGAATACAAGGAGGAGCTCCTCCAGTGCCCCTCCACTGAAGAAGGATGGAAGAAAGTTGCAGAGCAGTGGTATCAGAAGTGGAACTTCCCCCACACCGTTGGAGCCATAGATGGGAAGCACGTGGCCTGCAAAGCACCACCCAAGTCGGGGTCCACTTATTTCAACTACAAGGGCTTCTTCAGCATCGTCCTCTTCGCCATGGTCGATGCTGACTACAAGTTCATGTACATCGATGCTTCAGGCAACGGCTCATGTTCAGATGCCCAGGTATACAATGCCAGTGACCTCAAGGAGGGGCTGGAAGGCAATCTCATCATGGGCTTTCCAGATCCAGACCCCCTGCCCAACAACACGCAAGATGTGCCCTACTTCATCGTGGTGGATGACGCCTTCTCCCTCAGAACCTACCTCATGAAGCCCTACACTTCCAGATGCCTCACCCGTGAAGAGAGGATCTTCCACTACAGGCTGTCCAGGGCAAGGCGGGTGGTGGAGAACGCCTTTGGCATCCTGGCCAACAGGTTCCAGGTACTTCTCACCACCATGCAGCATCGCCCAGAGACCGTGAGGAGGATCGTGGAAGCTTGCTGCATCCTGCACAATCTCATGCGTACCCGCTACCCAGTCTTGCAGAACAGGCTCATGGACCTCCAGCAAGGCAATGGGGACATGGAGCCTGGGGAATGGAGGCAAGGGCGAAACCTGATCGACACTCAGGATGTGCAAGGCCACAACAGAGCCTCACGGGAAGGGAAGAAGCAGCGCAACCTCCTGGTGCAACTCCCCAGCTGGAGCAGTGGAGTGGCAAGACAGGATGATAGATGTTTAATGGGTGCTTCCTTCAGCCTGTCTCATCACGCGGATGAGATTGGGCCATGTAAGTTGGGTGGGCCTACAATGAACAGGGCGTTTAATAAAGAGTTGTGTTTGTGTTGACATGTGTGGATGATTATTACATTATTATTGATAATAAAGGGCCATAGGTGTGGCACCAGGGAGGGTGCACCATACAGTCTCACTATGCTTGCACTGGAGGCTTATCTATCCCACTGCTATCTTAACCCATCCCACAAGTGTGCAAAGGCTTAAACCAATTCTAAAAGTTTCCACCAAGACTTTATTAAAAAAACAAATGAAGCAAATGTGTGAATCAAAGATAAACTTTATTGAACAACAAGCTGTAAAAGAAAAATGACCCAAGTCAAGTGTCCAAATAAAGTCCACAGGTAGCTAGCTACCCAGTCTCTGGCACTCTTCTTGGTCACTCGGAGATGTGCCCAGTCTCAGGGGTGAAGGGTCCAGGTGCTGTGGAGGTGGGTGGTGCTGGAGTGCTGGTCTGTATCGTCATTGGGGTGCCTGGCCTCGAGAGGACAACAGGGGACGGTGTGTTGAGGAAGCTCTCAGACAGCTGGCTCAGACGCGTGATGCTGAGAGGTCCTTCCTCCATGCCATGGGGTGTCAGCCCCAGTACTGATGACAGATGTACTGAGGCCGGGCTTGGCTGTTGGGTGGAGGAAGGAGTAGTGTAGTGGGGCTGTCTGGTGTGCAGTTGGGTGAGGACTGGCATGGGTGGCATCGCTGTCGTTGGTGGCATCATTGTCGTGGGTGGCATCGGTGGCTTCAGTGGAACCGGTGGTAACGGTGTCGTCTGATGACTCTGTGCCTGGACTGGGAAGGGCTGCTGCCTGTGCTGCTGGATCTCCTGGTAGCCATAGCCCTGGTATGTGAGGGGCTGTGGGAAGCCTTGGAATGGGAGGGACATCACCTGGGGTGGAGGTTGAGGAGCAAACCTGGACTGGGTGGGAGCAGGTTCCTCTGGATCTGGAGAGTTGTGAAGCAGCTCGGTGATCCGGTCCTTCACCACCTGGTACTGGGGTTCCTCCATGTTCCTGAGGGTCTGGTTGACATAGGTGAGGAAGGGCTTGCGGTTGGAGGATGAGGAGTCGGTGTTGACCAGCTGAGAGAGGAGATCTATGCTGGTCCGGATGGTGTCCCTGATCTCCAGGAGGACAGTGTGGCTCTGCCCCTCCAGCTGTTTGGCTCCCTGCCTTTCTGTGGAGGTGGATCTGGGGGGGGGTGGATGCGGCTACGACTGTGGTGGACTCGATGTCTCCTTTCTCCCACCACACCAGGGAGTCCTCCACGCACTCCACCACGGTTACAACAGCTGTCCGTGGGTTCTCCGCCGTGGCACGCTCCACAGAAACCTGCCTGGAGACAGGGACTGACTCTCAGCCGGAAGAGGACTGGTTCTCAGCAGGCTGCCGGAGAGAGAGGGTTGTGAGAGGGGCTCCTGGTGCTCCTCGTTGGTAGATCACACCCTCCAGGAAGCTGCACTTGGCCATGACGTAGGTCTCTCTGTCTGTCAGCTTAACAGTGGCCTAGCCAGATTTCTTGAGGTGCAGCTTCCCGTAACAGGTGTGCATGTGCTTCCACCAGCTGAGGAGCATCTCTGAAGTGTAACCCATACTCTCCGCCCTCTCTCTCCAAGCAGCCTGCTTCCTTTTGGTGTCCCTGTACAGCCGGTGTCCCTTCCGCCACAGATAGTCATTCTCTCTCAGCCACTCCAGCACCTCATCCTCGTGTTCCTCCTCAATGAAGTATTGCCTCCTTTCCCATCCCCACATACACCTCTTTCTCCCTTTGGCAGGACCAGATGGGCCCTCATCAGAGGGGCTCCCAGGTGGTAGGGGCTGCTCCTCCACACCACCACCACCAGCAGCAGCAGCACCAGCAGGATCATCATCATCATCACCAGCAGGATCATAATAATAATAATAATCATCATCATCAGCAGCAGCAGCAGTATCATCATCATCATCAGCAGCAGCAGCAGCAGCAGCAGCAGCAGGAACAGCAGCAGCAGAGTAAGCCCCAGTAGCCCCAGCAGCACCAGCTGCAGCAGCACCAGCAGCATGAGCAGGACCAGGAGCACGAGCAGGACCAGGAGCATGAGCAGGACGAGCAGGATGAGCAAGACCAGGAGCACGAGCAGTACGAGCAGTACGAGCAAGTCCAGGAGCACGAGCAGGACCAGCAGGACCAGCAGGACCAGGAGCAGCTTCAGCAGAGTACGCAGCAGCAGAAGCACCACCGCCAGGAGCAGCTTCAGCAGAGTACGCAGCAGCAGAAGCACCACCGCCAGGAGCAGCTTCAGCAGAAGCTCCAGCAACAGAAGAGCGAGCCCGAGCAGCAGAAGCCCCAGCAGAAGCAGAGTCAGGGACAGGGGGCGGGAGGGTGGCCCTGTCCCTCTTGCCAGGGATAGCGGCAGGTTGCTGAGGCTTTCGCTTCTTCCCCATGGTTGTGGGGTTGCTGGCTGGCAGGGAGGCTGGCAGGCACCAAGGCTGACAGGAAGGCTGGCACCAAGGCTGGCAGGAAGCCTGGCAGGAAGGCTGGCAGGAAGGCAGGCAGGCAGGCAGGCAGGCACCAAGGCTGGCAGGCAGACTGGCTGGCCAGGAGGCTTGGAGGCAGGCTGGCAGGAAGGCTGGCAGCTAGGCTTGCAGGCAGGCATGCAGGCAGGGCAGGCAAGGACTCGATGTATCCGGCAGCAGGTCTTTCCTCCGAATGCTGGCCACGTGCGAGCTGCTTCCCTTTATATCTGCATGGCTTATGCAATGCATCCCTCCCGCATGCGCAATTAACGCCAGGCATCCATTAGGCTTCCGCTACGCATCCGTTAGGCTTCCGCTCTGCATCCGCTTCATCCACTGTGCATCTGCTGTGCATCCGCTTCATCCGCTCGGCATCCACTCTGTATCCGCTCTTTCCGTTCCGCGTCCACTTTGCTGAGGCCCCCCGGAAGCCTAGCGGATGTGCCATCCGCTCCGATCCGCTTCCATCCGCTGGGCTTCCATTCCACATCCGCTTTCCATTCGCCCTGCGTCCTCCCCCTGTCCGTGTTATCCGCTCCGGTTATGCAAATTTTTGCCCCTTTTGAGAGCGGATAACAACGGATGGAACATTTTGCTCGTCCGTTGTGTCCGTTTTGCATCCGTTGGGCAGTGTGACAGGGCCTTTAGTTCTAAGTTGCTTCTCTCCTTGATGAGTTTCCACCAATTGCTTCTTGTCCTGCTCTCGGGTGCTTTGGGGAATAAGTTGACTCCCTCTTTTCTGGGACAGCCCCTGAGATATTGGAACACTGGTGTCATGTCTGCTCTAGTTTCATTAAACTAGACATCCAGTTCCTGCAACCCATTCTTCATATGTTTTAGCCTCCAGTCCCCTGATCATCTTTATTGCTCTTCTCTGCACTCTTTCCAGAGTCTCAACATCTTTTTTACATTGTGGCAACCAAAACTGAATACAGTATTCCAAGTGTGGCCTTACCAAGGCAGTATAAAGTGGTATTTTTAACATTTCACGTGATCTTGATTCTATCCCTCTGTTGATGCAGCCTGGAACTGTGTTGGCTTTTTTGGCAGCTGCTGCACACAGCCGGCTCATATTAAATGGTTGTCCACTAGGATTTTAAGATCCCTCTCGCAGTTACTACTATTGAGCAAAATACCACTTATACTGTATCTGTGCATTTGATTTATCTAGCCTAAATGTAGGAAAGATTTATATTCTTCACAGTCATCTGATTGTTAGCACTTTGAAGGTTGGTTGTACATCTCTGAGAATTGTTTAGGCCACATCTGAAGTTTATTTTTGCCTTCAACGTTACCTGAATCAGAGTGCAAATGGGTGTGAAACCTTTTTGGAATTGCTGAAAAGACTGTGTTGTAGACAGGAGATGGTGTTATATCCCTCCCCCTCTGTCAAAAAAAGGCTATTCAAATAGATGGAAGCTTATTGAAGAGAGATCCAACTAGAATTAAGGGGAAATTTCCTCTCAGTGAGAATGGATACTCAAAATTTCCTCCAGAAGTTTTTAAGAAGAGATTGGACAGTCATTTGTCCGGAATGGTATATGGTCTCCTGATTGAGCAAGGAGTTGGAAGTCCTCCAAAGTTTTAGTGGATGATCATTTGAATATGACCCAGCAGTATGCAGCAACAGCCAAAAGAGCTAATACAATCCTGAGTTGTATAAATAGAGGCATAGAATTAAGATCGCGTGAAGTATTAGTACAGCTTTATAAAACCCTAGTAGAGCCATACCTGGCATACTACAACCAATTTTGACCACCATACTACAAAAAAGATGTTGAGACTTTGGAAAAAGTTCAGAGAAGAGCAACTAAGTTGATCAAAGGCCTGGAGACTAAACCTTATGACAAATGGATGCAGGATTCGTGTTTAATTAGTCTAAAGAAAAGAAGAATTAAGGGGTAACATAATAGCAGTGTTCCAGTATTTGAGGGGCTACCACAAAGAAAAGGCAATCAAATTATTCTCCAAAGCACCAGAGGGCAGGACAAGAAACTAATGGAAACTAACCAAGGAGAGAAGCAACCTGGGATTAAGGAGAAACTTCCTAAGAATGGGGACAATTAACCAGTGGAACAGAAGTTGCCTTCAGAAGTTGTGGGTGCTTCATCACTGGAGGTTTTTAAGAAGAATCTAAACAGTCCCTTATCTGAAATAGTACAGGTTCTTCTGCTTGGGCAGGGGGTTGGACTAGAAGACCTCCAAGGTCCCTTCCAACTGATTCATTCTCTAATTCTAACTCTGTTATTCTGAATTCTGTATATCAAGTGATACCAAGGAATCAGATATTTCAGCTGAATGAAGACACAGTCTGAGCCTACTATAGAAAAAAAAAATCTTTGTTTTTCCTTCTCTTTCTCCAAGAACCCAGTCTCAAACTATAGACTGAAAGCTGACTCTGTAGATAATTATGAATGAATGACTCTGCAAAGGTGAGGGAATATTTATTGTAAAAATGTTATAAAGTTTATTGAGAATCTTTTGAATAAAAGGGCTAATTTAAGGAGGAGAAAAGAGGAGAAGGAAGAGAAGAGGGACAAATAGAGGCAAAAGAAAAGGCAGAATAAGAAGTAACAACAAGTAACCAAGCAAAGTAATAGGAATGATCAAAGCAATAGAAGTAGTAAAGTAACACAAATGACCTTAAAGAGGGAAGTTATTTTCCCCTACCCAAGCCAAATAACACTGAAGATTTCATTTGAAAATTAAAAACATGTATCCTCATAATCTTATCTATTACAGAAATGTACTTTGCATAATATGAAAAGAACTAAGTCTCTTGGCCCATTGTTGCCATATTTCTGTAGGAGTTCCATTTTGCCATTTTTATACATAGCATCCATTGCAACAATGGAAGAAAAAAAAATGATTCCAGGTTTAAGCTCCTTCAAAACAAGAAACTCAAACAATGAGAGAATTATGAAAAGAGACAACGAGAGAAGGTTTTGGTGAAGCTAGGAGAGAAGAAAGGGGTCTGTGCTGCAGAGGAAGAACTTTCTTGTGTATTCTGCTTGGAACACAGATGCTGTCTGCTTAACATTGCAGTAGGATGTTTCACAAAAGTTCACAAAAGACACAAGTTCTCTTAAACCAAAGCAGTGTCAATGTAATCACTCTGTGAGACAAAACAGATGTACTACTCAAAACTCTCATTGTCATGACCTTTCATTTGTACATCATAGAGCAACCATTTTTTGAATCAGAATATGTCCAAATGCGGAATGTGTCCAAAATCTAGGACCTGTAACTCCTTGAAATGAAATTTGGGGAAGTTATGGCTGCTTTGGTTGGCTACTAGCTGCTGCTGTGGTCATGTGATCTTCATTTCCAACTTTCCATGACAGTTTCCCAGCCATTCTTGCAATACCTTACTCCCACCCTCAACCAGCAGTGCAGTAGTCAAGGAAGGGAAGGGAAGGGAAGCTTACTGTGGAATAGTTAGTCTTAACTGAATTATAAAGTATCTCACACTTACAATTAAGCTTTAAAAAAGTTGGTGGTATTTTAAGGTAATTGCATCCAATTGCATCAAACTGGACAATTCTGAAACAGAATGGGTATTGTTGTATCATTGTCATCCAGGTGCCCTGATCTGCTCAAGAGGCAGGAAGTCCAAAAGGTGTGCAACCAGTAAGTATCTTTAGCATATATCAAAACATAATTTGACAAACTTTTGAAATATGGGATGGGATGGGAAGAGAATGGAAGAGATTTTCAATGTATCCTACTCGCTTCTACAAGAACCCTCAATAGAGAAGCCATAAGGCCACCCAGGGCCTTCTTGCCCACCTGTAGATGATCCTGTTACTCTGTTCAGGTAAGGAAATATCTCTGAAATGATGACTCAACAGGGCATAGGTTATCTAATACATGATAAGTCATATACATGGGTCGGAACGATTGAGGGCAAAAGAAGAAAAAGAGAATGAGGGAGCTGGATGGAGTCACTGAAGCAGTTGGCATGAGATTAAATGGACTCCAGGAGATGGTAGAGGAGAGGAAGGCCTGGAAGCAGAGGTGGTATTTAGCAGGTTCTGACCAGTTCTGGAGAACCAGTAGCGCAAATTTGGAGTAGTTTGGAGAACCGGCAAATCCCACCTCTGACTGGCCCTGCCTCCATCTATTCTCTGCCTTCTGTTGAGTCTCAGCTAATCAGCTGGGTCTTCTTTGTTTGCCCTGCACAGGAGAACGGAGCTGGAAAGCAGGTTAATGGGATGAGGAGGGAATGGGGATTTTGTAGTAACCATCCCCTGCCACGCCCACCAAGCCATGCCCACCAAGCCACACCCACAAAACCAGTAGTAAAATTTTTTGAATCCCACCACTGCCTAGAGGAATGTTGTCGATGGGGTTGTGATGGGTCAGACACAATTTCTCAACTAACAAAAATGTGCAGTTTTAAATTGCATTCCACAGCACAACTTCCAGAAAAGAGGTTGGTGAATAATTTCTCAATGTGTGAATTTCCTACATACACTGAAAAAAACTAATTTCTCTAGAAGAGTCAGGGTCCGGCTCTGTTCCTCTTTGCACTTGATGCAAACATATTCACAAGGATATGATGTAAGTGGTGAAAGTCTCCTTAACTTGTCTAAAGATGCTGCAAACTCAATATTTAGGAGCCAAGGCAGATCTGAGATTATTAAAAGGAAGTAGATGGTTCATTAAAAAAAAATCCCTCTGGGGTGAGATTTAGATACAGGTAGATCTCAATTTATGACTACAACTGAGCCCAAAACAACTGTTGGTAAATGAACCATTTGTTAAGTGACTTTTACCTTCTTTGCCACAGTTGTTAAGTGAATCGCTGCAGTTGTGAAGTTAGTAACAGGGTTGTTAAGAGGAATCTGGCATCCTCATTAATTTTGCTCGTCAGAAGGTCACAAAAGCAGATCCCATGACTCTGGGACACTGCAACCGTCATAAATATAAGTCAGTTGCCAAGAGTTTGAATTTTGATCACGTGACCATGGGAATGCAGCAACGGTCATAAGTGTGAAAAATGATCATAAGTCACTTTTTCCAGTGCTGTTATAACTTCAAATAGCCACTAAATGAACTGTTGAAAGTCAAGGACTACCTATAGCAGCATTCCTATTTTCTCTTTCATGGAACACAAAGCAAAGAATTATCAGGACATCATAACTATTCCATGACAATTGAAAACAATGCCAAGTTTTCATTGTGTTGAACACCTATCCAATTCTGAAACCTCTCTAACTGTTGACAATACAACACCGGTGGTTCTCAACATACCCTCTTACCTTATCACCCAACCTCACCAAGATTAACACTAACCATACTTGGCATCCTGTACAAATGCCAGGTCTTCAGTTAATCTGCTCACACATCCTATGTGAAAATAATCTCCTTCTTGCTATTCAATGCTACCCCAAATCTGGAGCTAACACAACTGGTACCATGAAGAATGGAGGAAGCCTGTAAATTCCTTGTCAGAAATAGAAGTTTGCTTAATACAAAACAATTGACACATGCGACACATATACAGTACTCTCCAAAGCTGAGTTAATACAATGACTTCAATCTGGTTCCTGGGTTAACTCATTTTCTGGACTTGCACAACAGTCTACTACACCATGAAAAACCTAACTGAGATTAAGACTAATCAAAGTTGGCATTCTGTACAAATGCCAGGTCTTCAGTTAATATGCTCACGCATCCTAGGTGAAGACAATAAGACTTTTTGTGAGTCTCTTTGGAATGCCCAAACACTGAAACATAACCTCTTGTATGCAAAGTACAGGTAGTCCTTGACTTACAAGTGTTCAAAGTTACAACGGCACTGAAAAAAGCAACTTCACCATTTTTCACACTTACGACCAGTAGTGGGGTTCAAAAACTTTTACTACCAGTTCTATGGGCGTGGCTTGATGGGCATGGTGTGGCTTCTTGGGTGTGGCTTGGTGGGCATGGCAGGGGAAGGATACTGCAAAATCTGCATTCCCTTCCCATTCCTGGGGGAAGGTTATTGCAAAATCCCAATTCCCTCCTCATCCCACTAACCTGCTTTCCAGCTCCGTTCTCCTGTGCAGGGCAACCAAAGAAGACCCAAACAATCAGCTTGAGGACTACCTGATATATGATATACAATTAATGTGTTTCTTTTTAAGTCAAGTTTATTTCCCTTTGGAACAGAAGGATAATACGATAAAGGAAGCCTATCAAGTAATATATGCAGGTCAGATTTCTTGCAGCATCCAGGAACAGAACACTCTTTCAGATATCAAAAGAGAGTTCAATTTTTTCCCCTTTTCCCCGAACAGCCACCCCTTGATCCTTACAATAACCTTTGTGCAATTATGAGAATGCATAACGTCGACTTCATTTGTCGGCTTGCTAATTGCTTTGTCCCCGAGTATCTGAAAAATAAAACGAGCATTTGCCAAACTGGTGGAAGTTCAAAAACCTGATGAATTTCTGAAATGACTTCCATTTCAAAGAGCCGTCCTGGTGTCAGATCACATCCAACAAAAGCTATTCAACACCACTGACAATGCTGCTCCCTTTCAAAAAGACCTCGACTATATGTCAGAATGGTCAAACAAATGGCAACTTCAAATCTCAACAAATAAATGCTCTATCTTACATATTGGCAAAAAAGATATATCAAAAAATAAAATACAAGCTGAATAGTCAAAACCTTGTTGATGAGAAAAACTTTGTTAAGGATCTTGGAGTACTCATCTCAAATGATCTAAGTGCTAGAGCCCACTGTAACTACATAGCCAAAAAGGCATTAAGAATTGTTAACCAAATCCTGCATAGCTTTTTCTCCGGTAATATCACTCTACTAACTAGAGCATATAAAGCATTTGCTAGACCAATACTTGAATACAGCTCATAGGTCTAGAACCCACATTACTATCTGATATTAACACAGTTGAGAAAGTTCAGAAATGTTTTACGAGAAGAATCCTCCACTCCTTTACTCATTGCAGAATACTTGAAATTTTAGATCTAGACAACCTAGAACTACGCTGCCTTTGGTTCGGATCTAAGTATAGTATATAAAATTATATCTTGCAATGTCTTTCCTATCAATGAATACTTCAGCTTCAACCATAACAATACAAGAGCACAAAATAGATACAAACTAAAGATAAACCGTACCAAACTTGATTGCAGGAAATATGACTTCAGCAACAGAGTAGTCAGTGTCTGGAATACTTTACCTGACTCTGTAGTTTCTTCCCCAAATCTTCAGAATTAGACTGTCTATCATTGACCTCACCCCTTTCCTAAGAGGTCTGCAGGAGGCGTGCATAAGTGCACCAAAATGTGCCTACCATCCCTGTCCTATTGTTTCTTTTTTTTTTTCTTATTTGTATCCATTTCATGTATTTATAACTATGTTTATATTTACACTTGTTATCTAATAATTGTTTGACCAAATAAATAAACAAATAAATAAACAAATAAATAAATGAATGAATAAATAGGTAAATAAATAAATAAAATAAAATAAAATGAAACCACACTGCATTATTTATTGCTTTATTCTTTTTCTAAATCCTCCAACCAACCCTTTTTTTCTTTCTCTTCTCTTGGGATGTGAAAAGGGAGCCGGGCTTGAAGTGAGACTAACTCCTAAAAGCTGCTCAGCCCAAACACTGTTGATGATTTTTTTTAATACCAGAGTCATGATTTCTATTCCGGTTTCCTCTCAAGGGAGCAGATGGCCTATTTATTGTTTTAAGCAACAGATCTCTTTACACAGACAGACACAATTTATAGAAATCACTACAGGCAGTCCTGGATTTACAACCGTTCTGTCAACCCTGAAGCTGACCTGACCAAAGCCATTCTTGGAGCTTCAGTGTTGCCACACTGGAGCGAGGGATAGGGAGGGGTGGGGATTAGAGATAATGTAGTCAAAACAAAATATTTTCTCTTGAGAACCAAGGACATTCTGACACCTGACCAGAGCAAGGAGGAGTGATGTCACCAGACATGATTGAGCCATGTGACTGATTGTTTGGGGCTGGGATGAAAAACTTTTACTTTGAATTAGGTGAAAACCAAGGGGCTTCTCAGAGTCGGTTTTCACCAGATCTGTGCCAATATGATCTTTCCAATAAAGCTTTTCTTTGAGGAATTCACCTGCCTCGGAGTTGTTGTTTGCAATGAATCTATTACTTGGAACCCTGACATATTCGTTTAGTGAGCGCTTGAAGTTACAACACCACAAACAAAGCGACTCAGAGTTGGGCTGCTGCAGGTTCAGACTTTTTCCAATTCTGCGTGGTTCAAACCAGCAAATAGGAACACTGGCTGGCCCCACCCCCGCCTGTTTTTTTGGCCATTTTGGGATGTTTTTTGGGTGAAAAATAGCCTGAAAAAGGCCCCCAAATGTCCTGAAAACATCATGAAAAACAAAGGCATTTTTGGGGCTGTTTCCAGGATGATTTTGGCTGGAAAAATGGCCTGAAAACTGTCCAAAAACAGGCTGAAAAATAGGCAGGTGTGGGGCCAGCCAGTGATGGGATTAGCCCCAACCAGCTGAATCCTACCTGTTCCTTTGAGGTGAGTGGCTGGGAGGCTCGGCTGTGTGTGATGAGTGACGTTATCCACTTGGCCATGCTTACCAAGCCAGAGAACCGGTTGTTAAAAAATTTGCAGTGACTTATGATCATTTTTCACACTAAGGACCATTGCAGCATTTCCCATGGTCACGTGAGCAAAATTTGGGCACTCAGAACCTACCAGGTGTGTATGAGGGTTGCATGGCCCTGGGGTGATGTAACCAACATTTGTAGTTTCCCTGCTAACTTCTGGCAGGCAAAGTCAATGGTGAAATGGCAGAGTTGCTTAATGGCCATCTGATTCACTTAACAATTGCAGCAATTATCTTAGCAACCATGGCAAAAAGATTGTAAAAGCGGGTAAAACTCACTGCCCTGAGTAGCAACAGAAATTCTGGGTTCACTTGTGGTCATACTTTGAAGACTATTTGTATGCTCCAGTCCAAACTTTGTTCCCTCCTTCAGATATTTTTAATGGCTTGGGATTCTTAGCTTGACTTGCTCCTATTACAGGTAGTCCTCGGACTTACAACCATAACATATTTGTGTTGCTAAGCAAGAAATTTGTTCAGTGAATTTTTCCGCATTTTCCCCACCTTTCTTGCCACAATTGTTAAGTGAATCACCAAAGTTATTAAATTAGCAACACTAATTAAGTGAATCTGGCTTCTCCATTGATTCTGCTTGTCAGACTGTCACAATAGGGACAGTCCCTGGGATACTGCCACCATCATAAGTACATGCCAGTTGCCAAGTGTCTGAATTTTGATCAGTGGCCAAGGTTGAGAAGCAAGCCTTACATACATGAGCCATGGTGGTGCAGTGGTTAGAGTGCAGTGCTGTAATGGTTGTAAGGGTTAAAAAATGCTCAGAAGTCACTTTTTTTCAGTGCTGTTGCATACAAGAAGTTACATTTCCGTGTCCAGCATTCCAAAGAGATTCAGAAAAACTCTTAGATTAGGACTATGGATTTGTGCAGTGGTGGTATTCACATTTTTTTATTACTGGTTCTATGGGTGTGGATTGGTGGGCATGGCTTGGTGGGCATGGCAGGGGAAGAATACTGCAAAATCCTCATTCCCTCCCCACCCTCACTAACCTGCTTTCCAGCTCTATTCTCTTGTGCAGGGCAACCAAAGATCCAAAATTTAGAGGAACAAACAATCCAAAATTTAGAGGAACAAGGTATAAGGATGAATTGGTTTTCATATGCGCAAATACACTCAAGATATCTTGAAGATTTTAAAACGGAAGGATTCTATGATAAACAGACTGATTTAGATAAGATATTGATGGGTACTGATGAGAAAGTGATTAAAAAGTTATATGGTTATTTATTGGGAATTAAGCTAGAGGAAGAACAAGTTAAAGAAACTATGATTGCATGGGGGAAGAATTTTGGATATGGAATTGATTTAGAGCAATGGCAAAAATTGTGGTCTCAAAATTATAAAATGACAATGTCAATAGCATATAAAGAAAACTTGTATAAGATGTTTTACAGGTGGCACCTTCCCCCAACAAGAATAGCAAGAATGTTCAAGAATAAATCTGAAAAATGTTGGAAATGTCATCAGATACCTGGCTCATACTATCATATGTGGTGGACTTGTGAGAATGCTAGAAAATATTGGACTAAAATTCACATGTGGTTGGAAAAAATGACAAAGAAACACATAGACTTGAAGCCAGAGATCTTTTTATTGGGAATTTTACCTGATATATATAATAAAGACTTGAAATATTTGATTGTAAATGTATTAATGGCGGCTAGGATTGTATTTGCTAAAAACTGGAAGAATGAGAAAATACCATTGCAGGAAGAAATTATTAAGAAAATATTGGAATGTGCTGAGATGAGTAGATTGACATTTGAAATTAGAGAACAAGAAGATAAACAATTTTATGCAATTTGGGGTTTTTTTTATCAATGGTTAGATGATAAAATACAATAATAGAGCATTAATATTATATATATGAAGAGTTTTTTAGGATTGATTTGTTATGATTATACGACAAATTGTTTGAAGTATTGTTATCTCGCAAAGCATGAATGATTAAAAGTATAGTCAGAAAAAAAAAAAAATTTATTTTTTTCTTTAGTAATATTAGAATATGGATTGACAATATGAGTGGTTATGCAATATAATTGTAATTGACACTATAAAATGAATGCACAAAACTGATGAACCAACCGATACACCGGAAGTATATATGAGAGTAGATGTTTTTAATGTTTTGTATGTTTGTTTGTTTGTAGAAAATTAATAAAAACTTTAAAAAAAAAAAAAAAACAAAGAAGATCCAGCCAATCATCTGGGACTTGATGGAAGGCAGAGAATAGATGGGGTTGGTGGGGCCAATCAGAAGTGGTATTGGACGGTTTTCCAAACTACTCAAAATTTCCACTACCGGTTTCCAGAACTGGTCCAAACCTGCTGAATACCCACCTCTGGATTCCTGGGATATTTGCATGCTGCCAATGAATCATTCTGGCAAACTCTCAAAGATAAACAAGATAAACACTGAGTGCCATTTCTCATAGCAGAACAGCTGAAGGTGATGGTGAAAACCACAGTGGCACCAGTGTCATTAAGGGTCTCTCTGCCAAGGGGTATTTAACAAGGTTTTGTTCAGAAGCTGTTTGATGGCTTTTCTCCAGGCAGGCTACAAGCAAAGAAATTTAGCTTCTGTAACTTACCATGATTGATATGGACTCCCCCTGAACGAAGAGCCCCCGCCCAGATGTGCTGGACAAAGAACATCAATTATCTTCAATCAAGCAATGCCTTTTTAGAAAGCTTCCCTAAGATTTTCCAGAAAAGTAAGATAGGGATGATCTTGGATCATTGCTTGGCTGACCGCAACAAATTAGTCAAAGGGAAGGCTTAATTCGAGCCAACGTTCCATAACGATAATTACAATGATGTTAGGTGGTGGACTATGCTTCAATGAAAGCCAATGCAAGGGGTTAATGTGTGAGTGTTTAGAAGAATCCTTGTTGGGCTAACCACAAAAACAAATAGCTCAAGTGGGGGGAAAACATTTCCAAAGAACTATTGTGGTTTGCCAGCAACCGGCGCAGACAGCAGCGGAGTTGGACAGTGAGGAAGAAAGGGTCAGGGAGTCTGGGGAGGACTCAGATGTGGGTCCTGCATCTGATGCAGGGATAGGGCCAGGACCATTTGGGAGTTGTGTGCTGACTCTGGAGCCTCCAAAGTCTGGCAGCAGCGAAGCAGAGGAACAAGGGGAGCCTGTCCCCAGCGTGTGTGTGCGCAGAGCTGCTAGAAGGCGAGAGCAGCTGAGACAAAAGGGGTGACTCGGGAGTAATGCTGGGAGGTGATTGTCCCTCCCATAAGGGATAAAAGTCAGACCTCAATGACAAAAGCTTTGCAAGAAGTAAAATTAGTTCAATAGATTCCGAGTCCTCCTTGAAGCTCTGGTTGGTTTTTTCTGGTATTTCAGCTGGTTTCTGTAATAATTGGGTACTTCTGTTTTTGGCAACATTCCACAGCACTGAAAGGAGTGTGCTTATCTTGGGGAACTGTTTATAATTAGTTCTGGCTGGGAAAGAAAGTAATTCCCAGTGTTGCAATAAAATAGGTTTTGCTGTTAAAACAAGTTTGATATTAATTCCATTTGATGAAGCCTGGGTCAGAACAGGAATGCCTTCCTTCTAGAAAAGAGTAGGAAACATTTTATGCTAAAGGAGAGTTGGATACTGTATGACAGGGGTGTCAAACTCAAGGCCCATGGGCCAGAAGTCACCTGTGGGGTTTTTAGATCTGGCCCATAGGGCCACCCTGGAAACAGTGAAGGACCGGCCCATGGTGCCTCCTCCCAATGAAGCTTGGGAGGGTTGCACATGGCCCTCCTGAGCTCTGTTTTCTCTGGCAGAGGGCTGCAGGACATGGAGCTGGCTATGCCCACTCAGCCCCCCAAAATCAAACCCAACCCCAATGCGGCCCTCAATGACATCGAGTTTGACACTCCTGGCATATGAGAAGAAGCATTTCCCAACATTTCTTTCCCCTAAAGGAACCATACTTCTGAACTGAGGGGTAAACTGGCAAATTTCCAGTGGCATTTTTATTGTTGTTTCCTTTTGTGAAAAACAAGGATGAAAATGAAACTTTCCTCTGGGAGTCCCAAAGCTGCTTTTTTTCAAGCAGCAACTGGACTTTCTGGTTTTTTCTTTTAAGACATTTCGCTTCTCATCCAAGAAGCTCCTTCAGCTCTGTCTAGATGGTGGGGAATGGAAGGATTTGTATTCCTTGCAGACAGCTGGTCATTTGCAACCTTTTAGAGAGTTGTTGAGGCCACTTGGAGGTTTATCTGTGACTTTAGGGTCGCCTGAGTGGTGCAAATGGGTGTGGAGCCTTCTTGGAACTGTTGAAAGGACTGTGTTGTAGATTGGAAATAAATGGTGTCCTTTGGGATAATCGTAACCTGGATGACTAAGAATCTCCACAGATACTACCTCTGGGAGGCAATCCATCCAAAACTATGTCCCTAGCATAGCACTCATGTCTGAAGCACTGAGGCACTTCCAGGTTGAAAGGATTATCTAATTACATTATCATTGTCTGGGGAATGTCCAGCTGGGAGGTCCTTCCATGTCCCTGGCAGGAGCTAGAAGAAAGGATGAGAGCTCAACCTTGCCCATGGCAGCACTCAGATCTCAAACATGGCCTTGGAGCAAAGGTGGTATTCAGCAGGTTCTGACCAGTTCTGGAGAACTGGTAGCAGAAACTTTGAGTAGCTCAGAGAACCGGCAAATACCAACTCTGACTGGTGATTTTACAGTATCTGTCCCCTGCCATGCCCACCAAGCCATGCTCACAGAACCAGTAGTAAAAAAAATTGAATCCCACCACTGGCTTGCTGACTTCCTACCCAACACTACAAGCTGCCATGCTCCTCAACCGTGCCCCTAAAATCAAGTTATTTTGGCAGCCAAATTTGGGGCCATGGAGGATTAGTTAAAAGAACTACCTGTTTTGGAAAAGTTTATGCAAAGGTTTCCATATTTTCATGTACTCTGTCATGTTAGGTTTAGAACACATATTGAAAGAACACATACTGAAAGATAAGAGCATTATGGTTTGTATATTGCCTTGATATTAATTTGGTAAATTTCTATCAAAATGTGACTTGAATAACCTCAACTTGTAATATGTCCCCAAACCTTGCCAAATCTCCTAGAAAAGACCTTAGATGACTAATCTGTACCTTATTCTCCAAAATAATTCAAAGATTCAATTTCAGTATTCAATTTCTTTGAACATGCCTGAAGCTTTTCAACGCTCAGCTATATGGTGAGAATTGAATAATGTAGCCACAGCTGGTCAACAAGCAAGATTTGACTAAAATCCCATCTTATGTTAGTGTAGAAATAGCCATGGCATTAACAGTAGCAGTGAGATATCCACAATTCCTATTTAACATCTCCAGTTCTAAAAATTCTTTCACAAAGAAGAACTAAAAAAAAAATATCCCAGCAATTTTAACTCTAGTCTTTTCATTGGTGCCAGTAAACTTTCTCATTTATTGGGCACTGCATTCACAAACCACGGGTCAAAGAATTTTGATCATTGCCAAATCCTTCCTTGCTTTCCCATAGTCCTAATTTCATGGATATTAACAGCAGTCTATGCTCATAATCTATTTTCATTTTGCTCTATTTTGCATGGTTATTAGACTCCATTCTTAATTTTGTAGAGGCCTTGATTCCTTTTGCCGCTTATGGCCATGGTACAGATTTAGTGCTCACCAGGCTAGCAATTGCTCCATGTGATAATTCTTTGGTATTCAAATCGAGAAACATCATTTTCCACTAATGGCACTGGTTTGCTTTCTCCTAGGTTAAATAAAACCTTATATGTGTGAAAATTAGATGTAGGAATTCACATGAGTTCTTACTGACTGGCAATCTTCACATGCTTCAGGGTGTATTAATAAAAGAATCTTCAAGACAAGGAATAATGGATGGAAACTGATCAAGGAGAGACTCAATCTGGAAATAAGGAGGAATTTTCTGACAGTGAGAACAATCAACCCATGGAACAGAAGTTGCCCTCAGAAGTTGTGGGAGCTTCATCACTGGACGCTTTCAAGAAGAGACTGGACTGCCATTTGTCAGAAGTGGTGTGGGGTCTCCTGTTTGGGTGGGGGGTTGAACTAGATGATCTACATGGCCCCTCCCAAGTCTATTAGCAAGGATAAAACTGAAAATGTTACAAGGATAAATCTTGGCCACTTTACGACTTGTGGACTTCAACTCCCAGAATTCTTCAGCCAGCTGAGCAATTCTGGGAGTTGAAGTCCACAAGTCATAAAGTCTGGCCAAAGTTGGGGACTTCTGTATTGATGTCTTTGAGAAGTAGTCCCAAAGGTACTTTTTCAAGAGGCAACTGGACTTTCTGCTTTTTCTTTGAAGATATTTCGCTTCTCATCTAAAGAAGCTTCTTGGATGAGAAGCAAAACATCTTCAAATAAAAACCAAGGAAGTCTAGTTGCCTCTTGAAAAAGCACCTTTGAGATGACCATGATCTGGATGACTGAGAATCTCCATAGGCATTTATTTAAGAAGTACTTGATTGGGTAAGTGGTTCTCACAATTTATTAACCCACAAACCCAAACAAACCAGATGTGATGGATTGTGTCTACAAAGAGGGAGGTGGACTACAGTGAAGTGACCAGTTTCCAAGAAGGAAGCTGCTCATTCCAAGGAAGTGAGTGAAACAAGAGGCAGCCCAGTTCACAGCTGGATAAGAGAAAGGGGAAGAAAGTTAGGATAGCCAATCTTTGGAATCTTGCAGGGAATATCAGTTAGGGTGCAAGTATAAAGTATTTAGTCTGGCAAAATTCTGTCTATAGAGTGTGAGCAAATAGAGAACTGAACTCTGGATGGATTGTTCTTTACTGTTCTTGGGCTTAGTCCATCAAATTTATGGCTTAGCATAGTAGGTGAACCTAGAAAGTTAAAGGGCAGTTAAAACATGACCCAGATAGTTGTTTTCCAAGGTCCTCTGTGACTTTCCATACCAATCACGTCTTATAGAACTTGATCACCAATCCAGCTGAAAATATCAGAGAAGGACCATCCAAAGCTTCCATCAGCTTGTAAGCCCAGACAGAGGTCTCCCCATAATTGGATGATTTGTTCAGAATGATCAAAACCATCACAACCCTGGGATGGAAGTTCTTCCCTAGCACACATCTACGAGTTTCACAATGCGCGCGCACACACAGAAAGATGAAGCATGAACCCTAGTGCTAGGTTCATCTTTGGCCTTCATCTCGACCCTGTGCAGCCAAGGACATTGAGTGGGGATGTCCATGAAAGGCTGCCTCTACTGTTGGACAGAATAAAGACATCCAGAATTGATGATTGAGTCAGTTCAGCTCACCTTCCCATCTTCCAAAGCAAGATTCAATCATTTTAAAGTCCACAGACTGAAGATTCCACAGATGTTCTGAAGATTAATTCCATCTGACATTTCAATGTGCTTCCTACTCAGAATAAGGCTTCAAATAAAATATAGTCAGTATTTTATTCTGAAATGATTTTTGACTGATATGAAAAATATACATTTAGGTTGAGATAGTGACATTCTCCTTAACGTGGCTATCAGAGGTGGTATTCAGCAAATTCTGTCCAGCTCTGGAGAACCGGTAGCAGGAATTTTGAGTAGTTTGGAGAACTGAGAATCCCACCTCTGACTGGCTCTGCCCCCATTTATTCTCTGCCTCCAGAGTCCCATCTGATTGGCTGGGTCTTCTTTTGTTGTCCTGCACAGGAGAATGGAGCTGGAAAGCAGGTTAGTGGGGTGGGGAGGGAATGGGGATTTTGCAGTATTCTTCCCCTGGATTGGATGGGAATGCAGATTTTACAGTATTCTTCCCCTGCCATGCTCACCAAGCCACACCCCACCCACCAAGCCACGCCCATAGAACCAGTAGTAAAAATTTTTGAATCCCACCACTGGTGGATATGTGAAATAGATTAAAGGGAAAGGATCAGTGGTTCTCAACCTATGGTCCACAGACTCTTGGGGGTGGAGGAAATGTCATCGCAGGGGGTCCATGAAGAAATGTTATGATTTAAATCTTGAGTTAAGTCTTGGAGCTCTATGGCCATAATTCCATGGCCACAAAATATATCTCTGTGGTGAAGAGAAGGTTGAGAACCACTGATCTTGATGAAAGTTAACTCAACTTACAACAATCCATTTAGTGAATGTTCAAATTTGCAACAGCAGTGAAAAAAGCAACTTTGTCATGTCCTTGGTAGAGTCTGGACTCTGAGGGAGAGGAGGAACAGCCTGTGTGTTGGCTGTTGGAGTGGGAGTGGAGGTGTGGCTCCAGAGGTTGTGGAAGAATCTGGGGAAGGGCAGAGGCCAGCTAGGCAGTCAGAGGAAGAACCAGACCCATCCCCTCTTCTTCCTAGGACACGCAGGGAGGAATGGAGAAGGAAACTTCTCTATTCTTTTGGCTTGCGAGAGAGGAAGTGGCCATGATCCCCCTCATTGGTTGCAGCTGGGGAGAATAGTATATAAGAGAGATGGTTACAACACAGCATTGGCAGAAGCAAAGCATGTTTTATTTTGGGCTGAAGTTATCTTGGTTGGTGTCCTTCCAACAGACTGTGCCTTGTTATCTCCTTGAATCTGGTAATTACTTATCCTGGTCTGATGTGGAATTTCCTTCATTGTAGTTTGTTTGGTTTTTTATTTCACCTCGATCTGCTCATTAAATTAGGACTGCATTGCTTTCTTTTGAAGGCTATTTTTGAATAAGTTTAATCTCCAACTAAGAATTATTGAACAATGGGGCCAAGTTGGAGGCATTAAAGGACATTTATTTACATTTTGGAGTGTGTTACATTTGTGTTATACTCCAGATCATCATAGACTTATGGTTGTTTTTCAACCATTGCAGCATCCTTGAGGTCACATGACCAAGATTTGGATGCTTGCCATATGGCTCATATTTATGACGGTTGCACAGTGTTTCTTAATAATTGGGTTATTCACTGCAGTGATTCACTTCACCATGGTGGTGAGAAAAGTCGTAAAATGGTGCAAAACTCACTTAATACAGGTCCCGCTTAGCAACATAAAATTTGGACTCAATTATGGCTGTATGTTGAGGACTACGTGTATCATTTTCTTCTGGACAATTTTCATAACATACGATCTAAATGCAGCCTGAATTTAAGATCTCCCAATCACTTAAAACATTAAAAGCAACTTAGCAAAACATTCATTCTTTCCATTTTTTTCCAGGACTGCAGAAAAAACAATTGCTACCAACCTGCCTTCCATTGAGGACCTGTATACTGCACGGGTCGAAAAGAGGACTGTGAAAATATCTACAGACTCCTCACATCCTGGACATAAATTGTTTCAACTCCTACCCTCAAAACGACGCTATAGAGCCCTGCACACCAGAACAACGAGACACAGGACGTTTTTTTCCGAATGCCATCACTCTGCTAAACAAATAATTCCCTCAACACTGTCCACCTGTTTACTAAGTCTGCACTACTACTACTATTAACCATTCCTTGTTGCCCATCCCCTCCCACTTGTGACTGTATGACTGTAACTTTGTCACTTGAATCCTTACGATTTAAATTGACTGTTTCCTAGTATGATTTGATTGCTTATTGTACCCTAAGACTATTATGAAGTGTTGTACCTTATGATTCTTGACTCTTGATGAATGTATCTTTTCTTTTATGTACAGAGAGCATTTGCACCAAGACAAATTCCTTGTGTGTCCAATCACACTTGGCCAATAAAGCTATTCAATTCCATTCCATTCCATTCCATTCCATTCCATTCCATTATATTACAGGTACCTTCAGAACTGCTTTGTCGATAGACAGGAGTAATGTGTATTATTAGCAAGAGAAATGTTTTAAATCATTCCCTGGACAGATTATGATAAACTGGGGAATGGCAGCAGGATATATATATATATATGTGTGTGTGTGTGTGCTGTTCAGCATATATATATATATATATATTTGGATGGAAACAAATGAATTATTACCCAAATTTTTCATAGGATGTTCAAACAGTATTAAATGCATTAAATACAATTAGTCTTCCAGAAAACACAGCTAGGAAACCCCCACTGTTTTTATATATCTTTAGAAAAAGGAGAGCTGCGATAAATTGGAGAAGAAATCTTAAGAAACAGATAATTAGTGGGGAAACAAAGTGTTTAACTGAGCTAGGGCTGAAGAAATTTCCAGGCTGTGCACCGTGAACTGATTCATATTTCGTGTCAAGCAACTGCTCTGCCGAATGTGTCGGTTAAATAAATGGAACAGCCAAGCCTCCCCACACAAACTGAGCTGTCCTACATTATTGTCACCTCAATTATTTAACATCTTTCCCCCCCCCCTAGTTCACAAGTCTGGAAATGTATTAAGCTGTAACTGTAAATGAATGGAGAGTCTCCGAAGTGGGGGGGGGCGGGGGAATTCTTTTTTTTTTTTAATGGCCTATTTCAAATTCTAGTCTCTTGTTCATAAATGCCATTTTCTGGGAGATGGATTTGTTTGTTTTTCTGTTTATTTTAATTTGAACAGCCTAAGGTGATTCAGATTGGAATCACATCAGTAGGCCTTTCCTTGTTCCCGCAGACTGGGGATGAGGTTAAGGATGGGATTCTCAATGGGAAATCTATAAAGCAGCAAGAATATTGTGGTTAGCCGATAGCAGGTGCAGACGGCTGAGGAGAGCGAGGACTCAGATGAGGGGCCAGGACCATTAGGGAGTGGACTGCTGCCTTCAGAGATTGTGGGGGCTGGCAGCAGCGATGAGGAGGTTCCTGAGGAGCCTGTGCTCAGTGCACATGCACACAAGATTGCTCAGAGGAAAGAGCAGCTACAACAGCACGGGCGACTCAGGAGTAAGGCTGCAAGGTAATGGCTCCTCCCTCAAGAGGATAAAAGCCAGCTGTGAAACTAACCTTCTTTGCAGAAGGCAAAGACGTTTTGAAACTCCAGCCTCATGGACATTCCAGTGTCCTGAGTTTGTATTTGAAGATTCTTATTTTGCAAATTATTTCTTGTCTGTTATCTTTTGGCAAGGCTTGCTCAGTTTGGAAAGGCTTGTGCTTATCAGAGCTAGTTATTTTGTAAAAGCATTACAAGGTTTCTGTTCTTTTTGATTTGTGTTTGATTTGTCGGAAAAGGGTGTGGGTCAGAACAAAGAAGTAGCAGAGAGAAGACTGAGGGCAACAGAAAAAGCTTAGGGCAGTGTTTAGAAGTGGCTGGTGAATTCTGGGAGTTGAAGTCCACTCACCTTAAAGTTGGCAAGTTTGAAAAAAAAATACGAAAAAGATGCAAAAAGAGGTTGAGACCTTTGAAAGAGTGCAGAGAAGAGCAACAAAGACAATTAGAGGGCTGGAGAAGAAAACATCTAATAAACAATTGAAGGAACTACCTGTCAACTCATAAAACATTCCTATGCCTGTCTTAGTAGTTGCCATTAAAAAAAAGGGGAGGGAGGAAGGAAATCTGGAAGAGCAGTTGAAAGCAGAAGTACATTCCAACTCTTATCTTTAAAAGATTTTTGCCCACAAATTTATTTAAATGGAGAACGTGAATGATGACACCCAGCCTGTGAATGTGCTCAATTGGAGAATCTGGTTTATGAGACACCCATTGGAGAGAGGGGGAAACAGGGTCACAGGGGACTGTAAATTATGTATACCAGAGTTGGCTTCATACAGGGCAGTGCCAGTATGTCACCTCTAATAAATCCTTTGAAGTTTTTCAAAGTTTGGCTTGAGAATCATGATTTAATTAGAGTGATTGCTGGAATCCTGACACTACTATGTTTCCTGAAAATATGACCTGCTCTGAAAAGAAGCCCTACCCTGATTTTCATGCCTATGTCTAATATAAACCCTACCCCCAAAATAAGCCCTAGTTAAGCCCTGCCCATCATCTGGTTGTATAAGCTAGGACCAGGTGCATGCATAAAAATCAAGCTAGGGCAGGGGTGGAGTTGCCCTACATGCCCTATGCCCGCTTGTACATAAGGGCCACCACAGCTGTGGGAGGCCTGGCTGCGATGGTCCTAAAGTAAGTGGGTAAGACTTCCCCTGAAAATAAGACCTGATGTTTATTTTAGGGCCCAAAAGAAAATAAGTCCAGGTCTTATTTTAGGGGGAAATACAGTAGGTGTGTCTAGTCTAACAAAAAGAAGGACTAGGGGTGATATGATAGGATTCTTCCAGTACTGAAGGGCTGTCACAAAGAAGAGGGAGCCAACTTATTTTCCAGGGCATGCAAGAAATAATGGGTGGAAGATTAAAGATATATCCAACTTAGAACTGAGGACAAATTTCGTGTCAGTGAGAACAATTAATCAGTGGAACAGTTTGCATCCAGAAGTTCTGGGTATTCCATCACTGGAGGTTTTCAAGGAGAGACTGGACAGCCATTTGTCCAGAATGATATAGAACAGTGGTGTCTAACCTTTTTGGGCTCCTGTGCCAAAAATTGTGTGTGCACTAGTGCGCATACACTCACATGCCAGAACCCAGAATTCAATGCATGCCCTCCAAGCCCCCTGCACATGTGCATGCAATTCTCCCCACCACCACCCCCTTACCTGCACTGCGTCTCACAACTGATTTTTTGGCTAGTTGGAGGCCTTTTTCAGCCTCCCCAAGGCTTGGAAAAGCCTCTGCAAGGCTTTTCAGGATGAATAATATGCCCGTTTTGTCACTTCCTGTAATACCAGAAGTGATGAAATGGGCATATTATTCAGCCTGAAAATAATTGGGGAGGAGAAATAATTGGGGAAAATCCTTGGGGAGGCCAAAAAAGGCCTGAAACCAGCAGAAAAATCAGCTGTCAGGCATATTATGCGCAGTGAGGTAAGTTTTCTTGCGGCTCGCATGCAGGCACAAATGGCATGCCGTAGGCTCACCATCATGGGTATAGAATCACCTGCCATGAACACGGGGTTGGATTAAAAGACCTCCAAGATCCCTTCCAACCCTATTATTCTATGTTCAATGATTAGATAACAATTTTTCCCAGGCAAAGTTGGTCTGCAGGGCTTAGAGTCTTCAGAACCATCTGAACCAAGTGAAAAGAATTCTCTTTTCTTGGCTTGTTTTTTTGTTTAAAAAAACCCTCCCTTTTCTTTGCCTATTTCAACAGTGTATTGATTAATTAATTTAGAGGCAATGAGCAAATTAAAAAGCATGACAGAAAATATTTGGGAAACAACAGAAAGTGGATTAGGAGAACAAATGTGGTAAAACAACAGGTAAATAGGCTAAAGCCAATAAAATACAATAAAGTATTTTTATATATGGGTATGAACAGCTGTATTAAGGGAATAAATTGTATTGGGTTGCTAACTTTATAGCCCCTCAAACATCCAAGCACTGCAGGTTTAAATGAGTTTAAAGCCATTAATTTCTGATGGTACTTGCAGGAGAACAAAAGCGAGCATCTTTCTGAGAAATTTCAGTGGAATTGTGTGGCTAATAAAAATTGTGTAATCTTGGTCTCAGGCTAATAAATATGCCTACCAAGAAGAAGGTATATCAGGACTGATCCCCTTTTCCTTTTTTCCCCTGGATTTCCATTATTGTAATCTTTTCCTAAATTTGCTATTGCATTGAAATCACCTAGCAGGCATATATTCTCATATTCATGTTCTAGTAATTTTCTGTATAGTTTGGTATAAATTTTTTCTTGTTCAATTTCTGTAGTTTAGTTATCATTTTTTTCCTCTTAATTTGTGAATTTAATCCATTGCTGTTGATCCCTAAACCTGACATAATGAATAGAGCACCAGAATATGAACTAAGGATTCAGCAGCTAATTCTGAGCACAGTGTAGCCCAGTGGTGGCTAATTTTTTTCGGCTCCCGTGCCAATAATTGCATGCATGCTTGCTTGCATATGCTTGCATGCCAGTACCCAGAAAGCGATGCATGCTGGTCGTCCCATGCCCCCTGCACATGCACGCAGAACTCCTTCCTTGTGTGCTGTGCATCTCTGCACATGTGTGTGCAATTCACCCTCACATGCTGTGCATCTGCACATGCGCACACAATTCCCCCTTTGCAGGCCGCATGTCTTTGTGCATGCGCAAACATCTCCCATGCACACTCCCTCTACCCTCTGCACATGTATGCCAGATACCCAGGGGTGGGATTCACAGTTTTTAACAACTGATTCTGTGGGTGTGTCTTAGTTGGTGGGCGTGACTTGGTAGTCATGAGACTAGGTGGACATGGGTTGGTGGTCATGTTACTGGCTGGGTGTGGCCAACTCAATATCACTCACATCGAGGCACGCATGTGGCCTTGCCTGGCCTCTCGCAACTGTGAGGATGCTGCAACAGTTGTAAGTGTGAAAAATGGTCATAAGTCACTTTTTCCAGTGCCATTGTAACTTTGAATGATCACTCTGCACAAGCAAAGTACCAGCAAGGAGGGAAAAATAACTCCAGAGAAGTTCCTGAAATCTAGTCCTGCCAAGAATGTAATAAGGATTAATGGAGAGGCGGAGAGTTGCTTGCTATAAGCAACACCAGAAACACCCTACAATCAGCTGTTGGGTGGCAGCACGTGTGTGCATGAGCAGTGGAGTCTTCCGGGCGACCTCTCACATGCGGGGGGAAATGAGTCTGCGTGCGACTTCTGGCACGCATGGCATAGGTTCGCCAACCTGGGTATAGGCCAAAG
Organism: Laticauda colubrina; assembly: GCA_015471245.1. NCBI lineage: Eukaryota > Metazoa > Chordata > Lepidosauria > Squamata > Elapidae > Laticauda > Laticauda colubrina. The sequence continues at coordinate 13,358,299 of BLBF01000058.1, forward strand.
CAATGTAAATAAGGATTGCAGGTAGTCCTTGACTTATGACCACAGTGGAGCCCAAAATGCCTGTTGTTTAAGTGAGACAGTTAAGTGAATTTTGTTCCATTTTATGGCTTTTCTTTCCACAGTTGTAAAGTGAATTGCTGCAGCTGTTAAGTGAGTAACATGGTTGTTAAGTGAACTGGGCTTCCCCGTTGATTTTTGCTTTTCAGAAGGTCACCAAAAACCTGGCCCCAGGACACTGCAACCATCATAAATATGAGTCAGTCAGCAAACATTTGAATTTTGACCGTGGGACTATGGGGTTGCTGTAACGGTCACGAGTGTGAAAAATGATGGTAATTCAATGTTTTTCAATGGTGTTGTAACTTTGAATGGCCACTAAATGGACTGTTGTAAGTCAATGACCATTTGTATTTGTAAGAACTCTTGTCCACAAATGTTGAGGATAGGCCATGAAATCCTGCTGGTGTCTCAGTACTTCATGTTAAGTCAGGTCATAGGATAATCAATACAAGGACTGCAAGAACACAAATTACAACAAGATATCTTACTCAAGATATCTTACCCCAAACTCGGTTACAATCAGGGGTGGGTTGCTGGGGGTTAAGAGGGGTTTGGGAAAGCCCCTAGCTTTCCGATCTAAGTATAGTATATAAAATCATACATTGCAATGTCCTACCTGTCAATGAATACTTCAGCTTCAACCATAAGAGCACACAATAGATACAAACTCAAGGTAAACCGCACCAAACTTGATTGCAGGAAATACGACTTCAGCAACAGAGGGGTCAATGTCTGGATTACTCTGCCTGACTCTGTGGTTTCTTCCCCAAACCCCAAAAACTTTAATCTTAGACTGTTGACCTCACCCTTTTTCTTAGAGGTCTCTGTAGGGGGCGTACATAAGCGCACCAACGTGCCTACCGTCCCTGTCTTATTGTTTCTTTTATTTTTCTTATATGTATCCATGTATTCATAACTATGTTTTTACTTATACCTATTATCTTGTAAACAATTGACAAACCAAATAAAATAAAATAAATAGCTGAGATTCTGTGCAGTTGGGAGAACCCCCAAACCCCACTTCTGGCTGGCCCCACCCACCCAGCTCCACCCCTCCCAGAAGTCCCCACACAGCCCACTTTGGATGTAGGTAAGTGCAGGGCACGGCGGAGACTCAGGGAGGGTGAAAAGCAGGCCTCCTGGAAGTTTGGGAAGGCTGGAAATGGACCTGTTTGTGAGGTCATTTTTGCCCTCCTGGAGGCTCAAGGAAAGCCTTCGGAGCCTGGGGAGGGCAAAATTGCCCCCCGCCGTGGTGCAGGAGGCGGACTAGGCCACCCCCACCATGGTTCACTCACCCAGCAACCAGACAGAGGACTGTTTGCTAAAATTTTTGAAGCCCATCCCTGTTTACAATGCCTGTGATATATATTTGCAGGAAGCTCGTATGTCTATGACTAAGGACAAATATGATATGATTAGCATCTCCATTTGCAAGTCCACAGTAAACAAAACAAAACAAAAAAATGTCTAGATTCCCAGAATCTTTCACAATTGCTGTAAACAACAACACTTAAAATAGTAACATACATTTACTTATTTGTTTTTTAAAGGTTGTTTGGATGAAATATCTCCATTTCAGCCTTGCCAAAATCTTCCTTTGCACATGTTATACACTCCTAATTACACAGCAACAACCCATTAATTAAAAATAGTAATTAAAATCATACTGCTGAAATGTAACTTTGATTCAAATTAGCTTTGCATCTAATTTTATTAAAGAAACATGCCCCCCCGTTAAAAAAAAAAAAAGGGGATCCCAGAGTGGTTCTAGACATATTCTTTTTCACGTTTTGCCTTTCTTTAGTAAGTAGAGAAGGGCTCCCTCTGCACTTTGTAAAAGAAAAAGACTTGGTGGTGCTCTATTTTCACGGAAGTCAATCATTTGTTTGCACACCTATGCGATACTGTGAGCATTGTTACTTTCTGTTCTTATGATTCAAAGGCTAAGGAAGGGATTCTGTGCATTCAACCAAACTGATTTGGTGCTCACTGGATGCAGTGATGTGTCTTTCACTTAGTGCTTTTATTAGCAGACCAAGGCTCTGATTTAAGCTAGCTTTGAACCATTGGGACTGCTGGGGCTAAGGGAGTTCTGGAGAAAAGGCCTTCAGAAGGCCTTCCAGAAACAAACAAGCAAACAAACATCTACCCATGTCTGTCTGTCTGTCTGTCTATCATCTATCTATATTTCTCTATCTTCTATCACCTGTTTATCATCTCTCTATCATCTATCAATTTCTATCTAACACTATCTTTATCATCTATATAATCTGTCTGTCTGTCTGTCTGTCTGTCTATCTATCTATCTATCTATCTATCTATCCATCCAACTAACTATATCATCTATCTATCCATATCATCTGTCTGTCTGTCTGTCTGTCTGTCTGTCTGTCTGTCTGTCTGTCTGTCTGTCTGTCTGTCTGTCTGTCTATCTATCTATCTATCTATCTATCTATCTATCTATCTATCTATCTATCTACCTACCTACCTATCTATCTATCTATCTATCTATCTATCTATCATCTATCATTTATCGATATCATCTATCTGTCATCTATGTCAACTGTCATCTCTCCCTCTCTATATCATCTATCTCTCTATATCATTATCATCTATCTACATCATCTATCTATCATTTATCCATATCATCTATCATCTGTCATCTCTCTATTTATCTCCTCTCTATCTTCTATCATATATCTTTATCTATCATCTATCAACTTCTGTCTCGCTATATCTTTATCTCTATCTCTCTGATCTATCATTTATCAACTATGTACTATTTTACAAATAACTCAAGGAAACAAGATTATCCAACATACCTTCTTCCTTCTATTTTCTCTACAACAACCCAAGGAAGTGAGTTGGACTGAGAGAAAGTGACTGATCTAGAGTCAGCCAGCTGATTTTCATCATAAGAATGAAACTTGAACTCATGTTTTCTGCTTTCTGGACCACTAGATCAAACTGGCTCTCATTTTGGGAATTCCATGCTACCACCTCTTTCTTCTGTAGCCTCTATGACTTCACACTCTGAATAGGGAGGAGTAGGAGGTTTTAGCAAATTTATCTTCCAAAGAAATGTGCCTCTGATATGAATTGGGGGGGGGGTCCCCATTTTCAAGCTCAATTGTCCAACTAAAGGAACTTGATGATGCTTTTTCTACCTATCATACTTCTGCCAATAACACATCCAAAATAGAGAATAAAGGCTGCACAGAGTAGAGGTGTAAGAGAAGAGCAGGTAAACCTGGAGGACAGAGTTAAGCACATCATCAGCTTACAATTGTTATGTTCTCACAAACAGTCAAATCCAACCCCTCCTGAATTCCGTTGACAAGAATAGGATGGTATAGGATAGGATAGGATGAGATGGGATGGGATGGGAAGAGAGGGAAGGGGAGGGCAGAGGAGAGGAGAGAATAGAACATATGGAATATAGAATAGAATATAGAATAGAATATAGAATAGAATATAGAATAGAATATAGAGAATAGAATATAGAAAATAATAGAGTAGAGAAGAGTAGAACAGAATAGAACAGAATATTTTTTATTGGCCAAGTGTGATTGGACACACAAAGAATTTGCCTCCAGTATATAAGCTTACAGTATACATATAAACAGCACGTAATAAGTCATAGGTCCTAAACCATAGTTACAATCATTAATTGTAATGAATTGATACTTGGGCAATCTTGAGTATGAAATTCACAGGGAGTCACCAAGTATGCCATCAGCGGTGCCATCTTTAACACCATCTTTACCATTGTCTAGCGCCAATTTAGTGTTGAACTTGAGCTGACCAGATTCTTGTGTACAGGTTCAAGCAATAAATCCTCTATGCCAGGGGTGGGATTCAAAAATTTAACAACCGGTTCTGTAGGTATAGCTAAGGTGGTGGGCATGGCTTGGTGGTCATGTGACTGGGTCGACATGGCTTGGTGGTCATGTTATTGGCTGGGTATGGCCAGCTCAATATCCCTCACATTGAGGCACGCATCTTCTCGGCTGGCCTCTCATGACTTTGAGGATACTGCAACAGTTGTAAATGTGAAAAATGGCACTTTTTTAGTGCCATCGTAACTTTGAATGGTCACTCCACATGAGCAAAATACCAGCAAAGGAGGGGAAAGAAACTCCAGAGAAGTTCCAGAGACAGGAAGTCTTGTCCTGCCAAGAATGTAATAAGGGTTAAAGGAGAGGCAGTTTCTGTAAGCAACACCAGAATGTTTCCTTCCTGCCTTCCTTACAGGATTAGGCCAGTAATTTCTTCTAACACCCGGTTCTCCAAACTGCTTAGAATGGTAACAACTGGATCTAGTGAATAGGTGCGAACTGGTAGAATCCACTGCTGCTCTATGCTCCAGACTCCAGGATGTCCCTGATCCGTTGCAATTTACAGCATAGCCCACTTAATCTGTGTTAGCTGCATACCAATAGGGATCAAGATTCATCTGTTGTTCCAGGAGAATCCTCCAAGACAGGGGAAAAAAAATGTCAGAAAGATGTCAGCAATTGCAAAATTCAGCTTCACCCATTGGAAAGAAACTTCCAAATGCAATTTGCCAAGATGTAAAATGGAGCAGCATGTCCTCTGGAGGTATTTATCTCCCTGTCAGCTTTGTTTTGCCAAATGATCTTCAGTTAATAACTGTATACATGCCTGCGTACACGTTGCTCCTACGTAAAGACTATATTTAATGAAGTTCACATTCTCCTTTTTTTTTAAAAAAAGAAAAACCCTTACAAATCTTCTTGACTTTAATAGAATGCACCTCTAATTAATAGTGCTTAGCATCAGCAGCCCTAATCATTAATCCATATTCAATTTTTTTAAAAAACAAAAAGTCATTTGAAATGACTTCGGTGTGAAAATGGAAGCAAAAGCCTTCTATTGGAAAATAAAGGCTTGCTGAATCCCATTGCCCTTGGAATAAATCACTGTTTGATGAAAGCTAATTCCACATGGCCACACACAGGTGCCTCCTTACTACAGCAAGATGCAAGAGCCGAGAAAATTAGTTTGCCTTTAAATTTAATGGAAGGGGACCTTCACCTCCATATTTTAAGAAGTCTTTCAAGTAATCAAGTCACCTTAACTTCAGCTCAACTCCTGATGACTCAGATGGACGGAGTCATGAAGTTTTCATGGCTTAGTTTGGAAAAGAGTACACCATTGCCTTATGGGGTTTTTTGTGTGTGTTTGTCCTCAGCTTAGTGAACAGCTCTGGATTTCCAAAATAGTAATCTATCCAAGGGCTAAACAAGGCCAATCTTCTACAACAGAGGTCTTCATGGCAGTGTCACACGACATATTGGGACTTTTTACCCCTTCGCTAAACCGGGCATGGGCGTGGCCAGTGCGTGATGCATCCGGCCCATGGGATGAGAGTTTGACAACCCTGTTCTATAACTTTCAAGATCATCCAACATTGGCTACTTGATCACTTACCTGGACAAAGACCAGGTAGAGCCAAATGTTATTTATATTTGTATAAAGTCTGGAAAGGATTCCTGTTTTTGGGTTTTTTTTGAAATTTGTTGCACTTCTGACTCACATTTTGCCTGAGTTCCATCACTGCACAAGCCGTAGACTGAGGGATCCTTGATGCTTTCTGACCTTGGCTGTTTTCTTGCAGACATTTCATTACCCAAACTAGGTAACACTATCAATGCTTTGATGTTGTTACCTAGTTTGGGTAATGAAATCCCTGCAAGAAAACAGCCAAGCTCAGAGAGAACAAAGTACCCCTCATTTCATCCCTGAGCTACAAATATTCTCCTTTATTAAACCATAGTTTGTTGAACAAACCACTATGGCGGAACTGCTGCACTGTGCTAAGTCATTTTACAAATTTACAACTTTTACAAGTTTACCACTGGGAGAGGGACTTTGGAGTCCTAGTGGATGATCACTTTAATATGAACCAGCAATGTGAGGCAGCAGCCAGAAAAGTGAATACAATCCAAAAAACAGAGGTACAGAATCAAAATCATGTGAGGTATTAATACCATTTATAAAATCACCCCAGGAATACTGCATCCGATTTTAGTCACCACATTACAAAAGAGATGTTGAGATTTTGGAAAAAGTGCAGAGAAGAGCAGAAAAGTGATTAAAGACCTCGAGACTAAAACTGGAACCGTTACAGGATTTGGTCTAGTCTACAGAAAAGAAAAGTGACATGATAGCAGTTTCTAGTATTTGAGGGTCTGCCCCAAAGAAGAAATTAATTAATTTTCCGAAGCACCTGAAGGCAGGACAAGAAATAATGGTTGGAAACTAAATGAAGAGAGAAGCAACCTGAAATTTAGGAGAAACTTCATCACAGTGAGGATAATTAACTGGTGGAACAGTTTGCCTTCAAAAGTTGTGGGTGGTTTAGCCTTGAGGCTTTTAAAAAGAGATTGGACAGCCACTTATTTGAAATGGTATAGGGTTTCCTGTTAGAACAGGGGGTTGGACTAGAAGACCTTTAAGGTTCCTTCCAGCACTCTTCTCTCCCCTCCCATTCTAAACACAGTGGGTACAGCACCCAACAGGCTAGGCTAAAAACAGAGCAAACAACATTTTATCCTGACCAAATGGGAAAATTGGAGTTCAAAAAACTGAAATGAGCAAATATGTGGGATGCAAACTAAGCCATAATATGATTTGGTTGCTGTTGGCTGTTGGCTTATTTGCTATAGAAATCCAAGCACCATATTCAACAAACCACAGTTTAAGACTTAATGCGCTGCACAAACCAAGCCAACTGTGCTTTTCAGTAAACCATAATTAGCCAAGCCACAGTTTACCATGAAGTGCAAATTCCATTTATGTTGATTTCTAAACCAAGCAAACCTCCGTGGACAAGTCCTCTGGAAAACATTGGTGCAGCAAATTTGTGTTTCTGTTCCTGTCGTGTTACTAATTATAGCTGGTTCAATAATTCCCCGGAGAAGCAAGAAAGCAAAATATCATCCTGTCAAAGTGGATAAGACTGCATTTAAATGCATACATAATAAAGCACATGCAAAGAATTTGCTCTCAATGAAGTTATGTGGGTTTAAACTTGCAGGCATTTTAATGTAGTAGAGAAACTATTTTAAGCAGGAATGTGTCCAGATTTCATCTATAACAAAATTGACACAAGCGTACTCAAATCTCTTGACTTTAAAACACTTGTAGAGCATTTATTTTTAGAATTATTATTATTTCGTGGCAGAGAAAGACATTATTTTGAGCACTGATGATGTTACCTCGTTTGGTAATGAAATGTCTGCAAGAAAACAGCCAAGCTCAGAGAGCACCAAGGATCCCACAGTCATTCTCCTCCTCCTCCTCCTCTCCCGCTGCCTTCTAGCACTGATGATGGTACCTAATTTGATAATGAAACACCTGCAAGAAAACAACCAAGCTCAGGGAGCACCAAGGACCCCTCATTTCAACCCTGAGCTACAAATATTCTCTGTTATTAAAAGGCACTCATCCTCGACCATCAGACCAAAGAGGAAAGGATGCATATGTTTCATACATTTCTTTCAACCCTACATTTATGCAAGGAGAAATGATTGCGCTTATTTAATAACCGTCAGCTCCTATTCTGCTCCAGAGTTGTATGTAACACTCCGCATGAATGCCACCCTGAAAGGGACCCATGATTTGGTTCCTGAGCAGGATATAATTGTGTGAGAAGCATTGCAAGCAATAAATAGAGCAATAAACTATCAACACAAGAGTTTCGTCTTACTGATAAGATTGTCTGCTTGATTTAACTCAGAAACAGCGTGTCATCTTGTAGCCTCAGGACAGCCTATTTTGATTTGATACCACCAGTAATTACAAGGCTGTGGTTCTGAGTCTGGAGATCACAGGCAAAATTCTCACAAAATCTCACAGATACACCCCATTCCTCAACTGCAAAGCTTCACTCGCAACCAAGGGTGGGATTCTACCGGTTTGGACCGGTTCTATAGAACTGGTTGTTATCATTCTGTGATCAGCTGTTCTGATGATCAGCTGTGCCAGGAACCCCCTTGCTGTCTTACTGCTTGGCCCAGGAGGCTTCTTTTAGGCTCAGAAGGCAAGAAGGGACACGTGGGGGGGGCAGGGGGCAGGAGGGTGCTGTGTACCCCCTCTGCGCTCCATTTTTTGCCTTCCCGGTCCCCAGGGAAGCTTTCTGGGAGCAAAAACACCCCCCAGGTGGCAAAAAACTGGGGGGGGGGCCTGCAAAAAAAGAAGCCATACCCACCCAGTCACATGGCCACTCCCACTTAGCCACACCTAACTAGCCACGCCCACAGAACCAGTTGTTAAAAAATTTGAATCTCACCCCTGCTCACAAACCTCTATCCAATGTTCTCATTCTTCAATCCCATCAAATACTATATTGCAGACAGAGAACTATCATTTAAGCATCTAAGAACATGGGACCTGCAGCTTCTATAAATCACTTGCTTGGGAACAACAGCAGCAAAGCAGAGATTTTAGAGTAAGTAACACAAATGAATATAGGCTGCAGCGATCCTTTGTATCTTCAAAGAGTATTGATTTTTGTGATTCAGAAACCCATCGTTTGGCTACTGATTGGAAGCAGTCTTGAAGCATAGATGTTTTGCTAACAGGAGAAAAAGGGAGACGGGAGTAGAAACAGTATAAGAAACTATTGGGGTTTGTTCTGATATATTTTTATAGTCTGAAGATAGACACACATACATTCAATCCAGGATCATCTTTCATTGGAAACTCAATGGACAATTTCCTAGACGATCATCGATCAATCAACAGCCTCAAGCATTATCAGAATTGTGCATTCATTCATTCTTGAACATCCAGAAGGAGAAAAATTTACTCTGATTTTCTTTTAAGATCTTAATGTGAAGTTTAAAAAAAACATCAGTCCCTCGAGCAAATGTACCTAAGTTGGTTTTTTAACCCAATCAATCTGTTTTAATTGGGCCTTTGATCCTGTGGAAGAGAGCATTCATGTTAGCTAATGGGTGGGAACAATCCATAATGTCCACAGTCCTGGATTGTTAGCTGTTTTGCATCTATTCTGACCCAAACCCTTTTCCAGTAAGACAAACAATAACCAAAGGGGACAGAAACCTTTTAAAGAATCTTATGAATCCCTGGTTAAAAGGCTGCTGCAAATTAATTAACTTCAATAAGCACAAACCTTGCCAAAACTGTACGAGACTTCCAAGAATCACAGATAATAAATATTTCACAATACAAGAGTCTTCAAATACCAACTTAAGATACTCTAATGTCCACGAGGCTGAGTTTCAAAACATCTTTGCCTTCTGCAAAGAAAGTAGTTTCACAGCTGCCTTTTATCTTCTTGAAGGAGGGGCCATTACCTTGCAGCCTTACTCTCGAGTTGCCCATGCTGTTGCAGCTGCTCTTTCCTGTGAGCAGCCCTGAGTGCATGTGCACTTGGCACAGGCTCCTCGGGAACCTCCACATTGCTGCTGCCAGCCCCCACATTCTCTGAAGGCAGAAGTCCACTCCCTGATGGTCCTGGCCCCTCATCGGAGTCCTCGCTCTCCTCAGTCATCTGCACCTGTTGCATCCAAAAATGTATCCCAAGGTAAGTGGGGTATATTTAAGACATATATTTAAGACAGGATTCTATTTTTCTTTCCTAGCTAGACTGGCTCATCACTTGTTCAAATTATCCTTTCAATTGGGCAGAATCCAACTTTGTTTTCACTCCTGATTTTAGACAAACGCTTGGTGGATTCTAAGTCCTAATTTGGTCACTCTAGATTTACTGAAGAAGCTGGATTTGCATAAATCACAAGCTGTAAATTCTTGACTTATAACCATAACTGAGCTCAAAAATTTATGTTGCTAAGTGAGACAGATTTTTGCCTCATTTTATGACCTTTCTTACCACCATGGTTAAGTGAATCACAGCAGTTGTTAAGTAAGTAACAGGGTTGTTCAGTGAATTGGGTTTCCCCATTGACTGTGCTTGTTAGAAGCTGGCATGACTCTCTCATCATAAATATGAGTCAGTCACCAACCATCTGAATTTTGATCACGTGACCATGCAGATGCTGCAACAGTGGTGTGAAAAATGCTCATAAGACACTTTTTCAATGCTGTTGTAACTTTGAACAATCAGGAAATTAACTGTTGTAAGTCAAGGACTACCTGCAATTTGTAAATTTTGGTGATGAGATTTGTGTAGCAAAACTAAATAAACCAGATGGTGCCTTGGTTGATGTACAGATCCATCTCAAACATGCTGTTTAGACAAGCTTTCATAAAGTAAACAAAAAAATTATTACATGAAATACAGGAACTTTGTTTCAGCAGCATTAAAAATGCAGTATCCTGTTGTTTAATTCTGCTAGAAAAATCTTCCATTCATCATTTTTACCTAGTGCAAGTTGGTAAATATGAGATTCAAAGAACACAACAAAATAGATCCTGCAAATTCAATTGTTTAATTTCCCATACAGGCAAAAAGGCAGGATATAAGGAACAGAACAGAAAGAAAAGGATAGGATGGAATAGATAGGATAGGATAGAAGATATGGAATGGAATGGAATGGAATGGAATGGAATGGAATGGAATGGAATGGAGTAGAGTAGAGTAGAGTAGAGTAGAGTAGAGTAGAGTAGAGTAGAGTAGAGTAGAGTAGAGTAGAGTAGA
>BLBF01000058.1:13371094-13404135 GCA_015471245.1 Laticauda colubrina
AAGGAAGGAAGGAAGGAAGGAAGGAAGGAAGGAAGGAAGGAAGGAAGGGAGGGAGGGAGGGAGGGAGGGAGGGACTTTAGAAATGTTCTTACTTTTCATTGACATTCATTTTACTGTTCAGTACCACAGTCATTGGAACCCTTCTATCAGTTGGGATAGATAAAATTTGCAGTCTAAAGCACAGAGTTTTTGGAACTACAGCAAAATGCCTCCCGAATTTCAATTGCTTCAAGAGAAAAAAAAAAAAAGGGTAAAGCAACGGGAAAATGTTGCAATCATTGCAATTAAAAAAAACCGACATTTTATAGCTATGATGAAACCTGTGGTTCCTGGCTGTTGCGATCAGTCAGTCTTATTGTGCCTTGTCTCTTCTCTCAAGCATAAATATGAATCCCATCAAGAGTTGCTGCTTGAGTGCTCGTCCAAAGAAGAGGCCCTTGGAAGTTTATTGAGCAGAGAAATCAGGGAAGTTAATTAATATAATAAGTCACCAACCTTGTGGGAGAAATTATTTATTTCCCTGAATGTTTATGCCGGATTCCTCCCTCTAGGAAAAAATAAAAATAATAAATCTTCGCCTGTTTACCATAAGGCAGGTAAGGAGATCATATTTTTAGAATTAGGATTTCTAGGGTGATTGCAGGAGAGGTCTAATTTTCTTAATGAGATTGAGTCTCCTTTGATTGAAGCCTGAACCCAGGGAACATGATAGATATATCCCTACAGGATTTGGTGCAATCAGATAGATGTAGTTCACTGTTTCTTCCTTTGAGGACTTTTTTTTTAATCAATTTTATCAATTTTCTATTAGTTACATTACTGAGTACTTAATAATCATCATGTTGTCTGGGTATTTCATTTGCTTAACAATATAAATGTCATTCTTACTCTCCACCCCTCTTTCCCAACCATTGGTAAAATAAATTCCAAGTCTGATAATATTCTGTGTCTTCTTTCTGTTTGAGTTTCAATGTAAATCTGTCATTTCTGCACAGTCTTATATCTTCTTAATTATCTCTCCGTCTTAAGGTATTTCTTCATCTTTCCAATGTTGTGCAAAGTTAATCCTTACTGCTGTTAAAACATGTAATACTAAATACATACTTCTCTTTTCCAGTTTATCTGATATCATCCCTAACAATTTGTCTCGTGGTGTAACCAGAACAATCTGGAACTGAACATACTCAAAACCGTAGAAATGGTGGTAGACTTTAGGAGAAACCCTCCCATACCTCTTACAATATTAGACAACGCAGTATCAACAGTAGAGACTTTCAGATTTCTAGGTTCTACTATATCACATGACCTAAAATGGACACCTAACACCAAAAACGTCATAAAAAAAGCATAACAAAGAATGTTCTTTCTGCACCAACTCAGAAAGCTCAAACTGCCCAAGGAGCTGCTGATCCAATCCTACAGAGGAATGATGGAGTCTGTCATCTGCACCGCTAGAACTGTCTGGTTTGGTGCTGCAACCCAACAGGACAGACACAGACTTCAGAGAGTAGCTAGGACTGCAGAAAATACAATTACAACCAACCTGCCTTCCATGGAGGACCTGTATACTGCATGAGTCAAAAAGAGGGCTGTGAAAATCCATACAGACTCCTCACATTCCCGGACATAAACTGTTTCAACTCCTTCCTCCAAAATGACACTATAGAGCCCTGCACACCCAGAACAACTAGACACAAGGACAGTTTTGTTCCCCCGAACGCCATCCCTCTGCTAAACAAATAATCCCCTCAACACTGTCCAACTTTTACTAAGTCTGCACTATTATCACTGTTAATCTTCTCGTCACTCCTTGTCATCAATCCCTCCCAGTTGTGACTGTGTGACTGTAACTTTGTTGCTTGTATCCTTATGATTTATATTGACAGTTTCCTAGTATGATTTGATTGCTTATTGTGCCCTAGGACTATCATTAAGTGTTGTACCTTATGATTCTTCACTCTTGACGAATGTATCTTTTCTTTTTATGTACACTGAGAATATTTGCACCAAGACAAATTCCTTGTGTGTGTAATCACACTTGGCCAATAAAGAATTCTATTCTGTTCTGTTCTGTTCTGTTCTGTTCTGTTCTGTTCTATTCTATTCTATTCTATTCTGTTCTTCTCTTCATTGCAATATTCTATTCCATGCTATGCTATTCTTCATTTCATTATTCTGTTCTGTTCTGTTCTGTTCTGTTCTGTTCTGTTCTGTTCTGTTCTGTTCTACTCTACTCTATTCTATTCTATTCTATTCTATTCTATTCTATTCTATTAAAAACAGTTCAGGTTTAAAATCTTATTATCTTTTCTAGCCTCTATGTATTTTTGCCCCACCTTTTTTGTCACAAGTCCACCACATATGATAAACCGTGCCTTCCTTTGACGCTCTTTATTGATTTTCCAGAATAGTCTGCAATGTAGGGTTTAATGCAGAATAGTCTGCAATGTCAGGTTTAATGCAGAATAGTCTGCAATGTAGGGTCTTTAAGGTAGTTTGGATAGGAAGCAAAACCACGACTAATAACGGTACCTTCATTGTAAGATTACAGAATTTTGCAAGTTTGATAGCAGCACTTCCCTGCCTCCTTATCTTTACTTTCCAGAGAACTAGGGAGGGTCCTGTGGAAAGTTATCCCCTCCCCTCCTAGAAGAATGAAATATTTTGAGACATTTTTAAAAGGACAGAATATGATATTTCCCCTAAAAGGGAAATGGAAATCTTAAGGGAGACAGAAACTCAGCCCCAGCTGCCTGCCCCCAACAAATATTTGGTGCCCATTAAGAAGGACTGGACCAGCCTATCTACAAGACAAAAAACCTTCAGCTCAGGGTGATGGGATTAAGACATGACCCCTCAGGCCAAAATAGGACTAGCCCTCTACCATCTAGCAGCAGAGGTCACCACATAGCTCAGCAGGCCCCTTCATTGCATTACCCAGCAACTTCAACCAAGCCTGGGACTCAGACAGCCTACAAAGTCAGCAGTAACCCCCTATAACAACCAGTAGAATACATTTCTTGCACAAGAACAGGAAGCTCAAAGGCAAGGCCCAAGAGAGGGTATAAATAACCCTTACTCTCCTCTCCATGTGGTCAGCTACCCAGAATCACACATGCTTGATGGTTCTGCTTCATTAAACCATCTTTCCAGTCAGCCTCCATGTTTCCAGTGTCTTTGTCCCCACTTAGAACAGGAGCAGATGGATATTTCTTCCAACAGTCTCCTTTGAGATGCTTAATTCTATCCTTAGGCCTCTTTTGCACTCTGTTTTTATTTATCAGATCATTTCTAGGCTGAGGTATCCAAACTTGGCAACTTTAAAACTTGTGGACTTCAACTCCCATACTGGCTGGGGAATTGTGGGAGTCGCAGTCCACTGATCTTTAAAAATTCAAACTATGAATGAATTTGAAGTCCACTTCAGAACATAATCACACTTTGGATCTCAAGTCTAAGGAGATTCTCAGTCATCCAGGTCATGGTTGTCCCCAAAGTGTTTTTTCAAAAGGCAACTGGACTGTTTTTCCTTGAAGATGTTTCGCTTCTCATCCAAGAAGCTTCTTCAGTTCTGACTGGAATCAGAACTGAAGAGGCTTCTTTGGATGAGGTGAAACTTCTTCAAGGAGAAACAAAGTCTAGTTGCCTTTTGAAAAAGCTTTGGATCTCAAGCTTTTCCAAATTTCACAATATAGGCTTAACTCACAAACAGTGTGAGTTATATTTTAAAATATATGCAAGTTCTCATGTGGATTTTTCTAAAAGAATTGCCAAGAAGGGAGAGTAGAGGATGGGTTGCAGGTTTAAATGAATGAATGCAAAACTGGAGATATGTTTTCCTTCTTACAGGTACACAAAAAATGACATAATAATAGATGTATAAAAGAGGAACTCCTGGCCCACAACATTATCCTTTTTTAAGACAGCAAATTAAAAAGCTATTCTCCAAAGCTTTCCACAGTATTTTAAGACACAGATTTCCTACTATCGATAGAGGGCCCAACACTTAACCTACTGAGGAGAATAACATCTAATTTAAACAATATTTTTTCCTTGTTCTCGTCTCCAAATTCCAGCTTCCCCCAGATCTGCAAGAAGTAACTTTGAAGCTGCACACAAAAATGACTTCATCAGTAGCTCAGCTGGAGTAATAAAACCAGGATTTTACTTTTACAGTTAGTTAAAGCATCCTTCGATGGGAAACAACATCAGGTATGTACGTGAGTTGTTATTCTGATTACTGTGCCCTTTCTTGAAATCCAAAGTGCAACCGGAACAGCAATGAATACTTTGCAGCATAAAAGGTCTGAGTGATATTGGAAGTAACAAGCAACTAAGACTGTATATGCTTTACCCCCAAGGAGTTATTTATAAAGATGCATGAGAAAACAGGAGGATTTTTTACAGAAGAAAATACAAAGAGGTACTAATTTAGCAAGTGGAAATAACCTTGAGTCCTTTCCTTTGCTAAAGAGATGCTATGTGGAGTCATAAACCACTTAGGTAATCAAAACTCACCTGTTTTTTTTACATATTTACTCATACCCATATATGAGCATGAATGATCTTCCGCTGTAGATATAGCCAGCCTATTTTTCAGAGTTTATTTATTTATTTGTATCGTGCTTTTATTATTTTTACAAATAACTCAGGCAGCAAAGATATCCAACACCCTTTCCTTCTCCTGTTTTCCCCACAACAACAACCCTGTGAGGTAGGTTGAGACTGACCCTTGTGTGAGAGAGTGACTGACCCAGTCACCCAGCTGGCTTTCATGGCTAAGGGGGTACTAGAATTCTCAGTCTCCTGGTGAATGGCCCAAAGTCACCCAGCTGGCTTTCATGCAGTGGTGGGATTCAATTTTTTTTTTACTACCGGTTCTGTCGGCGTGGCTTGGTGTGCGTGGCAGGGGAAGGATACTGTAAAATCTCCAGTCAGAGGAGGGATTTGCAGGTTCTCTGAGCTACTCAAAGTTTCCGCTACCGGTTCTCCAGAACTGGTAAGAACCTGCTGAATACCAGCTCTGCCTCCGGAGCCTGGGGAGGCTATTTTTGCCTTCTCGGAGGCTCGAAGAAAGCCTCCAGAGCCTGAGAAGGGCAAAAATGCCCCCCACTGCAATGGTGCAGGAGGCCAACTAGGCCACACCCACCATGGCCGTGCCCACCCAGAAACCAGGCAGAGAACACATTGCTAAAATTTTTGAAGCCCACCTCTGCCCAACTGGCTTTCATGGCTAAGGTGGGACTTGAATTCATAGTCTGCAGCTTTCTAGCTTGGTGTTTTAATCACTGGATCAAATCGACTCAATACTCAACCCTTAATGAATTTATGGTTCTCATTAGATAAACACAGCATTTTTGGTTTGGCTCAGTTAGGCCACAAAGTGACATTTCCAGGATGAAGAAGAAAAACCCACCCTAATTTCTGGAGCTCGAATCTGTACCTGGTTACCACCAAGTATCCCACTGAAATGAACAAGATAGATGTCAAAATCAGTAAGTTTTGGATTCAGCTGCAAGTCCAAATCTCATGATACCTTTAAAAATTTAGTCTCCCCTTTATAGTGTTGATCAAAACACCAAACAGTTTTCAGGGAATACATGCTTAGGATAAGGAAGAGGAAAAGCCCTTCCTATTAACTCTCTCTAATTGGGCCCTTTGTTTGATCTTGAATTTCTTACTGAAAGTAATTTCTTACTTTCTCAAGACTTGTTTAATACCTGCTGCACTCTAACTTCTACTGACAGCATTAAAAATTTGCAAGGCTGTTAACTTCACTCACACCATGCCACCCGTTGATCCATGAATAAATGTTGTGGCTTCAAAGCACATCATAGTTAGGAAGTTATTCTTTCATGTTTTGAAAAAAATATATGAGGAAATAAGAGCCAAGGAAAGAAAACATCGTGTCTGCTACATATTATAATTGGGAATGGGAGTGTTGCAGCTAGAAATATACAGAAAGGCATAATTCACTTTGACAAGGCCAAGAGATAACCCAAGTTGTCTCACTGAGATGTTTCATGGCACATATCACTGATGGGAAGGTTTGGAAACCTCTTCTGAGCACTGGAATGTCCTCGTAGAAAGTTAGCACCCACCCCTCTACTACTAGAAGAATGAAATATTTTGAGAAATATTAAAAAGGCAGAATATTACAATATTTTTCCCTGGATGAGAAATGGAGAAACATGCTTTTGAAAAGCAGCCCCCACCTTCCTTAGTAGCCCACAGCAGATGTCAGCTCTTAAGAGATAAAATGATAGGTAGCTCTATTCATAAGCAAATACCCTCACCCAAGATCCAACAAAGATAGGATTAGCCCTTAGCTTTGGAATTGCCCAAAGCCCCTTCATTGCATCATATCAGTTGCACCACCCTCAGCAGTTCAAACTTCAACCAAACTTAGCTCAGAAAAACTCCTAGGTGTCAGTGTTCCAGCAAAACCAAACTCTAATCAAAGACTCCGAGACAGGCATTTTCTCAAAGTTTCTTTTTATTGGAAAAGTCATACTGGCACATCTGGGAAAAACCCAAATCGGAGAGCTCCGGGTTTTCCCTCAGTAATTCAAAAGCCAAAACCCAACCCCTGTACGCAACAGTCCATCACATGGTCCAATCACCATCTGCCCCAACTTGAGACACTCTTCCTCGGGGTGCAGAATAACATAACCTTGACTGAAAAGAAGAATACTATTATGTCTAACTACTAACACTCTAAAATCTAATCTCTCCTCCTAATTTCCCAGGCACAGGAATGTGGCAGGGTGGAAACTTCTGGTCTTAATATGGCTTCCAAAACTGACACTAGGATTTGGACATGGCCCCGTGGGAGTCTGACAACAGCCAATAGAATACATGTTCTTGCACAGGGACAGGAAGTTCAAGTGCAAAGCCCAAGATAACATATAAAAGCCTCTCACTCTCAACTTCATATGGTCAGCTGTCCAGAACCATAAACCCAGGGGGTTCTGCTTCATCATTAAACCATCTTTCCAATTTGCCTCCATTTCCTGTGTCTTTCTCCCAGCTTGGAACTGAACCAGGTGGATATTTCTTCCAACACCTTGAAGCTTGAAGAGTGAGGACCAGCCAAGATTCTGCTTCTCTGAGTTTTCAGAAGACGGCTACATGGCTTTCTGAAACAGTTTCTACGTCTGTTACTCAACAAGACACCAATAACTTGTTTTCCAAGCTATCTCAAATTTGTTGAATATTCTCAAGTCTTTTAATACAACCCCGGTTTATGATTTAGCCTGAATAATTATATTTTTTCCTTTTTTTGGATCTCACCCAATCAAGTGCTATATAAAAAAAGCGATTTTACCAGGGAATGTTTTCTTGCATTGCTAAAAAAATATGTGTCACCTTGCAAAAACAAAAACTTATTTTACTACATTATTCCATTCTAAGCAGGAAAAGCACACAATCCTAGCTGCTTGAGGCAATTAATAAACTCAGCAAATCAGAAAATATAAGAAATAAGCAAAGCCAGGAAAGAATAATAATTTTAAAAAACTTTAAATTGAGAAGGAATATATATAGCTGATTTAGCAACTACATAGATACGGTATGGCCTTATTGTTTGCACTCCTAGACAATTAAATACTACATTACAATTAAAAAGACAAAAACTAATGCAAATTTAAAAAGAAAAGAAAAAATAGTGCAGAAAATAACAAATAGAGAAAATAGAAAAGAAAAAAATAATATTCCAAAGAAAAATATATATAAAGAAATGAATTCTCTTTTCATCACAAGAAGTATAATGGGGAGTTTCATGCTGGACTGTTCAAAAATGCATCCAATGCCAAAATATTTTGCTTTATTCTATATAAATCAAATATTAATAGTTTTCTCATTTAATTTTAATTTTTATTCTTTCTGACTCCCCCTAGTGTGCAACTTATTATATTTTTTAAAGAATTGAAAACATAGAATTTCCCACAGGAAGGATTCTTATAATTAATTATAAAATCTTATTTCAAATCCATCTGAACCCTTACTCCATTTATAACTGATCGGCATTCTTAATCTGTTTTCTCCCATAAAAGTTTTTTTTTAATCTATAAATTTAAATTTAAACTTCTTTTGCTAAGGATTGAAGGATTCTCACCCAGTCCTATGAAACTTGTCACTACAAAGGTTTCTAGTAGCCAAAAAGCAATTAACAAGCAATTTCTAAAGATAACTAGAAAAGGAAGTATGTGAACTCAGATTCCTATGAAATGGCCAGTGGCCTTTGAAAACACTAAGATAGTGTTCCCTCATCTTCCAAAGCTCTAAATTTTAGACAAATTAAGAACAATTGCAGGAATTGGGTATGTCTAGTTTAATAAAAAGGACTAGGAGTGATATGATAACAGGGTTCCAATATCTTAGGGGCTGCCACAAAGAAGAGGGAGTCAAGCTATTTTCCAAAGCATCTGAAGGCAGGATGAGAAGCAATGGGTGGAAACTAATCAAGGAGAGAAGCAACCTAGAACTAAGAAGAAATTTCTTGACAGTTATAACAATTAATCAGTGGCTTGCCTCCAAAAGTTGTGGGTGCTTCATGACTGGAGGCTTTTAAGAAGAGATTCTTAAAATTAATTCTTAAATTAATTTTTAAAATTTATCCAGAATGGTTTGAGCAGGGTTGGATTAGAACTTCCAACTCTGTTATTCTGTTAAGATCAACTAGAAACCGCATAGATGCTCCAAGTGTTTGGAGCATTTGCGGGCAATCCAAGGCTTCACCTTGTGCAGAGAGGAATTATAGAGAACCAAGCTACTTGCTGACTCTTCATTTCATAATGGTCAGTCGCTGCTCTCAGCAGTGCTGTCTACCATTTGCCATTTCTTCCTCAAAAGTCAATAATTTGTTCTTATAGAAAGTAATAAATGTTCCCAGCATTTCCCCCAAATTTTCTAAATAGCCTGCCCAACACATATAAATATTACTTTGGAAGAAAATGGATAATTATAATTCAGTGCACAAGCCACTTCAACATGTTAAGAATAATGGTGCAATTAAACAGCTTTAGAAGGTTGTTGATGAACTTTGTCATATTTTTAATTGTATAACACTTGCACCATTGATATTTTCCATTTGTGCCATTCAAACATAACTGATCCAGTGTTTTTTTCTTTTTTTTAAGGTGTGTGGCTTCTTCATATTCTTGCATAAACAAAAGTTGTCATCTACAGTAAACACAATTAGCAGAGTGCAAGGTAGTGAAAATGAAGTGTGATGTCTAAGATTTGGATCCTAATTTTGTTGTGATCTGAGATCAATATATTTTCTAAGACACCTACGAATGAATGAAAACTTTATTATAAAGGCCAGGAGTGTTTGTTTCAGCCAAACTAAACTAAGACAATCCTATATAGCAACGCGAAAAGTACTGCATGTTAAAGACCCATATCACCAGATTTACTAGCTTGATAATAATGTCATCGTTATTTCATGCATAGCACGACCCCCTATAAGATAAAATTAACCCATAAATACTTGAGAACTTTACTGATAATAGAGAAGAAACACAGAAGTGGTCTGGCTGTCTTGAAATTTTTTATGAATTGATGAGAAAACCTTATAGTATTCCATACATCTATAGCAGTATAATAAGAAACGATTGTTTTGATTATCCTCAACTGACTGGGCACTTTCATTCTTGTAAAGAATTTTATAAGCCAACAAACTCTCAGTGAAGTTGAGAGCAATACATTAAAGTGGACTCAAGAGACCTAGGCAGCTCCAAAATTGTCTGATAGCTAGCTGGCAAATTATTAATATCCAGACTCAAAGCTTCATCCGTGTTTAGCTACAAAGTTACAAACTCCTGGATTCCATATTTGGCTTTTGTTGTTTTTTTTAAAAAATAACAGTTTCTATTGAATCTTGATTTATTTATATTTATTCTTTGCACACACACTCCCAAGAATGTTGACAGTTGCAGTTCCAAACTTGGCAACTTTAAAACTTGTGGATCAACTCTCAGAATTTCTCAGCCAGCCAGCCATGTAGAAGTCCACAAGTCTTAAATTTGCCAAGTTTGAAGGCTCCTGTTCTAGGATGAAAACACTACTGCTATGCAAATATGTACCAACCAATTCTCACATGTGCCTGAAAGAACAATATCAGTAGAGTACACAATGCTGGGAAATTCTCAGACTATTTTTTTTTTTTAAAATTAGGAATGAAGTGCATCATTATTTTTTTTTACACAGTCTCCACCCAGCTTCTCATATGTTCATTGAAATCACAAGGAAATATATTAGAAGGTGAAGAAATAAGGAGAACCATGTGGCCTCAGATGTTTTGAAAGAACAGCAAGAGTAGGGCTAAAATAAGAAAAAAGAAATTTTGGACAAAAAGTTCTTAGGCACTCTGAGAATATAGTTGTAAAACCAAATATATCTTTCACAAAGGAAGATATGATAAGTCTTCTATATAACATCAGCACTTAGGTAGATATTATGAGAAATAGATATTAAAACTGTTATTAAAATATTAAAACTCTTTCTAGAGTGCAGAGAAGAGCAACAAAGAGGAATAGGGGACTAAAACATGTGAAGAATGGTTGCAGGATTTGGGTATGTCTAGTCTAGTGAAAAGAAGGACTGGGGTAACATGTAACAGTATTCCAGTATTTGAGGGTCTGCCATGAAGAAGAAAGGGCCAACCTCTTCTCCAAAGTGCCTGAAGGCAGGACAAGAAGCAAATGGGTGGAAACTCATCAAGGAGAGAAGCAACCTAGAACTAAGGAGAAGTTTCATGACAGTGAAAACAATTAATCAGTGGAATGTTTTGCTTCCAGAAGTTGTAAATGTTCCAACAGTTTGAAGCTTTTAAGAATATGTTAGATAACTATTTGTCTGAAGTGGCGTGGGGTTTCCTGCAGGGTTGGACTAGAAGACCTCCAAGGTTCCTTCCAACTCTGTTATTCTGTGTTATAACAGAATAACAGATAGTTTAACAGATAATTATATAACAGATAATTACTCTGTTATCCTCTTCCTTTACTTTTCTCCAACCAAGTAATTGCTTTTTTGTAGCAAACTCCTTTTTTAATGATATACTATCACAATACTCCCCCACCCAGTTCTGTTTCCAGTCATTTGTATTTATTCTTTACATGTAAACTTTGCCCTTCTGTTTTCAAAAAGTGCTCAGGGTCTGTTTGATGGATAGAAACTACCACTGCTAGTCTAGAATGCAATCTGTTTTTCCCCCATCATGCATTCTTCCATTATATCAAAACTTGCCTGCCTGTTTTGCTTTTTTGCTATGCTAAAAAGCTCCAATTATTGTGATTCCCCCCCCCCCCAGATAGCTGCTGCAGTGTACCTACTCTATCCTGATCTAATATAGATAATACCTTATTTTTTCCGCTGAGATTCAGCATCATATACAAAGGCTGATTCTCTCCATGTTCTGAAAACGATGAGCTCAATTAAGCAAACAATCCAACTTACTGAGTCTTCTTGAGTCTCATCAATCTACCAATATATGTCATTGTCTGTGTTAGCTGAACCCAAGCACAAACCCATATTGTTCGGATTTAGTTGCTCATTTTCTCATTTTTTTCCCCTTATTTCCTTTTCATTTCCCAAACTGTTACAATCCAGACCAAATGCCTCTTTTCCCCCTCTATTCTTAAGGCAGGTTTCTCTCATTCTATCACAAACAGCAAGCTATTACCAAGCAAATGAGACTGGCACTTCAATGCCACAAGAAAATCTGATTCAGATAATGTCTTTTTCTTAATTCCAAATGGAATTCTCTCTTTTTCCCCCTTCCCTCTTCCGTTCTATAAAGCCCCTCCAATTATGTAAATTATGAGCACGGAAACAACTACGCTGATTTACCCAGAAATATAGACATTTTATTTTGTTTGCCAATTATAGCAGCATTGACTTTATTGAGCAATGGGTAATTAACTTAGAGAAAGCATTAGCATGAATAGTGGCAAATGACTTAGATGTTTCGGGGTTAGACAGATTTTCAGAAGAAAACTCTGAGACCTCTGTGCTCTGAAGCAAAACACTGGAGAATTAATCCTTCTCATGTTTTCATGTGAATTATCTATTGCACAGCTCTTAAACTACTACATGAACTGGCTGGCACACAAAGATCCTGCAATTGCTTCTTCAATTTTTAAGGAAATTTTTCCAACCCAAGCATATGGAAAAGCTGTGTCCAAAGATGCATATTTTAAGAAAAAAAATAAGTGCCTGGCAGTTAATATGCATGATCTAAAAAAAATACAAATGGGTTGGTTCCCAATCTTTGAGTGTCAGCGCAGTTAAATAATAAGGAAGAATGTCTTTTTTATGCCTTATTTATAGATTCCCAGAGGCATGCTGGTCTCTTCTTATGAAACTGAAGTGGAAAATTCATAGAACTCGAGACCAAAACTCTTAAGATACAGCTCAATCTTTTGATACAATAGTCTAAGAATCAAATGCTGGAGACTCACGTCATGCTTTAAAGGACCAATTCTGCTATGCTCTGGGAAAGAAAATTGCTGATAGTCTCATGGTTTTATTGCTTTGGATCTATAAAATCATCATCCTGAGAGCTGGATTTTAGGAAGAACTATAAATGCTCTTATGTTTTCCAAAAACGCTTTCTCCTTGGCTTGGCTTGGCTAAAGCAGTAGAAAAAAGCAACATATGTCAACCTTGGCTTAAGATGTATGGACTTCAAGTCCCAGCATTCTCCAATCAGCATGCTGGCTAGAGAATGCTGGGAGTTAAGGTCCAGGCATCCTAAGGTGGCCAAGATTTAGTGTATCAGCATTCATGTTTTTGTTTCATGAAGCACAAGGCAAGGGATTATCAGGGCCATGGACAGCAGAGGTATGAGATCCCGGTAGGATTATTAGGTTACTCCCAAAGAGCTACAGGTATTGTCCCAGCCACATACTGAAGAAGATAGGGCAAATAACAGTTATTTATAAAAATAATAAAGGTGGGATATGAATGAATGAATGAATCTTCTTGGATGATAAGTGAAACAACTCCAAAGAAAAACCAGAAAATCCAGTTGCCTCTTGAAAAAGCACCTTTGGAATGAATGAATGAATGAATGAATGAATGAATGAATGAATGCATCTTCTTGGATGAGAAGTGAAACATCTTCACAGAAAAACCAGAAAATCCAGTTGCCTCTTGAAAAAGCACCTTTGGAATGAATGAATGAATGAATGAACGAACGAATGAGTGGGCTAAGAGACATAAAAGAGTATCTCTTGTATTATTCATAAAATTTGAAGGCCTGTCATTATTCTATTTTGAGTGACAATGAGTTTCCAAGGCACTGCTCTAAAAATATGCTCTTGAAATTCTCTGCCTCAACACACCATCTAAACTATGTTTTGCTTAACCATGGAATATTAAATAAAGTTAAATTGTCTGGATTCCCTAAACAACAAATCATGGTTTGCAAGCCACTGGTTTGCTGAGCCTAAACCATGCTAATCACATTATGGTGTATTGCAGTGTGAAAACCCAGCCTTCCTGTAGCTTCTAGAAGTGTAATGTGAAATCAGTGAGCCCCCAAGAGTGTGACAGAATAAAGTCCATTTTACTTCCAGGATTGTGGATGCGAGTCTGCATTTGTTTACAGAGTCCTAATGGCTGCATTTTAATATTCAGAGTACTTAACAGACGCATAAAATGTAACTAGACGTCATTTTAAAGCATCTGGGAGAAAAATGCATATTTGCATTGAACAGCAACAAAAAATAAATAAAAATTGAAGCATGCCTAACCAGGCATCTGTGTTTACATCTGCAAGCAAATAGTGATTTTGTGGGTTTGGATTAAGGGGATTCCTGCAGCTAATAGCAATATTCCTTTCATTGCTTAAGAAATTCCCATAATTCTCTCTGAGTTGACTTGAGCTACCACAGTTCACAGCATCCTTGGCTCCATTTACTTTATTGGCAAATAATGTGCCAGGTTTTTTTTTCCATTTTCCAAACAACTGGCTTGCAGCAGTGAATTTTGAGAGTAGCAATTAGATTTCTGATCCATTCCTGGTGACCTAGGATATAAGGGGGGAGGAGGGAGAGAAGAGAAGATGGCTATGCCTTAGGTAGCTGCCTAATGATGCTAGGTGTGAAGCACTTTGTGAAGAATTCACCAGTAAAATCTAATAATTAAAGCAGATAGACTAGCTAACTACAAGTGAAAGAGAAGATTAATTTTTTGCCAAGCATACAAGGGCTCTGCATAAAAGCAGGAGCACGATGGGAAATGCATTCAGGATTCACATGGGGTGTTCTCTGCAACTTTAAGATCTCAGATTCTTGTTTTAAAGCAAGGGTGTCAAACTCAAGGCCCACGGGCTAGATCCAGACCCGGGGGTACTTAAATCTGGCTCATAGGGCTGCCTTAGAAACAGTGAAGGATTAGCCTGCAGTGCCTCTGTGAGAGAAAATGCAGCTTGTGGGGGTTGCAGGAGGTAGCCCCAGCCAAAAATGGAGCTTGGGAGCCCATCTTCACTGGCAGAGTGCTTGGGCCTCCACAGGTGCCACCTGATATGAATGACATCAGGCTTGCCATGCCCACTCTGGCCACACCCCCACTCACCCCCAAGGTCAAACACAACCCTGATGTGGCCTTCAATGAAATCAAGTTTGACACGCCTGTCTTAGAGCATTAGAAGCTCCTCTTTCATAATATTTCAGTCCTTAAATGCTGGTTGTCTTGGGAAATGATATTTAATTTGAAATTTAATGTGGAGAAAAGCAAGGATTTACACCTAGGCAGGAAAAACCAAAAGGTGCAAGTGCAGATAAGGCAAAAGCTGGCTCAAAAACAGTAATTGTGAGAGGGACCTTGGAGTCCTAGTGGACAATCAACTAAAAATGAGCCAGCAGTGTGAGGCAACAGTTCCCCCCCCCAAAAAAAAAAGCTAATACAATCCTTGGTTGTATAAACAGAGGTATAGAATCAAAATATTGTGAAGTATGAATATCGCTTTGTAAAACCTTAGTAAGACCACACCTGGAGTACTGCATCCAGTTCTGGTCATCACATTGCAAAAAAAAAAAAAAAAAGATGTTGAGACTTTGGAAAAAGTGCAAAGAAGAGCAACTAAGACGATTAAAGGCCTGGAGACTAAAACACGTAAGAACAGTGGCTGGGTTTGGTATGGCCAGTCTAGAGAAAGAAGGACTCAGGATGATGTAATAGCAGTGTTTCAGTATTTGAGGGGCTGCCACAAAGAAGAGGGGTGTCAACACTAAAAGGCAAGACAAAACACAATGGATAGAAACTAATCGAGGAGAGAAGCAACCTGGGATTAAGGAGAAACTCCCTGATGGTGAGAATAATTAACCAGTGGAACAGAAGTTGCCTTCAGAAATTGTGGGTGCTTCATCACTGGAGGTTTGCAGCCACTTGTCTGGACTTGTATATGGTCTCCTGATTCTTCAGGAAGTCGGACTAGTTCCCTTCCAGATCTATTCTGAATGAAATGCCTATAAATTTATCTGCTCACTTATCTGCTCACTTGAGGCGTCTGTGTTCACTAAAAGGAAGATTATGCATTCCTTGCATGAATGTGCCATTTAGAACAGCAATCAATTGGTGGGTGATGAGTGAGATGAGCACAGTGTTAATGTCATAGGAAAGCCCACCCAAATGAATGAGAAGCTTGACTGAAATACAGAAAGGGGACTGGATGTTTTGTGCAGCTGCTTTGCAGGCAGGCAAGAGCTTGTTGCTCTTAAATGGGATTTATTCCCTTGTGGCACAGATTGGAAACCTACAGACACACACACACATGGCTGCAAGGGACGGTGGCATTATCAGCCAGTTCACTGTCCTGCTTTTTGTTCATTTAAATTCTTCAGCGGTCTCCAGCAATAGCATGAAGAGACTTCACGTCATAGCCTCTTTCTCCCGAAGCATTTTCAAAGACTTTTTTTTATCAGGATGGCTGGCTGCAGATGACTTTCTTGAGCATTGAGTCTCAGGCCAATGAAAAATTCTATTTATTTGTTTCTCTCCTTTCCTTCCAGATGTCTTCCCAGCTCCCATTTCATCAGCACCACAAAGGTGAGGTAGAGAAAAGATTGAATAGGTAGAGATTGGCAGCTCCATGGTCCCAGTCCAACAGTCATAGGGTGAGACACAACAACTGTGTCTTGAAATTGTGTGTTTTCTGCTTTCTTTTGCTTAAAATCTAATCTGTTTGTAATCTTTTGGCCATATTCACATTAGTAACCTATACTGGTAATGTAATGAAATATGATTCCTGTGCTGTGCCCAATCAAATAAACCAGTGTTTGCCTTCATTCGAGCCAATTTGGTCTAGTGGTTAAAACACCAGGCTAGAAAGCAGGAGACTGTGAGTTCTAGTCCTGCCTTAGCCATGAAAGCCAGATAGGTGACTTTGGGCTAATCACCAGGGGATGGGGAGTTGTAGTTTTACCTTAGGTATGAAAACTGACTGTGTAACTTTGGCCCAATCACCCAGAAATTGTGAGGTAATAGATTAACAGAGTTGGAACGGACCTTGTAGGTCATCTAGTCAACCCACCGCCCAAGCAGGAGACTCTACACCATTTTTGACAGATGGCAGTCCAATCTCTTCTTGAAAACCTCAAGTGATGAAGCTCCCACAAGTTCCGAGGGCAAGATGTTCAATTGGTTGATTGTTCTCACTGTCAGAAAATTTCTCCTTATTTCCAGGTTGAATCTCTCCTTTATCAATTTCCATCCATTATTCCTTGTTTGGCCTTCGGGTGCTTTGGAAAATAGCTTGATCCCTTCCTCCTCTCTGTGGCAGCTCCTCAAATATTGGAAGACTGCTATCCTGTCCCCCTTGTCCTTCTCTTCTCTAGACTAGCCATGCTTGGTTCCTGCAACTGTTATTTTAGCCATGATTGCCAGCTGGTGGCTTGGGCCAATCCTCCTCTCTCAGTCCAAACTATCTCACAGGGTAGGAGGAGCAAGGTGTATTGGATATGATTGCCACCTTGTGTTATTTATAAAAAAAATAATAAAGGCAGGATACAAATAAACAAATAAAAATAAAAATAATTCATGCAACCTGGTAAGACAATGGCTGGGTTCCAGGAAAATGCTGAACTGCAGAAATCCAAAGTGTTTTAACTCCATCTATTGTACAAACCTATCTTTAAGGCATCCCCTAGTTAGGATTGCTTGAAGTTCTCAAGTCATTGCCCCAAATCAATTGCAACCAATAACAATCCTGATTTTGCCAAATTATAGCTGCCCAGCAGAGGTGGTAGGTTCTGACCAGTCCTGGAGAACCAGCAGTGGACATTTTGAGTAGTTCAGAGAATCAGCAAATACAGTCTTTGACTGGCCCCTCCAACCCCATCTATCCTCTGCCTCCCAAGTCCCAGCTGATCGGATGGGTCTCCTTTGGTCGCCCTGCACAGGAGAATGGAGCTGGAAAGCAGGTTAGTGGGGTGGGGAGGGAATGGGGATTTTGCAGTATCCTTCCCCTGCCACACCCACCAAGCCACACCCACCAAGCCACGCCCACTGAGCTGGTAGTAAAAATTTTTGAATCCCACCACTGAGCTGCCCCTACCTATAGAAAGCGTGGCCAATACTGACCAGTGATGACAGTTGGATAACAACAACTAGAATGTTTTGGACAGATAGGTTCACTCTACAGGGATCCTTTTGAGAAGATTCAAATTAAGAGTATGAATGTTGTGGTATTCCTGCTGTAATTGACTTTAACTCTCATTAGTCATAGAAAACATGGCCTAGGATCAGAAAAATGTAGTTAATCTACGGAGTGCTAAAATTTTGTCATTTCTCATATAGGCAGGTAAGCTGGAGTATATCCAATGAACAAGGCAAACATCAGGTTCTGTGAAGGATATGGAAGAAAGCTGTGACTCGGAGAAGAACTGGATTAAAAAAGACTAACAGGAGACACGATAGCTGCCTTTAGATATTTGAAGAGCTGCAAGGCAAAATATGGTATCTTGCCCCCCCCCCCATGCCATCTTACAAGAGAGGCCAAGGAGTAATGAGTTGAAATTTCAAGGAAACAGATTCATCTATGCATCAGTAAATTGTCTTGAGTGTCTATAAGATCTAAAGACTTTACAAAGATCTTGACAACCATCTAATGGGAAATAAATGAATTAGGTAAATAGCTGAAGTTACATCCTGCCAAATAAGACTACATAACGTTCAAGGTCCTTAACTCGGCAACTTTAGGATTCTAACTGCAAAATGATAAATATGCTAAGTTTCACTTTCATAGATATGTAATTTTTCATTGCTAAAAATGTTGGAGAAGAACTAAGGTTCTGCAGAACTTATTGAGAGTTTTGCAGCGATAATTCAGCACCAGAAAAGGAAACACAGATGGCTGATGCTTCATTTAACATCTTTATAAACATAACTAGATTTTACAAACCAGTTGTAGATTTCTCCAACATGGAGCAAACTCAAACAGAAACATATTGCAAGTTCAAAGCAGAGCTCCAGTCTTAAGCAAGCAAGTTAGTTTCATCTCAGACTCATAGCTCAAAATAGCTACAGAGTTGCAGAGCTTAACATAGAACCACACCTAAGTTACTTTTAGTTTCAGTTTCCAGCCTAGGCTACTTCTAGTTTCAGTTTCCAAAACAGTCCTCATTGGCTGATTTAGTTGCTATGCCTATTCATTGGCTGATCTTGTTACCAAGCTCTATTTCAATTCATGAATATACTCTGACAGAACTTCAGGTTGTTTTCCCATACTAATCGACTGAATACTTCTGAAAAGGGGCAATAACTATAGTACCAACATGCCCCTGTACAAGTAGTCTTATGACCACAATTGAGCCCAAAACATTTGTTGCTAAGCAAGACATTTGTTAAATGACCTTTGTCCCAATTTGCGACCTTTCTTGTCACCACTGTTGAGTGAATCTGGCCTTCCTTTGACTTTGCTTGTCAGAAGGTCGCAAAAGGTAATCATGTGACCCCGGGACACGGCTACTGTCATAAATATGAACCAGTTGTCAAGCGTCTGAGTTTTGATCACATGACCCTTGGAATGCTGCAACAGTCATAAGTGTGAAAAACAGTTATAAGTCACTTTTTTTCAGTGCCCTTATAACTTCAAACAGTCACTAAGAAAACTGTTGTAAGTCAAGGACTTCTTGTAATTTGGAATTCGCTGTTTTGAAACGCTGTTCACTTCCCACCAAAGTGGTCCCTATTTTTCTACTTTCATTTTTAACGTGCATTTGAACTGCTAGGTTGGCAGAAACTGGGACAAGGAACAGGAGCTCACTCCGTAACGCAGCGCTAGGGATTCGAACCGCCAAACTGCTGACCTTTCTGATCGACAAGCTCAGCTTCTTAGCCACTATGTCCCTATTATCTTCAACATTATATTGCTGCTATTTTTCAGATTAGCAGATTTTCAAATTGAAAGCTAAATGAAGAGAGAGACTGATTTTCAGGTTTCTCTGCTTATTCGTGGTTGCAAGAAGTCTTGTTTGTTGATGGCACTTCATAAACAACCTTTTTTAAAAAAAATGTTTTGAGAGTTTAAATATTTGGAATGTCAACATTCAGGACCTAGCAGCAAATTTGCAAACCCAGTGATGAGTAAGATAAGCAGTGCTTTTGCAGCCAAGCAAAGAGGAGAACTTGGAAATAGTGGGAAACTGCACTGCATGATCAGGGTTTTATTGACTTGGATTTAAGCCCCACTAATTTAATAGAATTTATTCCAAGTATATATTTATAGGGTTTGCAGCTGTAGCCAATCCTGGGGTCTTTTGGAAAATGTGAAGCGCTTATATTTTCAATGCCAGTTTCGCTGTCAAATATTTGCTATCCATTCAAGCGCAGTAGGATAAAACTATAGCTGTGTACACAAATAGAATGGTATTTAGAGAATCACAATATGTACTGTACAAATATCACAGCATTGGGAATGTCCCAGCTAATGTGAACATATGATATTTGCCAACCTTTAGCCAAAGGAACACCTAAGGGTTTTTTTGCAATGCAATTTGGGGGCCTGTCAGAGGTATTTAAGACCACACCCAGAATACTGCATCCAGTTTGGCCACCACACCATAAAAAAAGATGTTGAAACTCTAGAAAAAAAAATGCAGAGAAGAGCAACCAAGATGATTAGGGGACTGAAGGCTAAAACATATGATGAACGCTCGCAGGAACTGGGCCTGGCTAGTCTAGTGAAGAGAAGGATCGGGTGAGACAGGAGAGCAGTCTTCCAATATTTGAGGAGCTGTCACAGAGAGGAAGAGATCAAGCTATTTTCCAAAGCACCCAAAGGCCAGACGAGGAATAATGGATAGAAACTGAACAAGGAGAGATTCAACCTGGAAATAAGGAGAAACCTTCGGACGGTGAGAACAATCAACCCATGGAACAGAAGTTGCCCTCGGAAGTTGTGGGAGCCTTAGCACAGGAAGCTTTCAAGAAGAGACTGGACTGCCATCTGTCAGAAATGATGTAGGATCTTCTGCTTGGGCACTGGTTTGGATTACATGGCCTACAAGGTCGCTTCCAACTTTGTTAATCTGTTAAGCCACCTGATCATTCCACCATTCAATCAACAACCTTTATTTCCAGTAGTCCTCTGGTATAACCCAAAGGTCTTCTGAGGTCTTTCCACTTCATAATTATTCATATCTATATAGAAACCATGTAATAATTCCTGGCACAGATCAGAATGTCTGCAGAGGTAAGGTGAAGGTGTATCTAATAATTGTGGGGACCTTGGTGCTCTCTGAGCTTGCTTATTTTCTTGCAGGTTAATGATGTTACCTGGTTTGGTAATGAAATATCTGCAAGAAAACCATCAAGCTCAGAGAATACCAAGAACCCTAACCAAGTTGCAGATATTCTCTTCAATCAGTACTCTACTAATTTTCTAAAGCAATTGATTGTCAATGTAGGACCAAACTAAGAATCAGACAGAGAATTTCCCCCAAAATTGGACTTTAAAAAAAATTAGCTTTAGATTAGCAAGACTGTTTCCATCTCTTCCTCTCTAAGATCAGTGATAATTGATATACTGTTACATGCATGAAAGTTCTTCATACAACTTTTCTATGAATTGATTGAGCCAGAGATTCTAGAATCAAGAACCGTAGAGTCAGTCAGTAATTTTTTTTTTCTGCCGGTTCTGTGGGCATGGCTTGCTGGGCATGGAGTGGCTTGGTGAGCATGGCAGGGTAAGGATACTGCAAAATCTCCTTTCCCTCCCCACCCCACTAACCTGCTTTCCAACTCCATTCTCCCATCCAGGGAAACCAAAGAAGACCCAGCCAATCAGCTGGGACTCGATGGGAGGCAGAGAATAGATGGGAGCGGGGCCAGTCAGAGGCAACTTTTGCTGGTTCTCTGAACTACTCAAAATTTCTGCTACTGGTTCTCCAGAACTGGTCAGAACCTGCTGAATGCCACCTCTGTCTAGAGTCATATCCTAGCAACTGCCTCCTCCAATCCAGCCCATCAAATCAGCAAATCAGAGGTGTCTGCAAAAGTGTGAAAATTGGGGTGGGTTTTCAGCATCTGGAAGAATGACAGACGGTAGTTCTGATCATGTCCTGATGGAAACAACCACTAGAAAACAATTAAGCTGAGAAAGCACCTAAGACCATTCAACTACTCTGCTTCAACCTGCGCTCTCTTAAGGTTTTTGGAGATTGGCAAACTTTTAGACCAAGAACTGCTTGAAATTCTGGACTGATCTTTATTGCTAGTGGAGAAATGTAACAGAATCTTGAAACCCTACCAAAATGATTTTCCAGATCTGCTTATACCTAGCATATGTAAGCCAGAGTTCTGGAATCTTTTTGTCGTGATTCTCCTTTCCCCTGGACTAAGAAATCTATTATGCCACAATTCTCATCTCTCTTTAATGCTACGTATTGAATGATTTAAAACAAGAGGAAAATCATAAATTGTAAAAAGCAAGAGGAAAATCAACCACCCAATCCCAATTTCACTGATATTCAACCATGTTGAATTGAATGGGATTTATTCTTGGGTAGCTTGAGTATAAGCACCATAGCTAGAGATGGACTGTAATGATCTTTTTTGAAATCCTTCCCTACATTTGTGGATTAAATTTCTTCAGAGGTAAACTCCCCATTTGCAAGGAAATTGTGATGCCACTGTTGTGAAAGGTCTATGGCAAGTGTATTTACTGGACACTCCATTTGAGATTTAATATTAGCACAGGAAACAGAAGGTTACAAACCACTGGAGGTATATTGTGGTATGCAAGTCAGAGTATTCGCACACATACCTCAGTTACCAAGTCATTAAATCAATGCGAGAAGGCTGCCTTCCACCCATGAGGAGTTTCTTCCTTTGAAATAAATTTTAAAAGTAAACATTGTCTCTTTAAGCTGAATGAGAACCAGGAAAATAACAGACAAAGATTGTTTTCTGCAGCACTGTACATAAACAACGTATTTTCTATCTATACCAATGTCTCTCAACCAGAGGTGTGGTATTTAGCAGGTTCTGACCAGTTCTGGAGAACCGGTAGCGGAAATTTTGAGTAGTTCGGAGAACCGGCAAATCCCACCTCTGATTGGTCCCCCAACCTCATCTCTTCTCAACCTCCCATTGAGTCCCAGCTGATTGTCTGGGTCTTCTTTTGTTGCCCTGCACAGGAGAACGGAGCTGGAAAGCAGGTTAGTGGGGTGGGGTGGGGAGGGAATGTAGATTTTGCAGTATCCTTCCCCTGCCACACCTACAAAGCCACACCCACCAAGCCACACCACGCCCATCAAGCCACGCCCACAGAACCAGAAGTAAAAAAATCTGAATCCCACCACTGCTCTCATCCTGGGCAGCTTGAAGAAGCACGGACTTCAGTGGTGTTATGGTACTGGTTCGGCCCAGTTTACCCAAACTGGTAGCAAAAATTCCTACCAGTTTGGCCAAACTAGTCGTAAAAAAAGCCTCCCACGATCAGCTGAGAGGAGGAAAAAAAGCCTGGGAGGAGAAAAAAGAGAAAAGCGCAGGGCTGGGTGGGAGAGGCAATTCTGCACTTTTCTTTATCCTCTCAGTTGACTGGGGCTGCAGGCCTCAGCTGCTGTGGGGAAAGCTGCACAGATACGCGATCACCAAACTGGTAGTGCAACAGGTAGGATCCCACTGCTGATGGACTTCAGTTCCCAGAATTCCCCAGCCAGCCATGCTGAATTTGGACAAATTCCAGGAGACAAGGGACAACAGGGGGCCTGGCACGCTATGGCCCATGGGGTCAGATCAAGACACGACTTAGTGACGGAACAACAAATTCTAACATTGAACCACAGTTCCTCTTCAATTGTGGAGGCCAAATAGAGTTGCGACCTCAGCCTGGGCAGCCTTGTTGAGATGTCTCCCCAACTTTTGATCTGGAAACTTGTCCTTAAATAACCTCCTTTCTGCCAGGAGGGGAAGGAGGAGAAGGAGAATCTAGTTCCCTTCTAAAATCAATATCTATTTGGAGTAATATGCAGAATAGCTTGCCAAGAATGGCAAGTGCTTCAAAAACTAGGGTTGAATGACAGCGTTTGATCTGTGATGGCTGATCTACAAAATGATGTACACACACAGACACGCACACACACCATACCACACACGTGGGAAATTCAACAACCCTCCTCAATCTGCTTTAACAACACCCCGCCCTCGTCTCTACACCCCCCCCCATCCTTCCTTTGATGATCGATGCAAAGACAGGGAAATCATATTAGGGAAAGCTGAGATAGGAAATACAAAGCTGACCACGAGATTCCATTGCCAGAGCAGCTCCCACAAAGCCACAAAGGAAAGGAAACATCATTATTTCTTTTTTAAAAAATGGGATTTGCCACATGTGTGGGCGATGTGATTAGTAAGAATCCACCAAAATGCTTCATCAGCATTCCTGCATTTTTATTTTATTTTTTCGCAACCACTTTCACGAACCTTTTTTGTGTGTGTGTATGTGAACCAGTTTAAAATCTGCTATTAGAATTATATGCTAAGGAAAACCTCTTCTGCTAAACGTATAATTATTCTAAGCAGAACCAACCCAGCACAGTTCATGAGTTTACTGGCTGAGTTCGGATTTGATTTTGCCTTATCTAGTATAGATTAATAGAGTTCCAAGGGACCTTGTAGGACATCTAATCCAACCTCCCACCCAAGCAGGAGACCCTACACCATTTTTGACAGATGCCAGTCCAGCCTCTTCTTGAAAGCCTCCAATGATAAAGCTCCCACAACTTCTGAAGGCAACTTCTGTTCCATGGGTTGATTGCTCTCACTGTCAGAAAGTTTCTCCTTATTTCGAGGTTGAATCTCTCCTTGATCAGTTTCCATTTGTTATTCCTTGTCTGGCCTTCGGGTATTTTGCAAAATAGCTTGACCCCTTCCTCCTCTCTGTAGCAGCCCCTCAAATATTGGAAGACCGCTATCATGTCTCCCCTGGTCCTTCTCTTCATGAGACTAGCCAGGCCCAGTTTCTGCAACCGTTCATCGTATGTTTTAGTCTCCAGTCCCCACGTTGCTCTTCTCTGCAATTTTCCAATGTCTTTTTTATAATGTGGTGACCAAAACTGGATGCAGTATTCTAGGTGTGGTCTTACTAAGGATTTAACTGTTTGGGGAAAAGATTGTAGGAGAGGGGATCACTTTGGAAACGGGAGAAGAGGTGTCAACCCTGGAGCCATCTTTGAGCATCTTCAGGGTTGCTACAGCGAGGCTGGCTGGAGCTGTGGGAAAGGGAAGGGGAAGTAGAGATATAGTTGAGGGGGATATGTAGACAAAATAACACCCTTTCTTCTGGGAACCAAGGACACTCTTACCAGCACCTGGAGGGGAGTTGAGGGGAGACATCTGGGATGGGGAGAGAGACCTGCTTGGATCATATGATGGTTGTATGTGATGTGGTGGGGGGGAAGAACTCTGGATTTTGAACTAGGTGGGGAAAACCCCAGGGGACTTCTGATTCAGGTTTTCACCAGCTATGCCAATGTGACATGCCTAATCAATCTATATCCTTTGGGGAACGCTGCCTTGGACTTTTGATTTCCTGTGGGCTGTTGGTTGGAACCCTGACAAGAGGAGGGGGACAAGAAGAAAACACGCGTGCACACACACACACACACACACACACACACACATCAGGGCTGCGATTCAACCGGTACAACAACCAGTTCAGTGAGCATGCACTTCGCGCGTGTGCTCCGCATTTTAAAAAGCTACTACTTACCTTCAACTGCAGCTGAAGAAAACAGCTGATGTGCAGCAGACCGCTATGCCGCATGAATAAGATGTTTTGTTCACCACACTATAAAAAAGATGCTGAAACTCGAGAAAAAGTGCAGAGAAGAGAAACCAGGATGATTAGGGGACTGAAGGCTAAAACATATGAAGAACGGTTGCAGGAACTGGGCATGGCTAGTCTCGTGAAAAGACGAACCAGGGGAGACATGATAGCGGTCTTCCAATATTTGAGGGGCTGCCACAGGGAGGAGAAGGAGGTCAAGCTATTTTCCAAAGCATCTGAAGGCCAGACAGAGGAATAATGGATGGCAACTGAACAAGGAGAGATTCAACCTGGAAATAAGGAGACATTTTCTGACAGCGAGAACAATCCACCCATGGAACAGAAGTTGCCTTTGGAAGTTGTGGGAGCTTCATCACTGGAGGCTTTTGAGAAGAGTCTGGATTGCCATCTGTTAGAAATGCTGTAGGGTCTCCTGCTTGGGCAGGCAGTTGGACTAGATGATCTACAAGGTCCCTTCCGATTCTGAGTATCTGAATTTTCTGAAACTGAAGATATAAAGCACAGGAAAGAGCAGGAGTAAGAAGATGGGTGGGCTTACATGCTTGGCGGAGCGAACCAGTTTGGAGCCAGTTACACACACACATTGGAACAAGGGGTTCGCCTGAACCGGTATGTACAGGGAGAGTCCCACCCTCTCTCTCTCTCTCTCTCACACACACACACACACACACATGGAAAGGTAGATATTTGTATGTTTCTGAAATACAAGTAGTCGTTGACATACGGCCACAATTGAGCCCAAAATTTTACACATTTTTTAAATGAACTTTGCCCCGTTTTATGATATTTCTTGTCATGGTCATTAAGTGAATTACTGCAGTTGATCATTTAAAAACCAGTTGTAAAGAGAATCTGGCTTCCCTATTGACTTTGCTTTGTCAGAAGGTTGCAAAAATATGACCCCTGGGGTACTGCAACCGTCATAAATATGAATCAGTTGCCAAGTGTCTGAATTTTGATCGTGCAACCTGCAATGCTGCAATGGTCATAAAGTGTGAAAAATGGTCGTGAGTCACATTTTTCAGTGCTGTTGTAACTTTGAACAGTCACTAAACTGTTGTGAGTCAAGGACTATCTGTACTGTGTATATTTCAGATCCTTGTTATTATATTTATTTATTCAATGTTTCAACAATTAAAAATAAAACAGATTTCCACACTCTGTAATGATACTGTAACAGTGTTTACATTGATTAATAATATCAATAGCTGTATTATCCATAGCTGTATTAGATTTTTCCTCATTCTAAACATTTTCAGACATATATACATATTTTAACACATATAACATATTACTTTGTACTTTCTCATATACTATCATTGAACACCTTTGCGTCTTCTCCTTAGCCCTTTGTATCAAACATCCCATACCTTGATTACTCTCCTTCTTCCTTATTTTTCAATAGCATCATCAATGTGTCCATTTTGGTGCATTCAAATATCTTATTGATTATTATTATTAAGTCAGATCATTGACTTCACCATCTCAATGGTTTGTTCTGGCTTAAGGGTTTGCCTGAATCAGGTTACATGGTTTGTAAATGGCCTATGGCTTGTCATAAGGTGTAAAGCCAATTGGTTGTGGTTGATTTGACAAAACTGAATTAAATGAACCAAAATGTGAAATGTTTTGAAAACTATCTAATAGCAAAGTATGTTTCCAATCTATGCTTTTCAGAGTTTTATTTTCCTCTTGGATGTTTCTGGAACAAAACCAGAAAAGAAATTATATTTCTAAACTTCTGACCCCTGACTTTTTTTTTAAATGGACTGGCAGGGGGAAAGAGTCCACTGTCAACTGACAGTAACCTGTGCTAAAACTAGAATTAAGGAGAAGCTTTTTTGGCATAGCTCCATCTTTGCTTACAGCATTTCAGTCAATCAACCTTAGATCTAAAATTCTGAGTTATGGTGGTTTAATGATCCCTGGAATAGCTGGATGAACATCAATCAATCAATCAATCAATCAATCAATCAGAATAGAGTTGGAAGGAAACTTGGAGGCCTTCTAGTCCAATCTCCTTGTACCTGCAGTGATGGAGCACCCACAATTTCTGAAGGCAACTTCTGTCCTCACTGTTAGGAAGTTTCTCCTTAATCCCAGGTTGCTTTTCTCTTTGATTGGTTTCCAACCATTGTTTCCTGTCCTGCCCTCTGGTGCTTTGGAGAATAAGTTGATCCCCTCCTGTTTGCGGCAGCCCCTCAAATAGCAAAATTGCACTTATATCCCACTTCATAATGTTTTACAGCCTTCTCTAAGCGGTTTACAGAGTCAGCACCTTGTCCCCCAACAATTTCGGTCCTCATTTGACCCACATTGGAAAGATGGACGGCTGAGCCAACCTTGAGCCAGTGGAAATCGAACTGCTGGCAATGGACAGAGTTAGCCAGCAATACTGCATTCTAACCACTGGAAGGTAAGGAAGGGGAAGAGGGTGGGAGAGAGGAAGGAAGGAAGGAAGCCGGTCAAGATCGAATTGCTGGTTGTGGGCAGAGTTAGCCCTGTAATACTGCGTCTAACCACTGTGCCACCATGCAAATGCTGGAATGGTGCTTTCATGTCCCAACTAGCCCTTCTTTTCTCTAGACTAGCCAAACTTAATGAAAAAAAGTAGCAAGGCGGCCTGAACTAACAGAGCTGGGAAAGACCTCCTGTGCTCTGATCTAAGCATCGTTCACAAAATTGTCTGCTACAACGTCTTACCTGTCAACAACTTCTTCAGCCTCAATCACAACAATACATGGGCAAACAACCAATACAAACTCAAGGTAAACCGTTCCAAACTCGATGGCAGAAAATACGACTTCAGCCACAGAGTGGTCAATGCCTGAAACGCCCCACCCGACTCCATTGTTACAGCCTCAACCCTCACAACTTCAACTTCAAATTGTCTACCGTGGACCTCACCCCATTCCTAAGAGGTCCTTAAAGGGAGCATGCCTACCGTCCTTATCTTGCTGTCCCTATTTATCTGTATTTACTCCCTTTGTTCATGTTTATGTTCAAACCTATACTTGTTATCTTGTCCATGTTTGACAAATAAACAAACAAATAAATAAAATGGCTGCCTGAAACTTTCCATTGCAAACTAAAATTGCTCTAACACTTGGAGTTTTTCTTGATGAACCTGACATGCAAACCTCAGGAACCTAAAGCCATTAGCTGGTTTCATCCTTGCCACTCTTTGGAGCTATCTGTGAAAAGACATGAGACTTTAAAGCAGAACTGGGCATTTTACTGGTCCCACCAAGCTACATCCAGCCCATGTGAGGTCAGTCAGAATTTAGAAATCAAATGTAAATAAGTGTTTGCAATGCACAGTATTTTTGGAGAAGAGCAACAAAGATAGTTTAGAGAACGGGAGGCTAAAACATAAGAAAAATGGTTGTAGGAATTGGGTATGTCTACTTTACTAAAAAAGAAGAACTAGGGGTGATATGATAGCAGTATTGCAATATCTCAGGGGCTGCCACAAAGAAGAGGGAGTCAAGCTATTCTCCAAAACACCAGAAGGCAGGACAAGAAGCAACAGGTAGAAACTAATCAAGGAGAGAAGCAACCTAGAACTAAGGAGAAATTTCCCAACAGTGAAAACAATTAATGTAACTTCCAGAAGTTGTAGGTGCTCTAGTACTGGAAGTTGTTAAGGAAGAGACTGAACAACCATTTGTCTGAAATGGCACAGGAGCCTCCTGCTAGAAGACCTCCAAGGTTCTTTCCAAATCTGTTATTCTGGAGAAGGAACCTCAACCTCTATGACAAATCTGAGAACTTGGCAACTTGGTATACACACAGACACACACAGACACACACACACACGGAAGTAATTCAGATCCTGATAGCTGGTCTACTACAAGGACCAAGATAACATAGTGAAATTTAGATGGACAAATGGTATCTCGATCCATTGCAGACATAGGGAATCCCTATTGTCCATGGAAAGATAAATGAATACAATATCAAATTTGTTTGCAGGCACTGTAAATTATGGGGTTCTAATCAAACCCTGCCAACCGGGAAAACCGGGAAAACTGACACCGTCTTGCACGGCCCCTCCCCTGGTTACAGAAACATTAATTCTTTTACAGGAGTTTGGAACAACAGATCATCAAAAGTGGTTCTCCTAGGTCACAATCCCACAAGATGTAGCTAAAGAGAGCAAATAAGCTGGATTAAAGCTAAATAAAGGTCCTTCACAAGGTCAATGCACCAAGGAGAAAAGAACTATCAACAGGAAAGTCCCTAATGCATCTAGTGAGTAGCATCTGATTACAGAAACTCATTTACTATCTCTAAGATGGGAGCGTGGATGATAACCAAGCAGAGGAACAAGGGAGAAAATGCTTTGTTACTACCTGGTGATTTATTTTCAACTTGACAAGGCTCCTTTTTAATATGTAAATTGGCTTAACAATGACACTGTCTAAATCAGAGAGAGATGAATCCTAGGCATGGAGATTGCAGCTGGAAATGTCTTCGGACTTTTAAGTGCCACCTCAGCCTTCTTAAAGTAAATACATCTATTTCATAAATTGGGGGGAAGGGAGAGAGAAGGTTGTACTGGTGTATAATTAGCTGGGCTGCCTTTTCTGTCTTCCCCTCCTTTCCTCTCTCCCTTCCTCCCTGTCTGTCTGTCTATCTACCATCTCTGTCTCTCTTTCTCTCTCTCTCTCTCTGTGTGTGTATGTCTGTGTCTGTCTGTCCCTCTCTTTGTCTCTCTCTCTCTCTGTGTCTCTCTTTCTCTTTCTCTGTCTGTCTGTCTCTCTTTCTGTCTCTCTCTGTCTCTTTCTCTATCTCTCTCACTGTGTCTCTCTCTGTCTCCCCCTCCCCTCTCTCTCACACACACAGACTTGCACCAAGCCATTACAGACTAAATAATTATCTAAATCAAACGTTTGCCACCCTAAATGCCTATGGATATTCTCAGTCTTCCAACTTATGGTTGTCCCAAAGGTGTTTTTTTAACGCAACTGGACTTTGTTTTGTCTTTGAAAACATTTTACTTCTTATTCAAGAAGAACCAAAGAAGCTTCTTGGATGATAAATGAAATGTCTTCAAGGAAAAATAAAGTCCAGCTGTCTTTTGGAAAAAAAAAAAAAAAGGCCCTTTGGGTCTTGCCAGCCTGATCACTTCAATCAGTTGAGCATCTTCAAAGGATAATCCAAAGGATAACATTAGATCAAAGGATAACATGAGATCCAACCTAGATTGGTGACTGGGACCAAAAGTTTAGTCTTCCAAGCTTCTGGGCTTGTGTTGGAGCCCATCCTCAGGGAATTTTTTTCTCTTTAGGACATGTGCCCTGGACATGCTAATACAATATATAGTACAGCCCAGTGCACATATATTGGAGAGAGAGAGAGAGAGAGAGAGAGAGAGAGAGGGAGGGAGGGAGGGACGGGGAGAGAGGTAGAGAGAAAGAGAGAGGAGGGAGGGAGGGAGAGAGAGAATATGAGAGAGAGAAAGAGAGGGAGAGAGAGAGGGAGGGAGGGAGAGAGGGAGGGAGGGAGAGGGATAGAGGGAGAAAGAGAGAGAAGGAGGCAGAGAGAATATGAGAGACAGACAAAGAAAGAGAGAGAGAGAGAGAGAGAGATTCCCTGAGGATGGGTTCCAGCACAAGCTCAAAAACCTGGAAGAATAAAACTCTGGTCCTGATGATCAACTCAGACTGGATCCTGCACTGTAACTTTTGTGGGGTCTACAAATCTTGCAAACAGTTCCTGGGTTCTTTTTCCAAAAGACCAAATCTCCTTCCCATTGATTTATCCTACTTTTACCAACAGGAACTTAGAACTCACAAAATTCAATTTCTGGATTAAATTAACCCCTAATCCCTCCTTGAACTAGATAATTCAGGAAGTGGCTGGTTGGGTGGGTATGGAACAGGAGCTGGGATTGAAGTCTCCCCCTTTATTTTCTGCTTCCAGAAATCTTTCTGACACCAACTCCTATAAATAGGCTTTAAGTTTTCCTGCCACATTGGCAAGAAAGCACCAAAAATCTGCAATGTGTGCCTGGAGGAAGGCTTAGCCTCATTTTTTAAAAGTAGCAAAGTGAATGCATATCCTTAAGTCTCTTAGAAAAAGGAAAATCTAGTTCTGTTTTGTATGTCTATGTACTCTCTACAGGCCTGGCATGCCCAGAAGGGAAAAGTTGTATCTGAAATAAACTCTTAATAAAAAAAAAAGAGTTATTATTCCTGATTTTAAAATATTATTCGGTTTGGTCTCTTGGTTAAGGCACCAGGCTAGAAAGCAAAAGAACATGAGTTAAAGTCCTGCCCTAGCCATGAAAGTCAGCTGGGTGACCTATCCTTCTATTTCAGCCCAACTCACCTCACAGAGTTGTTGTGAGGAAAATAGGAGGAGGAAGGTGTGTTGGATTTGTTCACCCCTTGAGTTATTTGTGAAAATAATAGAAGTGAGAAATGAATGGATGAATGAATTGGACAGATGGATGGATGTAACAATGAATGAATGAAACGATAAATGGATGGATGGATGAACAAACAAACAACCTCTGGTCACAACCATAATTCATTCCATAACTTTGGTCGCAACCCAATTTAGTCATGACCTGAACCCAATTTTCAAAATTTGGCACTTACTGTTAGGAATATGAGTCTCCTAACAGCTATTTGAGTTAGAAATATATAAACCAGGATAAACATTTTAAAACTGTATCTTTAAGAAAATACAAAATTGTAATTAGGTGTGGTTTCTCAAACGGCCATATGATGGAGCCAGAAACCTGGGTTGTTTTAGTCTTAGTCTTCCTCTCAGAAGAGTGTGTCTGAGTGAGTCTCTCTGTTTCCTTCTGTTGGAAAGTATTGCTGTTGCTCCATTTCTTCTAATTGACTGATACTACTGGATTTAATGTAAATCTGATACTGATCTGTTTTTGACACTGGAATTTGATATTTGGATTATCCCTGGATTGAAAAACTGACTGATTTATCTGTGAATGACTTTGGATTGCTGATTTTGGACTTTGCTTAAACCTTTCTGGAAGTAAAAACCTACATTTACTGTACAGTGTATCTGTATGCTGTGTGTGTATTATTCAAACACTATTCTCTATACGTCTCCCTGTATGCGCTCATTCTCCTAACGGGGAATTACCTCAACACTTACAAAAAAATTGGTGTGGAAGGGGAAATCAGCCGCGGAGAAAAAAATTGTGAATTTTTTGGTCGGACCGATTTAGTCATGGTCAGAAGCGCTCATGACCAGAGATTCTACTGTACAGTTCTTCTTCAGACACACTAGTGGTTAGGAATGATCATCCTTCCCTGGACATCTTGAAGCCATTACATTCATGGTCTAAAACAATCTATGTTCCCACCTCACAGGATTGATGTTGTGGGGAAAACAACAAGAGGATGATGTGTTGGATATGTTTGCTACCTTGAGTTATTTGTGAAAATAATAAAAGGGGTATATAAATGAAGGAAGGAAGGAAGGAAGTAAAAGAAAGAAAGAAAGAAAGAAAAAAAGAAAGAAAGAAAGGTCTTTTTCATCCTTCTCTGGACATCTTGAAACCATTAGGTCTATGGTCCAAAACAATCTACCTTCCCACCTCACAGGATTGATGTTGTGGGGAAAACAAGAAGAAGATGATGTGTTGGATATGTTTGCTACCTTGAGTTATTTGTGAAAATAATAAAAGGGGGGTATAAATAAAGGAAGGAAGGGAAAGAAAGAAAGAAAGAAAGAAAGAAAGAAAGAAAGAAAGAAAGAA
>BLBF01000058.1:13410844-13430213 GCA_015471245.1 Laticauda colubrina
TATATATATATATATATATATATATATATATATATATAAAGTTTTTGAGGGTACTTACATGTATGATATTCAGCTTTGTTCGGGTATTTTCCCACA
Source organism: Laticauda colubrina (assembly GCA_015471245.1). Lineage (NCBI taxonomy): Eukaryota > Metazoa > Chordata > Lepidosauria > Squamata > Elapidae > Laticauda > Laticauda colubrina. Next base: position 13,410,941 of record BLBF01000058.1, read on the forward strand.
TCATCATAGTTGTGCTTTTAAAATTGTAGCAACATTTTGGCACAATCTCATCTGACATCATCAGGCTTCTGTATTGTGTTCGTCTGAAATGTTGCTACAACTTTAAAAGTACAAGTATGATGATGTGGGAAAATACCCGAATACCATAGCTGAATACCATATATATATATATCACAAATTTTATATATCTTCCTCATAAATTCTTAAATTTATGCCACGTAATATGGACTATTCACAAAACTACTGTTTAGTTTTGAGATTTCCCAGCTGTTTTGTACAAAACTTTCAAAAAATAAACACTGTTTTCACAAACTTTTCTAGCAAAGAATGACATCATAGGCCTGTGTTGAGGTAATTCCCCGTTAGGAGAATGAGCACATACAGGGAGACATACAGAGAGTAGTGTTGGAATAATATACATTCAGTATACAGATACACTGTACAGTTAATGAAGGTTTTTACTTCCAGAAAGGTTTAAACAAAGTCCAAAATAAGCAGTCCAAAAGTCATTCACAGGTCAATCAGTCAGTTTTTCAATCCAGGGATATTCCAGTAACAAAGTCCAGTGTCAAAAACAGTTAAGTATTGGACTTACATTAAATCCAGTAATATCAGTCAATTAGAAGAAATGGAGCAACAGCAATACTTTCCAACAGAAGGAAATAAAGATACACTCTCTTCTCTTCTGAGACTCGGATGAAGACAAACCAGGTTTCTGGCTCCATCTTATGGCTGTTTGAGAAACCACACCCAATTGCATGCTCTTGCATTCCCTTAAAGAGACAGCATTAAAATGTCTATCCTGGTTTATATATTTCTCACCCAAATACCTGTTAGGTGTTTCATATTCCTAACAGCCTGTACTGGCTTCTTCTACACTGCTGAATTAACAGTTCCAAAAAGTTTCAACCATCAAGGCTAAAAATGAAGCATGTTGGAAATGATCCATTAGAACATCTCAAAGACCTTTCTTTGTTGTTTGTTTTCACTGGATCAGAGACTGCTTGTAAAAAAGAAATTCACAAGTTTTTTTTTATAGTCCTAAGAGGGAGTCATTTTAGGCCCCAGCTGACATAATTTGGAAATGTAACTTTCCCCTAAATCAGAAATCCATAAGTTGAAAGTCTTGTGTTGGGTGGCTAAGATGTTGTACTACAACTAGGAAGAAGGAGGTCCAACTTTATCTTCAGCTTGAGACCCCATGAGATATTATATCTTCACAGGGTGGTTGTTTCTTGGATCAAGACAAACAGGCTTATCTTTTGATGTCTGGCAAGTTCCCTAAAAATCCAAGAATGGTTTTCAAAGTTCCTGAAGTGGCATATACAAACATGTGTAAACAACATTCATGGTCCAGAATGCATCAGCCCTTAAGGCAATTTTTATCAATTTTAAGGAGTGTTACCATTCTCATTTTTAAAACAATGTTTGTTTTGCTATGTTTTCATAGCTATTAGCTAATGATCCCCAAGCCCATATGTCTGCACCAGCTGTCAGAGGCTGCCTCAGTTTGGCAGATTTTTTTCCTTCACATAGGGACCATTTTAGAAGGCTCATTAATGACTGCCAAGAATTGTTCTCATCATCAAATTCCTTCCCAATCAATCAATCAATCAGACAAATTCAAGACAGACTTGGAAAGAAATGAGATTGAGGAAGTCACTGGATTCCCTCAAGGAATGTCAGAAATCACACATACTCCTGTAGTCCTGTTTTCTTTTCTTCCCCCCAAATAGGGGGAAAAATAATAAAAGCTCTATGAACCCATAGGATTTGGGAAATTCCAGCTGCTGATTTTAGACTGCTTTATTTAATTATGAAGTACATAGAATAATTTCCTGTTAGAAATGGAGCACCTTTTCCTGAAAATATTTGTGGAGATTTCTCCAGATCTGAATTTCAAAAGATGCTTTGCCTTCCAAAATTAAAATAAAATCTAATCTAGCCCACCACAAGCCACAAAATCTAATCTAACCACCACAAGCATTTGAGTGCCAGTCTTGTCACAATGCCTTATGGAAGGAGAAACTATGAAACTATAGTCCTTTTTATGGGTGCTACAGATGAATTATTGAGTCTGTCATCTGCACCTCTATAACTGTCTGGTTTGGTTCTGCAACCCAACAAGACACACATAGATTTCAGAGAGTAATTAGGACTGTAGAAAAAACAATTACTACCAACCTGTCTTCAATCACGGACCTGTATACTGCATGAGTCAAAAAGAGGGCTGTGAAAATATTTACAGTGCTGGACACAAACTGTTTCAACTCCTTCCCTCAAAACAAGTCTATAGAGCCCCGCACACCAGAACAACTAGACACAAGGACAGTTTTTTTCCTGAATGCCATCCCTCTGCTAGACAAATAATTTCCTCAACACTGTCCAACAATTTACAAAGTCTGCACTACTATTCCTATTAATCTTCTCAACACTCTTATCACCCATCCCCTCCCACTTGTGACTGTAAGACTATAACGTTGTCGCTTGCATCCTTATAGTTTATATTAACTGTTTCCTGGTATGATTTGATTGCTTATTGTACCCTATGACTATCATTAAATGTTGTACCTGAGGATTCTTGACTCTTGACGAATGTATCTTTTCTTTTATGTACACTGAGAGCTTATGCACTGAAGATAAATTCCTCGTGCGTCCAATCACACTTGGCCAACAAAGAATTCTATTCTATTCTATTCTATTCTATTCTATTCTATTCTATTCTATTCTGTTCTGTTCTGTTCTGTTCTGTTCTGTTCTGTTCTGCTCTGCTCTGCTCTGCTCTGCTCTGCTCTATTCTATTCTATTCTATTCTATTCTATTCTATTCTAATTCTATTCTATTCTATCAAATGAGGCCTCCATTTTTCCAGATGTGTTGCAATTACAATTTCCCCAAATTTTAAGCCATGGTGACCAATGGCCATTCTGGAAGTTGCTCTTTAACACCTATAAAGCATCAATTTGAGAGCCAGGCTGTTCTAGTGGTTAAGGCATGAATTCAAGTCCAACATTGGCCAGGGGGAATTTGGGCCAATCCACTAGGAGATGGTGATTTTTCATCCCACTTTAGGCATGAAAGCCAGCTGGGAAACCTTGAGCCTCTCATTCTCTCTCAGCCCAGTCTACCTTGCAGGGTTGGTGTTCTGCAGAAAATAGGAGGGGGAAGATGAATTGGATATGTTTGCTGCCTTGAGTTATTTGTCAAATAAAATAAAAATGTAGGATACAAATAAATAAATAGTACATAAAATAAAGGTAGGAGACGCTATTCTATGCTTTTGTGTATGTGTGATTGAAAATGAAGTAAATGTAAATTTTCGATCATTCTGAATTTGGATTTCTGAGGCAACTCTGATGGAATGATTACTCTGTATGACACCATGTCACAAAGTCAAGTCTATTCTGTGAATACAGCTTCTGGTTCAAAGTGTTACTAAAATTGCATGAAACTGGACTGATTAATATGACTCACCAACAGAGGTGGTATTCAGCTGGTTTGGACTGGTTCTGGCAGACCGGTAGCAAAAAATTTGACTGGTTTGAGCAGGGTTCAGCAACCCATGGCTCTGGAGCTGCATGTGGCTCTTTCATCCCTCTGCTGTGGCTCCCTGTTGCTGGTCAGTGCCACAATTTTGAGAGGAGCTTCCATTTTTTTTGGGGGGGGGGAGGGAGGAAATATGGCGTGCCAGAAGGAGACTCTATGGCAAGGGGTGGGGTTCCCAGTCAGCTCCACAATTGATAGGGTTTTTGGTTAGGACAGGTAGAGGAAAAAGGATGCTGTGCTAGGAAGAGACCCTATGGTGAGGGAATCAGACTTGCAGTTGGCTCCAGAATTGAACAGGAGGCTTCTGGTGAGGATCTTTGTGGCTGTTTTGAGTGCTTCAGGTTACCGACCCCTGGGCTTGGAGAACTGGCAAATACCACCTCTGGCTCCCCGCTCTTACCTCTCCATCCATCCACCCACTCCCCGCTCTTACCTCTCCTATATCCTGTTGTTTATTAGCTCAGCTGATTTGTGTGTAGAGCAGATTGCGGTGCCTCAGCTGAGCTAAAAAAACAACAACAGCACAGCTCACCAGTGTTGATACAGAGGGCAATGTTTGAGCCCTGCTCATGCGAAGTGAGCTCTCCAAACCAGTAGGAAAAAATGTTGAAACCCACCACTGCTCACTGAATATGATTTATGTCACTGTGGATAAATTTGCATGCAGCAATATACGTAAAAGTTACCTGCCCTCAGCCTCTAAGCCTGTATATTGATTTTTGTCTTTCTAGATCCCTTCAAACAGGATAGATTACAAACACAAGCCTTTGGTAATTTGAACGCCGCATTTGAATTCAGTGTCAACAATACTTCTGAAGCACACGATAATTATAATACTTCAGGTGGCATCAGGTTGGGGATGAACCTATGAGGACTAATTCACAATTGATTCCATTATGCGTGCTTCCACTAGATAATAATGCAAAAAGTTCACAGTCTTTAAGCTTTATTGTATGGAGAATTTTCAAGTTCTGTTTTATGCCCCCTTTATATGGAATCACATTTTCTTTCTGGATGCACTCCAAAGTGATGCCTGACAAAGCTCTGAATTAAAACTCTGCATTTCCTTTTGTCGTGATCAGAGAGACAACATATCTTTCACACATCTGCCAGACTCTCAGGCCCACCTGTCTTGAATTATCGAAAAGATCTTTTAATTAAAAACATGAGAAGTTGGCATGTGCAGAACAAACATGAAACTATAGCATCATACAGAAGGCAAGGAAGTCTCTGGGACCCACCATAAACTCCCACAGGTATTCACAGAAAATATCAAGCAGAAATAGGAAAAAAATGCAGAAGACTGGCAGAACTCATCCATGGACACCAAGTAGCAGTCAGAAGACATGGTGAAAACTCTTTAATTTCACAACATTGGGGAAACGTGACCATCCTCAATGAAGCCAAGTCCAAAAATGCCAGGAAATTTCTAGAAGCCTGGCACTCTGACAAATCAGGCATCAATAGACACATAGACATTAATAACATCTATAGACGATACAAGAGACAATCAACCAGCCCAAAAGGAACAAGATCCCAAGCAGTTCTCTACCAGCAATGAGCACCCAGATGAGCATAGATGAACTCCAAGGTTAACATCAGACCAACAATCAAGTAAACAAGACCCCAATCAAGAAATGGCCAAAGAGCTAATTTTATCATATGTGGTGGACTTGTGTTAAAGCTAAAAAAATATGGGCAAAAATACACAGATGGCTAGAAAAGATAATAGGGAAACATGTAGATTTCAAAACTGAATTGTTTTTATTGGGGATGATATCAGAAAAAAACTGGATAAGAAAAGTATGTAGTTAGTATTACATGTCTTAATAACAGTGCAGATTATCTTCTCACAATATTGGAAAAATGAAGAAACAAGAAGCGAGATGAAGAGATAATTAAGAAGATACTATATTGTGGAGTAATAGATAGACTTACATTGAAAATCAAACAGAAAGAAGACACAGAATACTATCAAACATGGAACTTATTTTACCAGTGGTTGGAAAAAAAGAGTGGAGAGTAAGAAGGGAATTTGCATTGTTAAGCAATTTAAATATCCAGACAACATGATGTTTATTAAGCATTAAGGATTGTAACTAATAGAAAATTAATAAAATTTATTTAAAAAGAAAAAAGAAGTGGCCAAAGTCAACAGCAAACAGCCCAACCAAAGAACCTCTAAGATCCACTCCCACCAACTGACAGGGCAAGACACCATAATATAAACTGAGAGCAAACCCAATTCCTTACCAGCACTGATGATGTTACCTATTTGAGTACTGAAACATCTGCAAAAAAATAAGCAACCTCAAAGAGCACCAAGGACCCCTTATAAAGCAGAGAAGATGGTTATTACAGACCAATGATTTCTTGGGAAATTTGCTCCTCTATCTACCAAACAATTAATAAATAGTGCTGAGGAATATCCTGTGGTAGAAAAAGGAATGTTGACAAAATACCCTCTGAGACCTGATTACTCTAACTGGAAGTTATTTTGAGAGTGCACAAATCCCAACCGTTTGTGATGGCATTTACAACATGCTAAAGGTAAACGTTTCTCTGTCCAGTTGTGTCCAACTCTATGGCACAATGTTCATCTCTGTTTCTTGGTTGAGGGAGTTAGCATTGTCTGAAGACATTTTCCATGGTCATGTACCCAACATGGCTATATGCCAAAGGCACATGGAATGCTGTTACCTTCCCATCTAAGTGGAACCTATTTATCGACTTGCATTTGCATGCTTTCAAACTGTTAGATGTGCAGGAACTGGGGTGAGGAACAGGAGCTCACCCTGTTGCTCAGTGCTTGGGTGTCAAATCCGGTCTGGCACCTTTCCAGAGGACAAGCTCAGTATTTTAAATGCTGAACCCTGTCGGAGTCTGAATAGGAGGAGGAAGATGAACAGCTGACAGGGAGTAGGAGACTGGCTCCCTTGGCTGTGGAGGAAACTGGGGAAGGGCAAAGTCAGTCTGGGCAGAGCAGAAGAGAGATGGAACAAGGGAGAGGGGGGTTCAGAGGAAGACCAAGGTCCACTCACTCTTCATCCTAGGGCATGTAGGGAAGAATGGAGAAGAGAGCAACATGGGTTGTGTGGCTTACGAGGGAGGAAAGGGCTCTGATTCCCTTCACAAGACACACCTGGGGAGGGAGTTTAAAGGAGAGGTGTTTGTCGGGAACCAAAGTTGAGTTTATCTAATGTAGCTGCTGTTATCTGAGTTCATGGCATCTTTCCAACTGGTTTGATTTACTGCCATGTTACTTCAATTCTGGAACTCCTTATCTTGCCCTGCCAAATTTATTACCTTATCTTGCTTTGTTGGATTTATAGTTTAAAATTTTCTGTTTATAATTTTTGGGACTGAAATATCTGCAGTCAAAGACTGTTGCAGGTTCCAGGGAGAGTTTTTCTTCAGACCAGAAGGTAACTGGAAGATTGGGAGCAAAGTTGGAGCTAATAAAGGGACCCCTACTTATTATCTGGCTGGGTTGCCTTTGTGCCATGCCCCAGGTCATCACACACTGTGCCCCCTTACATGCTAACTGGAAGTTATTTTGTGATTGCACAATTCTCTATCATTTGTGATGGCATCTACAACATGCTATCAATATTCTGAAAGAACTTGCAAACCAAACAAGGCTGCCTAGCCTGGATCACAGTGGTCAGACAATGTCCCAAGCAGGAGAACAGTGCTAATAATTAAAATTAAATTTCTAGGGGAGTTGGAGAATTTAAAAGGGAGCTGGTGCTTCAGGTTAATCATGTTAATGCCTAACCCAACAATTGGATTGTCTCTTCCTTCACTAAAGAAACATCAACAGAGCACAGTCGCACAACCTACTTAAATCTCCAAGATCAACAACAGATCATTTTTGACAAGTTCTGTCATGGATCAACAGGTCTTCTCTGTTACAGGACTGATCTTATCATAACTATCAAAACATTTATCTCCTTATCTTAGCTTAGGACACCAAAGCATTTGTGGCATCAGGTAAGGGCAAGGACAGAGCAAGCCATTAAAATGTAAATTGAAAGCCAACAAACCCCATTCTCTTCTAGAACTGATATTACCTAGCCTGGGTCATGAAATGTCTGCAAGAAAACCACAACAGAGCCCCCAGGTCCCCTCACAAAAGGATTTTCCCAAGTCTTCTCATGTTCCAGTTCTAGCTGTTGTGTTTTACAATTGCTCTGTTTAATTGGTTTGCAAATTAATGTTTTCTACATACTTTGAAAATCCTTCTCAACAACGAAAGAAGAGGGGCCATATAACAGTTCTAAACAAGTCACTAAATACAACCAGGTCGATATTTGTCTTCAGTCAGGGGTGGGCTCCTGGGGGTTCTCAGGGGTTCAGCAGAGCCCTTAAGCTAAGATTCTGTGCAGTTTGGAGAACCCCCAAATCCCACTCCTGGCCGGCCCCGTCCACCCTACCCCGCCCCTCCCAGGAGTCCCCATATGGTCTGTTTTGGATGCAGGTAAGTGAAGGGTGTGCACGGAGGCTCGAGGAGGGTAAAGAACAGGCCTCCTGGAAGTTCAGGAAGGCCAGAAACAGGCCCATTTCTAGCTTCCAGAGAACCTCCAGAGCCCATGGAGGCTATTTTCACCCTCCTGGAGGCTCGAGAGAAGTGTCTGGAGCCCTGGGAGGGCAAAAACACACACACACTGCCATGATGCAGGAGGCTGACTTTGCCATGCCCACCATAACCACGCCCACCCAGCAACCAGGCAGAGAACCCATTGTTAAATTTTTGAACCCCACCCATGCCTTCAGTCGATGGAGATCCTCAATCCTCCAGGTTATGGTTATCCCAGAGGTTCTTTTCCAAAAGGCAACTGGACTTCTTGAGTTTTTTTTTTTTCTCTTGAAAACATTTTGCTTCTCATCCAAGAAATGAAAGAAGAACTGAAGAAGCTTCTTGGATGAGAAATGAAATATTTTCAAGAGGGAGAAAAGTAAGGAAGTCCAGTCCAAACTTCAACACCCCAAGATTTTGGCTGGGGTTCCTCCCCCTTAGCACCTAATCCCAGGCTGCAAAATGACTCCCCCTCTTTGCTCAACCATCTGGGTACCAAAGGTCAACTGGGGAAATTCCTCTTTTTCTCCTTTTGTGCAACCAGCATCACTGGGCAATGATGAGCCAAAGGCAAACAGGCTCAGTGTCAGCTTTGGAAGCCATATTTTACTTGAAAGCTTCAAAGCTGCCACATTTTTTGCCTGAGAATTTGGGAGAGGGGATTTCATAGAGAGGCGGAAGATTAGACTCAACAACATTCTTTCTCTCAGAGTCAAGGACATGTTTCCCTGCATCTGGAGGGGAGTGACTGGAGGATGTCTCTAGTCGGGATGACGTTTGATTGGACCGTGTGATGAACTGGTGGGTGCAAGATGATGAATCTTTGATTTTCCGAGAAAGAATGTTGTTGAGTCTAATCTTCCACCTCTCTATGAAATCCCTCCCCCCCCAAATTCTCAGGCAGAAAATGTGGTAGCCTCAAAGCTTCCAAGTAAAATATGGCTTCCAAGGCTGACTCTCAGATCTTCTTCCCACCCTTGTGTTAAACACTCCGACAGGGAAGAGTTCTGCTTGTTGCCATTGCTTTGCCTCCCAACAACTCTGCTCTTATTCCAGCTGTCTGTTATTAGCATGAAATATTTATAGGACAAAGGTCCTCAAGAGGGTTGCAATTCGGCCACAAGCCCAGTTTTGCCTGTTCGTGTTTCCTTCTTGGTCTAAATCCCCTCCATTCTGCTTTTGTTCTTCCCTCTCTGCCTCAACGGAAAACCTTCAGTAATTGCTATCCTTTTCCTCTAATTTATGACCTCTCTTAACTTCCATTGTCACCTATTCTTGCTGGAATTCTTTTGACCCTCTTCTGCGCATATCTACTGTGGTTCAGTTAAACTGTAGCTTTTGAAAGCAGGGCACTCAGGAGGTCTTTTAAAATTAAAAGTGCTCAAGGTAATCAGTTATGAAATAAAAGCAAAGGTTGTAAAAGCATCAGATCCCATTAGCCCAAGACCAAGAGCTGATGAGAAAGGTCTTGAAAAGGACATATAGATAGATTCTCAGTCATCCAGGTCATGGTCGTCCAGTGGTGGGCTGCAACCCAGTTTAACAACCAGTTGTTAACTCATATTTCTATGGTCTTTTTAGAGTTGCTGACAGAAAAGGAGGGGGGAGCAAAACCGAAACTGCATTCCACAAATGTTTTCAAAGATAGTCACTAGGTGACTGAAGTTTTTGCCACACAAAATTCTAACTGGAGAGCATGATTGATGACTCTTGGCTATGGATGTGTCTCATTGGAGAATATGAATTACGATACACCCAGGGGATGGAGAGAAAACCAGGGTCAAGGGTGACAATGAATTATGTGTCTCAGAGTCGGCTACACCCCGACAGTGCTGGACATGTTAACTCCCAATAAATCCTTTTGAAGTTTTGGAAGTTTGGCTCGAGACTCATGATTGGAATGGGGGTAACTGCCAGAATCCTGACACTATTTCTGTGAGTGTGCACTTTGCACGCAGCATTCAATAAACACCAATTTGAACCTCTCCAGCTCATCTTCTAGCCTTCTCCGCTAAGTAGAACAGCTGAGGTGCGCAAGTCAGCTGATCTGCAAAAGAAGGAAATGTAAGACAGGATAGAGGGGCAGGGGAGCAACTGATTGATGTTCATACCAGTTTGCTGGAACTGGTTTGAACTGGCAGCAGCCCAGCAACCACAAAGGTGCTTTTGGCAACTGGACTTTCTTCATTTCTCCTTTCTTTTTTGGTTTCAGGTCTCATCCAAGAAATTCCTTCAGCTCTGACTGAATGGTGGAAGATAGAAGGATTTATATTCCTTGCAATGACCAGATGACTGCAAGAAATGTAAATCCTTCCATTCTCCACCATTCAGTCAGAATTGAAGAAGCTTCTTGGATGAGAAGTGAAATGTCTTCAAGAAAAAACCAAGAAAGTTCCAGTTACCTTTTGAAAAAGCACCTTTGGGGCATCTTGAAAAGGGTTTTAGAGCTGACCTTAGAACAGATATGTTCCAAGCATTAGAACAGGGAACTTGGAGGAGAAGAGATTATATAGTCCGGACATAATATGAGCAAAGCACATGAGACAGAAACTCAAAATAACTCCATCTCTATTTTGTTTAATATAAGATAAATAATTATATCATTATATTCTACAACAATAAAGTAGCATTCTGGAATTGCTGTTGTTTCTTGATCTGATCTTCCTTTAAGAGATGACATGGCCTTTTTTTCCTGAAAGCTCCAAAGGATTATAAGCAATTCCCGATAGGAGGAGAAGGAGCGCTCATCCTCATCAGAAGTAGGAGTGAATCAAACTCTGGTAAAGCCCAACTGACATTGTTTGTAAAGACAATAGCACTTGGATGTATATACTTAGGTTTATATAGACTTAATTCCACTTTACATCACTCACTGAAGGGTTTACAAAGTTGAGGTATTGCCCCCAACAATCTGGGTCCTCATTTTACCAACCTCGGAAGGATGGAAGGCTGAGTCAACCTTGAGCTGGTCAGGATTGAACTGCTGGCAGTGGGCGGTTAGTTAGCCTGCAATACTGCAACCTAACCATTTCACCACTACAGCTCATAACCTCATAGAGCTATGAAAAATCACAGAGATCAGAGACAAAGCAAACAAGGCGGAGCTAATGGGATAATGACAAACCTGCAGGATATCTGAAATAGCTTACTCTATTCCAGTAAGCTAAAATGATGATGGGAAAGATAGTTAGTAGTAATAATAACTGATCTCACAATAGAGTAGGGTCAGTGATGGACACAAAGAACAAGTTCATTATCTTCAAAAGTTGTAATGAAGGGAGGTTATTGCCTCCCCCCAACAATTCAATCCAGTCAAATGATTTTACTGTTATAAGGTAGGAAAGATTCCATGAGTACTGGCTGGCTCAGGTGGCTTTGTCAAGGACTTCAAAAGACTCATCCATTTCCTGTTGGTTAGGATGCTTGAGCATCCCTGTTTACATGCCTCCATCTCATGAAGAACTGGGAGAACAAGTACAGTTCTCACATCTCTTAAGAGCCATTCATATTCACTCAGAATGCATACGAGAATAGAGTGCAATTCTGTTAGGTATTCCCTTGGCGGGTTATACCCTGCACAGAGCAAAATCTCAGAGAGAGGGGGGGAGAGGGAGAGAGAAAGATGGAGGAGAAGAGAGGGAGGGGAAAGGGAATGAGGGAGGGACGGAGGGAAGGAAAGAGAGTGACACACAACACACCCTGAAATCCTTCCTTTGGTACCCTCCCTGTTAAGAATGAATGAAAGAAAGCAATTTGTCTCTTTATGATTGAATAAAGACTTACATGGCCTCCCCTATTATGTACTACAACTCCTGGCAACAAAAAAAAAAACCTTTAAAAAAATGAAACAACCAAAATAAAAGCTCCCAACACCCAAGACCCCATACTCCCACATAGTTTGCCTTGATGGGCTTCAGCCTTATCCTACCCCAATGTCTCTGGAAAGGGCTGACTCTTCAGAGCCTGCTGGATCTCAGGGAGAAGGGTGTTCCATGAAGATCATGTAAACTCAACAAAGATGATCTTCATCCAGTTACTCTGAAACTATAATTACTGGTCACCAGTTGTCAGCCTTTCAAGCTAGGCGAGGATGCAAGGATTATGAATGGTAAGACTACCAGTAAGACTATAGCCTTACTATAAGGCTACAGTACCAGAATCTTGCCAGTTTGAATGTGCATCCTCTCTTCCCTCCATCTACATGAGAACTAGGATGGATTTTGTCTGAGATGCTTTCTCAAATCACATGTGAGAAATGTAGATTCTCAAATCTACAACAGAAAGACTTCAAATCTACCAAAGAAAATATTTCTTTTATCCAACTGCTGCCTTCAGTACAGCCTCTTTCTCCTTTCCGTCAAAGTTATCCCTATGGTCCATCGCTATGGTCCATCAGGCCAGCATTTACACACCCCAAAAGCAGAACGAATTTTTTTTTATTAAAACAAAGAATTGTTAAGAGTCATTCTAATCAAGAGCAGCTTTTGAGAAGGACCAAACACTAAGTGATTCTCTTTTCAACATTAACTAAGTAGCCCTGCTGGGAATTGATAGCAGCCATAGGCAGGGCAGAAAGCTCAGATTATGTGCACAGATCTTCCCCTTGGAGATCTTCATCATTATTCCTGAAGTCTGCAGAGTGAAGTTTCGAGAGAAGAAGGAAGAACAAGGGATGCCAATTGGCTTCTGTTTTTTCCAAGCCAGCCGCTAAATGACATTCTGGCAAGTGTATCTGAACTGAAAAAAAAAATGGTAAGCTTCAAAGCTAGCTGTTATTAAAAAAATAATAAATCAATAATCTAATCTTCTTTTTTCCATTAACCCCACATCCAGGTTTTTGCCAGCTTCTTTCCAAACTCTAGATTCCCTCCTAAATTGCTGCCATGCTGGCTTAGACATCTGCCTGGTAGGCCAAGATACGTGAGCACAATATTACCCTACTGTAGCGGCTAAAATTCCCAAGTGGCTCACAACATATTTAAACATCGCCAACACTGCAGAACGATCCAAACAAATAAAAAGAAGCAACATTGCTCTAATCATGGTGGTATCCTCGAGAGCCAATTAAAACCACCGAGCGGCTCAAAAAAACTACTAAAAACCCAATTAAAAGCCCAAGCAAACAGAATATTTATTTATTTTACCTGATGCCTGGTGTGTAGAAGAAGTCAGCAGCCCTAGACAGGGGAAGAGATTAAAATTTTACTGAAAGGAACACAAACTGGAGGCACCTCCACGACCCCCTTGGAGGAAGAGAACAAAATGGTAAAATAAAAAAAGTTATCCCAACTGCTGTTCGCTTTCTAGTTCTCCTCTTTCAATTATGTTCATCTTATGAGGCCCTTCATTTTTTCTCAAGGAGGTAAGAAACAGACGTTGTGGAAAAATTATATTTCACCGACAAAGAAATAAAGGGAGACTAACATAGATCTATTGCACTCTTTTCAGTGAGCCATACTCTTCTGGGATTTGAACCAGGGCTACTTACATATTAAGTAGATGTATTAACCTTTAAACCACAGGCTCTCCTTGCTTTGTTGGCCATACCAGGGGAGAGATGAAGTGTTACTTTTCTGCTGAGACCAGTCTATCAGGGCAACTTAATCCACCCAAATGTGGGATGTAACATACTGCTTCTGCTTCTGCCTTTCAGCCCCAATCCAGGAGCCTTCACAGGCAGTCACTTTTATACCTAACTAGCTGATAACCTGGCATTGCCCGGGTATTTATTTATCCCAATCCTGTATTAGACAGGAAAATCCTATAGTTGGGACTCATGCTGTTGTACTGTCTCTCATGCAGTGTTGTAAGTCTTCTATTCCTCTCCTTGGGAGGTTTTTTTTCTTTTTTTATGCTGGTGTTTCATATTTTTTTTTTGGATTGCCCTTGGCCTATCACCTGACATTTCCTTGGAGGGCTGAGAGGGAGCCCCTTTGTGGAGTATTGTGAAGCTGTTATGATGGCAAGTTCACTGTGCTGTACAGTAGAAGCCATTTTAAGGCACACACACACACCGAGGGAAGTTAGGAGTGTCTTACCCCCACAGTATTTGTTTCTAGAGGGTATGTGTACCAGATTAGGTTGAAATTGCTCAAGGTGTTCCAGAATTATGCTGAAACACACACACACGCACACACACACACACACACACATTTTTATATAGATATGTAAGTAGCCCAGGTTCAAATCCCAGAAGGGTATGGCTAGATGCCGAGAGCTAAATAGTTTGAAATAGATCTATATTAATCTCCCTTTTTTTCTTTGTCAGTAAATATAAACACAAACATAGTTTGTCGCGAGAGCCTGTGAAGATTCCTATTTTGGGGTTGAAAGGCAAAAATGGAAGCAGTATGCTCTGTCCCATAGTTGGGTGGACCAGGTTGCCCTGATAGACAGAAAAAAAAAAAACACTTAGAGGTTGTGGAAATTCAATTCCATTCATCCCAGCCAACAAGATTGACAGTAGATGAAGTAGATGAAGTTGGAAATAGTACAGGTAGTCCTTTACTTACAGCCATTCATTTAGTGACTATTTAAAATTACAACAGCACTGAAAGAAGTTACTTATGACCATTTTTCACACTTATGACTGTTGCAGCATCCCCATGGTCAGCTGATCAAAATTTGGATGCTTGACAACCGGTTCATATGCATGACAGTTGCAATGACCAAGAATCCCAAGAAAAGTGAAGGTGCTCCTAAATAAATATAGTTGAAGGAGGAGAACTAGAAAAAAACCCAGCAGTTGGGATAATAATGTGAACCATTGTAAGGCAAGGACTACTTGTAACTTGTTTACTTCATCTTTTACAGAGACTGAAGCCTATGGGTACTTACTTATGACCAAGTTCATATTTAGCAGCAAATCATGTTTTGCTTAATACTGGTATAATGAACAAACCCCAATTGGCTAGGTTCACCCAACTAGATAGACATCTAACACCCCAATAAACCACTTCATGGGTCTCTCTCTCTCTCTCTCTCTCTCTCTTTCACCCCCTCCCTCCCTCTCTCCCTCTCTCTCTCTCTTTCTGTGTGTGTCTGTCTTTCACACATACAGGTCAGCAGTGGGATCCTATTTGTTCCACTACCGGTTCAATGATTGTGTGCACACACATGCAACTTTCCACATACCAGCTGAGGCCTGCAGCACCAATCAGCTGAGAGGAGAAAGAAGAGAAAAGCACAGGGACAGGTGGAAGGGCCGATCCTGCATTTTTCTGATGGTGGGAGGCTTTTTTTACTACCAGTTCCAACAAACCAGGCCGAACCAGTAGCATACCACCACTGACACAGGTAGTTCTGGACTCACAGCCATAATTTCTTCCTCTGCAAAAGAGCTGAGAGGGAAAACACCTTATTTTTTTTTAGAGTGCCTTCAGATTTTCCTTGGTGGAAAGCTTCAGAGATGCTTTATTTGCATACTTATAGCTGCAACATACAGGATAGAGTTGCTGTCAACACACAGTCATTGCAGCATGTGTGTCTGTATCTCCATGGTGCTTCACCAATCTGCTTCTATCTTTTAGATAGCTCAGCTCCCCATGAGCAGGGATGAAAATAATTTCCACCAAAAATCAAAAAGGACAAATCAATAGCATCTTATGCTACAGACCAGCAGATATGGATTCCCAGAATGCAAACAAGCCAATGAATGTAGGTCAACAGTACCCCATCTACAAGCTGCAGAATAGCACAGATCACTAGCATTAAGAGTTTAGATGTACAGGTTTCTTGAAATAACCAACAAATGAGTCCAGCTAAACATTCCTCTTCAGCACATTCACTAAATCAATATTTCTTACTCTTGGCAATTTTATCTCCTAAAATTCTCCCAGTCAGGATGCCAAGGTTGAGAAATACTAAATAAAGGGTCAGTTAACAGAGATGCTGGAGGTGGAAATATAATGGATAAAACAATGCTTAAAGCATGCAATAAATGTTTGCAGGAAATGGGTATGTTTAATCTAACAAAAAGAAGGACTAGGAGTGACATGATAGTTGTCTTCCAATATGTGAGGGACTGCTATAATAAAGGGGTCAACCTATTCTCCAAAGCACCAGAAGGCAGGACCAGAAACAATGGATGGAAATTTATCAAGGAGAAACCCAACTTAGAATTAAGGAGAAATATTTTGGCAGTGACAACAACTAATTAACAATCAATCAAACAGCTTGCCTTCAGATGTTGTGGATGCTCCATCACTGGAGGTTTTGAAGAAGATGTTGGACAGCCATTTGTCCAGAATAGCTGAGCAGGGGGTTGGACTAGAAGACCTCCAAGGTCCCTTCCAACTCTGTTCTTCTGCTGTTATTGTGTGTTTCCATACTTGGAAAGCTTGTATCTCTCAGCTTTTAAAAAAATGGAGGGCGCTCTTTTAAAACCATAGAAAGTTTCTGCCCGCGTGAGGAACTAACCATCACATGCACATTAAATTCCAGTTGGAATCATAGCATCTGCGATACAAAGGCATGGAAATGTTTTATTCTGCACATACATTTGCATTGTCTCAGTAGTTTATAGCTATGCTTTGTGAAAACGTAACCTCTCTGCCTAAGTCTGTCTCTACTTCAGCTTCACATCACCCTGTTTTTGTGCCTTTAGAGAAAACCTCCTTCTTTTATAGCAGCTGAGATGAAAGACAATTCTTTTTTTTTTTGTATTTAAGAAAAGCATGGCTTTATTCCATAACAAGGCATCTTGGACACAGGCAAAAGTTGAACGGATAAAAATGTTTCCGACATCGAAAAGTGTCCTTGAAATTTAGAAATGGCAGCAGCTCTAATGCAAATGACAAAAGGAGGTCTGAAGAGCAGAAAAGCTGGGGATGGATTTGGGGAGATGTTGCTGCTTTTGAAAATGAGGAGAGATCCATTTACAGCCACATCATATAATTAGACTGGATTGGCTTTCATGTATTAGGAAAAGCCAGGTTGATGGTTTTAGGAGTAATGCGTTGGTGCTTCAGAAGCTCAGCTTTATGGCTCAGCAGGTTGCATAAAGACATCCAATAATAGTTTATTCCAGTGGTAGGATTCAATTTTTTTTACTACTGGTTCTGTGGGTATGGCTTGGGGTGGGCATGGCTTGTTGGGCATGGCAGGGGAAGGATACTGCAAAATCTCCATTCCCTCCCCACCCTACTAACCTGCTTTCCAGCTCCATTCTCCTGTGCAGGGCAACCAAAGGAGACCCAGCCGATCAGCTGGGACGCAATGGGAGGCGGAGCATAGATGGGGGCGGGACCAGTCAGAGGTGGTATTGGCCAATTCTCCAAACTACTCAAAATTTTCACTGCCGGTTCTTCAGAACTGGTCAAAACCTGCTGAATACCACTTCTGGTTTATCCCAGCATTTCTCAACCTTCGCTACTTTGAGATAGGTGGACTTCAACTCCCAGAAAGCCTCAGCCAGTTGGCTGGAGGATTCTGGGAACTGAAGTCCATGCATCTTGTTGAAGTGGCTGAAGTTGAAAACCACTGGTTTATTCAATCAACTGAGCACAAAGTGTGAATTAATGATGAACTGGTGGCAGATAGTCCTTGATTTATTTTTTCGAAGGAAATTATACCATTTCTTCGAAGTTACAATGGCACTGCAAGCAATGACTTAGGATCATTTTTCACATTTACAACCATTGCAGCATTCCCATGATGACATGATCAAAATTTGGACGCTTGGCAACTTTATGACACTTGCAGTGTCCCAGGATCTTGTGATTGTCATTTTGCTACCTTCTGATGAGCAAAGTCAACGGGGAAGCAAGATTCAGTGAACAACCCTGTTACTAACTTGGCACAGGTAATGATTCACTTACCACTGACTGTAGTGCTAAGAAGAGTTGTAAAATGGGGAAAACTCACTCAACAGCTGTAGAGCTTAACAACAAAAATTTTCGGACTCTGTTGTGATCATACATCAAGGACTACCCATGTCATGAAGATCAAAGCCAATTGTGAAGGAGCCCAGTGGATGTGGAGCACTACACTAGATGCCAGAAGGTTATGGATGCCAATTAAAAAGATACTCCTTTGGTCTTTTTAGCTGCCAGCAGAAAGGGAGTGGGGGAAAACAGTGCATTCCTCAAGTGCCTCAGATAATCGCTTGGGCAGCCCAAAGTTGTCAGCGTGCAAGAATATTACTGGATACCATGATTGATGACTCTTGGCTATGGATGTGTCCCATTGGAGAATATTCATCCAGGGATGGGGGGAAGACCAGGGTCAAGGGGGAAATGAATGATGTATTTTAGTGTCAGCTGCACCCAGCTAATTCCGACATGGTCACTTCTAATAAATCTTTTTTTTTTTTTTACTCTGAGAGATGCAGCTAGAGACTTATGATTCGAATGGGAGTGGATTTGTTGGAGCCCTGACAATGGATATCTTGGAAGATATCTGGGTGACCTTGGACCCAGCCCACCTCATAGGTTGTTGCTGTGGAAAAATTATGAGAAGGAAACATGAAGTACATCACCTTCAGTTGTGTGAAAAGAAGAAGTTAATTAAGGACAAACCTCATGTAGGAGAAGAGCAGGAAGAATTGGAAGGTTGGATTAAGCATGTCATAAGTTTAGAGTTGTTGCATTCTCATAAGCCCTCTTGAATTCTGTTGATCCTTATCAATTTAGTATTGGACTTAAGTTGACCAGATTTTGTATAATTAGGCTTGAATTATTGAATTATTTTGAATAATTAGGCTTCAATGCTGCAACCTTACCAATGGTCCTGATTCTTTGTGTCTGACGTGTATTACATATACCGGGTCAAAAGAAGAAGAAATGCATGACTACCATGCAAGGAAGGGAAAAAAGTCATGAATGCAAAATGTGTAAGCCTACGAATGGACTTTTGACAAGGTAGGTAGAATAAAGATGACTGAGCCTTCCCTAACATCTTCAGAAACTTCCTGCGTGCACTTGAAGGATGTTCATGATGTCACTGTTTTACTCTCTGGAGCCCTGTATGTTGAAAAAATCCACTGAATTTCTTGACCTCAAAAACTTACCCTGCATCTGATGTAAAGATTTAGAATAGCTCAAACAAGGGCCATTACCCTTGATTAACCATCTAGTTAGGTTATTCAGATGGAATCAAGCTGAGAAGAAGAAGAAGAAGAAGAAGAAGAAGAAGAAGAAGAAGAAGAAG
>BLBF01000058.1:13430223-13451774 GCA_015471245.1 Laticauda colubrina
AAGAAGAAGAAGAAGAAGAAGAAGAAGAAGAAGAAGAAGAAGAAGAAAACACACAGCCAACTTCCCTTCGATCTAATTCTGGCAAATCAAGCTGGTGAATCCACCCATTAAACCACAGTGGAGTAAACTACCTAGGAAATTTTCTCCTGCAATTATGCTAGAGCAGAGATTGCCAAAATATACCTTCCAGCCAGAGGTTTCCCTTGAATTTTTCATCTGGTTCTCTGTGGCAAAATTCAACGTGTTCTTTTCCTCCAATGTTTAACAGATTAACAGAGTTGGAAGGGACCTTGTAGGTCATCTAGTCCAACCCCCTGCCCAAGCAAGAGACCCTACACCATTTCTGATAAATAGCAGTCCAGATTCTTCTTGAAAGCCTCCAGTGATGAAGCTCCCACAATTTCTGAAAGCAAGCGTTTTACAAGAAATTAAGCTGAAGGAAACAGAGCATTAGAAATCACCAGAAGATCTTAACCAACTAAAATCTCTTTGTTGTCTGATTCAAACAATGGGAGAATGTATTCCATTTAAATCAGAATTTTTTCTCCTAGGAATAATATCAGATAATTATAAGAAGGAAATAATGTATCTAATAGTACATGTATTGATGATGACTAGAATAATATATGCACAATACTGGAAAAATGAAATTATACCTCCAGAAATAGAGATAATTAAGAATAATTATGGCATATGCAGAATCAGATAGGTCAACTATAGAATCAAAAGACAAAGGAGAATCTAAATACTATAAAACATGGAATAAATTTTATCAATGGTGATTTAGAAGAAGACAAGGTCAAAACATTAGTAGTTATGATTAGATTAATTAGTAAATAATATGTCAAGGAGATTATCAATGATGAAGTAAAATGTATATTTGTATAACAAGGTTAAGTTGTACAACTATGTTGTATTCTCATAATTAAAATTAAAAAGGAAATTTAAAAAAGAAAAAGAAATTGAAAGATACAAAAGTAATCCAGCAGAGATGTTCAAGATGACAACACAGGATGAGCTGGCCTGGTCTGGTCTGTTTAAGCAGGTAGATCAAGTCCTGTAGAAATCAAATTCCCCAAACCCCCATATAAATGTGAAAATCGGAGAAGCAAAGTACATTAGAGGCTTTCCTTGATGGCTGATTCATTCAGAATATTTCTTGCATGGCGGCTGTCAGATTTCACACCGAGCTCAAAGGTAAATCTTTAACCTGGAATTGCCTTTCTTGGCAGAAAGCTTTCAGTGGTGACGTGGCAGGTCTTCAGAAGAGAACAAAGCCACATACAGACAAGAACTGCCTACTGCACTTGTCTGTGAGTCTGTGGTGTCGCGTTTTAAGCTCTCGGTCTTTTCTCTTCACTTTTGCAAGTCAATTGATAGTTGGCTCTTCTGTCGATGGCCTTGGCAGCCTTCTGACCTACACTAATTCCTGCCTTACCAGCAGGAACTATCATGATGGCAGCTGTGCTGGATTTGCCAAGCTACAAAAAACAACCAGTCTATATAGGAACTATTCTCAGCATCCTTAACTGTATCCCTCAATATTGTGGCATCTTCCCAAATTGGAAGTGATAGGACCAGGGCAGCAAAAAGTAACAAGAAGAGTGTTAAGTGATGAAGGCAGACAGGCTCGAAATATCTGGATTTCTGTCCTTGACTGTATCAGGTGTCTCAAAGTTGCTCTTTCAAAAGGCGACTGGACTTTTGACTTTCCTTGAAGATGTTTTGCTTCTCATCCAAGAAGCTTCTTTCAGTTCGAAGAAGCTTCTTGGATGAGAAGCAAAATGACTTCAAAGAAAAACAAAGTCCAGTTGCCTTTTGAAAGAGACAACCATGACCTGGATGACTGAAAATCCAGGTCATAGACACAACTATGTCAGATATTTTTAAAGCCTGTTGTGGTTAGCTGGCAGCAGGTGCGGATGGCTGAGGAGAGCGAGGACTCCGATGAGGGGCCAGGACCATTAGGGAGTGGACTGCTGCCTTCAGAGATTGTGGGGGCTGGCAGCAGCGATGAGGAGGTTCCCGAGGAGCCTGTGCCATGTGTGTGTGCATGCAGGGCTGCTCACAGCAGCACAGGCGACTCAGGAGTAAATCTGCCCCTCCTTCAAGAAGATAAAAGCCAGCTGTAAATCGGAAATTCTTTGCAGGAAGCAAAGATGTTTTGAAACTTGAGCCTCGTGGGCATTGCAGTATCTTAAGTTGGTATTTGAAGACTCTTGTGTTGTAAAATATTTCTAGGTTATGTTATCTGTTATTCTTGGCAGCTTCACACTGTTTGGGTGAGGCTTGTGCTTATCAAAATTAATTAGTTTGCAGCAGCGTTTTAACCGGGGATTCGTAAGAATCATTAAAAGGTTTTTGTTCCTTTTGGTTCATGTTTGTTTTATTGGAAAAGGGTTTGGGTCAGAACAAAACCGTGCATACCCGTCGCCTCGACTGAGGATTTGAATTGAGCCCCAAATTTCTGTTGCTAAATGAGACAGTTAATAAGTGAGATGTGCTCCATGTTATGACCTTTCTTGTCATCATTGTTAAGCAAATCACTGGTTGTTACACATTTGTAACACATTTGGTTTTTTTTTATTTATTTATAAAAATACTTTATTAAACAAATTTATACAAATACAATAAAACCAAACATTCCTCTTATCACAATTTGAGCAAGACAGCGTTCACTCAGTCTGACATCTCTCAAATTATGTAGAATAATCATTCACACTTATTACATTAATATATAACACAAAGTTTCATCTAATTATATATTACAAACGTAATTGCATGTAATGTTACCAATTTCCATCATACTTTTTTTTATTTGACTTTGTTTTGTTCATGTCTACCTTCCAACCAACTGTACCAAAAATTCCAGGTTTCATAGTACTCTGACTCCTCTTTGTTCTTAACTTCCATTGACAACCTGTCCATTTCTGCACATTCCAAAGTTTTCTTTATTATCATGAAGTCGGGAGGGGGAGTATTTTTGCATTTCCAATTTTGGGCAAAGGCAAGTCTTGCTGCTGTTAATATATGGAGTATAATATGTAATTTTTTTTTACTATTTTTTTCTTTTAATATTCCTAATAAAAATAACTTTGGTTTGAGTTCAGTTTTAACTTTTGCAATTTCTTCTAGCCCATTTCTAATTTTTTGCCATTTTTTTTTTTTTTGCTTTTAAGACATTTGTTAATTGAATCTGACTACCCCATTGACTTTGCTTGTTCAGAAGGTTGCAAAAGATGGTCATATGACCCAAGAACATTGCAACCATCATAAATATGAACCAGTAGCCAAGTGTCTTGGTCATGTGACTGTGGGGAATGCTGCAATATCTTAAGAGTCGAAAATGGTTGTAAGTCTTGTAATGGTTCTTCAGTGCGTTGTAACTTTAAACAGTCATTAAATGAAACTTTGGTACTGTCAACCCTGAGGTTGGCTGAATTGTGGCCATTTTCTTTTTGGTAGTTTTCTCTAGGGAGTTTCTTCTTCTTAGAGCTTCAGGGCTGACACAGCCTTGATCAAAGGGGCCAGATGTGTATATGTGTAGAGATAGCTGGGGTATTGCAGCTTAAATAAAATTCTTTCCCCTGGGAACCAATGATGTTGGTGCAGGTGTCCGAAGGGTGGAGACTGAGGTCACCTAGCAACTGGGCTGTATGCTGATTGATCCATGGGACTGAGACTCTGGGGGGAAAGTGATAGTTTTACTTTTCATTGGTGGAAAAACCAGCAGCAATTTAGAACTGGTTTTTCTACCAGGTTCATTGCCAATTTGATATGTCTCACTAAAATGTTCTTTGAGGAATTCGCCTGCCTTGGAGTTCTTATTGAACAAGATGTATTACTTGGAACCCTGACAGGTAAGCTGAGGATTATCTTTTATTGCGAAGATCTGTGAGAATGACCTTTGCAGACAGGGGGAAAGAGACCTAGCCAGGATAATGGTCAGATCAGAGGCAACGTAGCTCACAGCAGGAATGGGGGTGTAGGAAATATCTCAGAAGAGGCCCTCTGGACTGTAAAAGTGATGGGGGAGAAATGTTCTTTTATAAGGGAATATTTGTAGCTCAGGATTAAACTGCGGGGTCTTTTTTTGTTCTTTATGGTTTATTTGCAGATGTTGCACTGATGTTGCTACCCAGTTTGGTCATGAAAGGTCTTCAAGAATACCACCAAGCTCGGAGAGCCCCAACGATCTCCAAATGTACTTTTAGACTTGCAAGATACTATTCATGTAATCTTCTCCTGCTTTACCTCTTCCAAGAATTTCTTAAGAATTTCTTAGAGATGCTTTTGAATGTGTTTTTGGCTACAGGATGACAGAGAAGATACCACCATTAGACCTGTTTTTTGTCACGCACACTTTTCTGACTGTTTGAAACCTCTCTGGCTACCCACCTTTTCCTATTTCAAACAGCTTCGTATCATGTAGCATACTACCCTGTATCCCAGAAAATACGATCTACCCTGAAAGTAAGTCCTAGCTTCATTTTTTACATGTGTGCCCAATATTAGCCCTACCCACAAAATAAGCCCTAATTAAGATCCCACCCACTCCAGAGTGGATGGGTAAAAATTAAGCTATGATGGGGATGAGGGAGTGGAGCTGCCTTACTACTTACCTTTGGACAGTTGTAGCCAGGCCTCGCACACCCTGACATCTACCTTGCCCATTTCTTCTGCAGCTGGCAAGGTTTTCCTGAAGGCCTCAGGAGCTGATAACAAAGCTCTGGATCGATCCTGAGCTCTGTTATTGGCTGCAGAGGCCTTCAGGAAAGCCTTGATGGCTGCAGAAGAAGAAGTTCTTGAAGGACTCTGACAATGAAAAGGAGGCTGGGGGCAACGCGTGCAAGTGAGGTTAGTCAGTGGATGACATCCCCTGAAAATAAGACCTGGTGCTTTTTTTTGGTGGCAAAAATAAAATAAAATAAGACAGCTTCCCCCCCCCCCCCACTTTGCTTGATGTCTCTCAATTCAGTTCAACCCCACAAAAAGAGGTGATGGAACTCAGGTGGAAAGAGATGCAGCACAATTCTGTAAGACAACACGACTATTTCCATTTTCCATTTAAACTCAACTGAAAAACACTATTCCAAAAAAATCCAGAAAAAAAATGCTCAAGCATCCTGTGGATGAGGTAAAAAAAGGGGGAAAAAAGCCTCTTTCACAAAATAAGGAACCTTTTGAGAAATTCCAAAGCTGTAAAAATTAAACCTGAATCATTCAAGAGGGGGAAAAAAGCAGAATCTCCTGTTTCTCTTTTCTAGATTAGACATTTCTCTGAGCTGAAGGCAAACACTGGAATCAATGTTCTGCAGTGTTTGCCAGCTTTTATTTTTTGAGCAAATGCCAACATGGCTACTTTCATCTGCAAGCTAAGCCCCCTCCTCTTGATAGTAATGCCCCACCTAAGATCAGGAGAGGAATGCAACAAATGCCGAGAGAGCTAAGCAAGAGAAGGACCCTCGACAGCCTCTGGATGGACGTATGCCCCAAGGCCACGACTCAGATCCAGGAACAGCTTTATGGCAAGAATAAACATTTGTGAGGGTTCACAACACCAACAGAACACCAACAGTGTTCTACAGTGGCTGGGAAAAGTGTAGCGACACGAGAGAAGAAGGGTTCACAAGAACAAAATTGAATTAAAAGTTGGAGGAAGGAGACCACTGAGCAAGGAATAACATAAAAGGAGAAAATGCTTGATGGATCTGACCTCCCTTATACTACTGAGAGGACCCTGAATAGGTTAAGAGTTGGAGTTCCTAAGTGTAAAGCCAATATCTCAAGTGGAGGCTCTTAGCAGATAACAACATGCTGTGTTCTATGGAAATGCTCAGTCATTCAGGTCATGGTTGTCCCAAAGGTGCTTTTTCAGGAGGCAGCTGGACTTTCTGGTTTTTCTTTGAAGACGTTTCACTTCTCATCCAAGAAACTTCATCAGTTCTGACTGGGGAATGGAAGGATTTATACTCCTTGCATACAGCTGGTCATTTGCATCCTTTTAGAAGGTGGTTGAAGCACTTGGAGGTTTGTCTGTGTCCTCTCAGAGTGATCTGAGAAGTGCAAATGGTTCCTGTAGTCTGCAGGTTTTTCCTCCATTCCTACTCCCACACCATTCCAAAGGTGTTCATCCCAAATTGTATAGCTAAAAGTCTGTAGAGATTTTCAGTCATCCAGGTCATGGTTGTCCCAAAGATGCTTTTTGAACTTCAGTGGACTTCTTTTGGAACCTCTCATGGTATTGCAGCACAGTGTACCTATGATTCTGCTCCTACTTTGGGAGGTAATTCCAGGTAAAAGCATTGGCGGCGCAGTGGTTAGAGTGCAATACTGCAGCTACTTCTGCTGCAACCAGCTGCCTGTAATTTGGCAGGTCAAATCTCACCAGGTTCAAGGTTGACTCAGCCTTCCATCCTTCCAAGGTGGGTCAAATGTGAACCCAGATTGTTGGGGGAAATATGCTGATTCTGTAAACCGCTTAAGAGGACTGTGAAGTACTGTGAAGCAGTATATAAGTCTAAGTGCGATTGCTTGAGAAAGGAAGGAAGGAAGGAAGGAAGGAAGGAAGGAAGGAAGGAAGGAAGGAAGGAAGGAAGGAAGGAAGGAAGGAAGGAAGGAAGGAAGCCATGGTGGTGCAGTGGTTTGAGTGCAGTTTTGCAGGCAAACTCTGTCGACAGACAGGAAGTTCAATGCTGACCAGCTCAAGCTTGACTCAGCCTTCCATCTTTCCAGGTAAAATGAGGATCCAGATTTTGGGGGGCAATATGCTGACTCTGTACACCACTTAGAGATGGCTATAAAGCACTGTGAAGCAGTATATAAGTCTAAGTACTATTGCTGTATGCAGATAACACTTAGGTCTATCTTCCTTTCCATGTCTAGCTGATAGACTCTCTGGTGCATTCTGGGTTGAAATATATAGTTCAGAGTAGAAGCAATGGATTAAAGGTGAATCAAGGCTGGTTGATCAGACAAGATTCACTCTGTGAAGATAGGATTTTATCTACATGAAACTATAAACTATAATTCCCGTGAATGAGAAGTTACACCCAGTACCTTGTATTGTCTTTAAAGTCTTCAGGTTAACAAGGTGGTAAGTGGTGCCAATCTGTGAATAATTGATCAAATATGACCTTTTCTTGGATAAATCTGATCTTGCCTTCATTATTCATGCAGTGATAAGCTGCTGATTAGACAATGGAAATTTGTAAGGGAAGATCCTGAAGCAAACTTAGAAATCACAATGGATCCAAAAGGTAGTTTTCAATTTTCTGGCTGTTGTTCCCTGATAGAAGCACGATGCACCTGCACTGAGGCCCATGGATTTTCAGGTTAAATTCATTCATGGGTCTTCTATCAATATCAAATCCTTGGTTAAGGCCAGTGGTGGAATTAAAAAAAATTACTACAGGTTCTGTGGGCATGGCTTAGTAGGCATGGTATGGCATGGTAGGGGAAGGATATTGCAAAATCCCATTCCGTCCCCACCTCACTCACCTGCTTTCCAGCTCCATTCTCCTATGCAGGGCAACAAAAGAAGACCCAGCCAATCAGCTGGGACTCAGAAGGCAGAGAATAGATGGGGGCAGGGCCAGTTAGAGGTGGGATTTGCCGGTTCTCTGAACTACTCAAAATTTCCGTTACTGGTTCTCCATAACTGCTCAGAACCTGCTGAATACCACCTCTGGTTCGGGCCCTGCTTCCTGAAGGAATATTTTCTCCCATTTATTTCAATCCAATAGCTTCAATCTTCACCTTTCTAAGAGTCATTGTGGGTGCTACTCAAGAGGAAGGACCGGGTGGATCTAAGACAAGGATCTTTCCAACAGAAGAGAGTTATTTGTTGCTCAGGGTTAAACTATGGTGTCCTTGGTGCTCCTTGAGCATGTTGGTTTCCTTGTAGGCATTTCATTATCCATCTAGGTAACATCATCAATTCAAAAATCATTCCCGCTTTGTGGAATTATTTCCTCCTCTCCCAATTTCAGACTGCTCCTTTTTTGGTTGATTTGACAAGAAGGATAAAAACTTATTTTTTATATTCAAGTTATTTCTCCATTAAATATGTGCTCAAGATTGATGCCCAAATATTTTATGATGGAAGTCATGAATTTTAAAAGTCTCTACATTTTTGCTATTTTTGGATGATGTAATATGTTATGGCAATTTAGTATATTTTACTATTATTGCCATTTTTATTGACACTGTTTGGATTTTTCTGTTAAATACCACAGACTGCTTGGATTGTGACTGGTGTAGAAAAAGATGGATGGATTTCTTTGGTATAATCAGCTTTGCATTGTTTGACTAGGTTTTTCTCTGCCGTATGTAGTACACAGATAGAATCTATCTCTCTTATTTCCATTATTATCTTTTTGCTTTACTTCAGCCTACATTCCATTCCATCATCCTGTTCGGTTCTCTGTTCTGTTCTGTATTCTGTTTTGTTCTATCCTTATTTATTTATTTGTCAAAAGCTTACAATACAACAAAAACCAGAATAAACATAAGTTTAAATATAAGAAATAGGTATGAATAATTGGGGACAATAGGACAGGGGCGGTAGGTAT
Source organism: Laticauda colubrina (assembly GCA_015471245.1). Lineage (NCBI taxonomy): Eukaryota > Metazoa > Chordata > Lepidosauria > Squamata > Elapidae > Laticauda > Laticauda colubrina. The sequence goes on from BLBF01000058.1 coordinate 13,438,797, forward strand.
GATTGTGTGCTTATTCACACCCTTTACAGACCTCTTAGGAATGGGGTGAGGTCAACAGAGGTTAGCTTGTGGGTAAAAGAGTGGGGATTTGAGCAGGTAACAACAGAATTAGGTAGTGAGTTGCAGGCATTGACCACTCTGTTGCTGAAATCGTACTTCCTGCAATCGAGTTTGGAGTGGTTTACATTTAGTTTATATCTAAAATCACAAATGCTCTTGTGTTGTTGTGGTGAAAGCTGGAATATTCATTAACTGGTAAGATGTTGTAACATATGATTTTATGTACTATACTATACTACTCTATTCTAGTCTGTTTTGTTCTTCCATTTAATTCCATTCTGTTCCATTCCATTCCATTTCCCTCCACTCCACCCCATGCCATTCCCCTGTTATTATTATTTTTTGCTAAAGGAGGATTCTAACATTAATCCTGGAGTATATGCAATCTGCCACAGCTGGAGAGCATGGGGGATTTGCCAGAACACAGGACCTTCTGTTCGGGAGAAGAAAGAGAGAGTGTGAAAATGGAATAGAAACATGAATGGGAGAGTTGAACTTGGTAACAAGCTGGGAAGTCAGTGAGTAAAGCCATGGGTTAGGAGTTGCCCATACTCACTGCTTAGGAGAAACAGCAGGTCCTTCCAGAGTTCTGAGGGACTGAAAACCAATAGGTGGAATTTTAGGAGGTGTCCGTACTCACTGGGTTGAAGGCAGCAGGTCCTCCCCAACTCCTTTTTGGTCTGAAAACCAATAGGCAGAAGTTCCCTGGGAAGGAGGCATGGGGGAACCAAAGTCCTCCTGGAAGCTTTTACTTTTTGTCCAAAAAATGATAGATGGTGGAATTTTTCCCCCTCACCACAATTCGTTTGCATCTTTGCTGTCACACACACGAAAGAAGCAACCTTAACATGACCATTAGAACTTCCAGATCAGTGGTGGGATTCACCCTTTTTTTTACTACTGGTTCTATGAGAGTATGCATAGTGTTCATAAACCACCATTTTAAGCTTCAAAACTGACCTTGTATTCAGCACTGGTGAGTTGCCTCAATCCGTTCTGCCACGTGAATCAGCTGAGCTCAAAAACAAGGAAATAAAGCACAGGAAAGGGTGGGGTAGGGCCAACTGTTCATTGGCACTACCAGTTCGTTAGAACCGGTGCGAACCAGCAGCATCCCACCACTTTTCCAAATGTTTTACTGTGAACCTTCAATTTCTTCAAATTAAGTCTAATTTTCATAATCAGCCATGTAGAAGATAACCTCTTGCTTCTCTGGAGACTCTAAGAAATACCTAACAACCAAGTAGTTAAATATCCCATGTAGATGAAAGGAAAAAACCAATTCAAGTCTACATGCCAAAGCAACTAAAGCTTAGCCATCGTTCTCAGAACTTTGCTGAATTTTGCAGTGACATGTAAACTCCAGGACAACCTACACAGGACTAGTCAGTGGTAAACTCATCATCGGCTTCACTGTGTGTCAAAATAAGCAAACTTAAATCATTTAAATTAAAATAATGTAGTGCTTCACACTGGCATGAAAATATTTCAGCATAGAACGTTCTGGTTTTTGAACCCTCTGGACTTTGCTAATGATCTTGTTATGACTGTCCCAAGCCCTGGCAAATGCAACAGAAGCTCATTTTCTGTCTCAATTACTATAGGATTTATCGATGGCTACAACAGGGATTCCATAAAACATAAACATTGGGTTCTCACTGGTTATCATCTTTCTTTTACAACAACCTGCTGTCTTCTCTTTCATGCTGACTAACTAAGGTTGCACAACATTCATCCCCAAAAGCCATTTTTAAAAAATAAAAACCAGATCTTGAACATTTGCGGAGCATTTATATTAGGCAACGGAGCTTTCTTGTTATCACTGACCTCCAAAATTCACAGGACCAAGCCTAGTGAAAGAAGATGTCCAATGCAGTCCAGCACCTGATGCCAATATCTTCTGAGAGGCTTGGAGACCAAACAATTCCATCGGAACTCTCTGGAGATGACAAAGACTTGGGCAGTGGTTTGCTCTCCAAGCTTGTTTCAATTTAGTTTCTGAACATTTCATTTCCAAACTAGGTAACATCATCACCGAGGTGGTCTTGTCCTATTCTCCTGAGCTTATAAATATTTTGTGTGTCAGTGTGGTCAGCTGGTCATTTGGTTGGTGGTTCGTTTGGAGCTATACTTAAATTTTGAGCAGCCAACTAGTCCATTTGTTGATTGGTAGTTCAAATGGTCTGGTTGCTTATACATTCATATGTTGGATCTCGGTTAGTGGTGGGATTCAAATTTTTTTTACTACCAGTTCTGTGGGTGTGGCTTGTGGGCATGGAGTGGCTTGATCGGCATAGCTTGGTAGGTGTGGCAGGGGAAGGATATTGTAAAATCTCCATTCCCTCTCCACTCCTGGGGGAAGGTTACTGCAAAATCCCCAGTCCCTCCCCACCCCACTAACCTGCTTTGCAGCTCCATTCTTCTGTGCAGGGCAACCAAAGAAGACTCAGCTGATTATATGGGACCTGGGAGGCAGAGAATAGATGGGGTGGGGCCAGTCAGAGGTGGTATTTGCCAGTTCTCTGAACTACACAAAATTTCTGCTACCAGTTCTCTAGAACTGGTCAGAACCCGCAGTATATCAGCTCTGATCTAGGTCAATATGTTTGTTAATTGTTCCTTTGGTGAGATACCAGGTCTCAACAAATTCATGTGCATGGCGGGTGCTAGCATGTCCAATGATTTTTGTTCCTTCCCAATCAAACTGGTGTTGTTCATTATCAGTGTGGTTTGAGATCAGAGATTTTTGGTCATGCCATTTTACTGCTAGTTGATGTTCATGAATCCTTGTTCTCACCTGCCTTCCTGTTTGCTTCACATAGAATTGACAAAGACTTGTTGGGTTCTTTAACACAGTGGCTATATTTACAGAATATGCTTCATCCGGTCACTGAGTAGACCTATTTTCTGGATTTACACAATGCATAGAATCATAAACTAATCAATGTGGAAAGAGCCAGGGACACAACCTTGAAGCAAATAATCAGTGACTATTATGCAAACAAAAAGGACAGAAGCATTTCTTAAGTCCTTGTGAAAGGTGATACTATTAGGAACAAACTCAGACTCATTCTTCCACAAGTCCCTGCAGTTTAGGGAAGAAGGGAAGACGCAGCACAGGCAGATTTTCAATCATCAGATACTACAGCCTAATTTAATAGAGCATTGTTCTGATCATCCTGGACAATGAATTACATTAAACTGGGAAGGATTTCTCCTGATCTGGTCTACCTTGAAGAGCTGATGCAACCAAGCTGGGTTAGTACACATGCATGTGCCTGCACACACACATACCACTTACAGGCACACACAACCTCAAATAATCCAAACAAAATTAACTTGAATTAAGCTTTAGGTAAAAGGTAAAGGTTCCCTGCACACATAAGTGCTAGTTGTTTCCAGTTCTAGGGGGCAGTGCTCATCTCCATTACAAAGCCAAAGAGCCAGCGCTGTCTGAAGACGTCTCTGTGGTCATGTGGACAGCATGACTAAACACTGAAGGCACGTAGAATTCTGTTACCTTCCCACCAAAGGGGTCCCTATTTTTCTACTTGCATTTTTTTTTTTTTACATGCTTTCAAATTTCTAGGTTGGTAGAAGCTGAGACAAGTAACGGGAGCTCACTCCGTTATGCGGCGCTAGGGATTCGAATTGCCGAACTGCCAACCTTTCTGATTGATAGGCTCAGCGTCTTAGCCACTGAGCCACCGCACCTCTAATTAATTAATTGATTAATTATTTTTTTCAAAAATGGGAAAGTGTTATTTGTCCAGATGTCAAGAAATAGATGGTATTTCTTAACCTCAGCAATTTTAAGATAGATGAGCTTCAAGTCCCAGAATCCCCCCAGATAGATGGGGAAAACCAGTTTGGCTTAGTGGTTAAAGCACCAGGCTAGGAACCAAGAGATCAAGAGTTCTAGTCTTGGCTTAGACATAGAAAGCTAGTTGGGGGATCTTGGAGCAGTTATACTCTCTAGTCCAACTTACCTCACAGGACTTGTTCTGGGGAAAATAAGAGGAGGAAGGAGCATTAGGTATGTTTGCCACCTTTGGTTATTTATGAGCTGTGGTGGCACATTGGTTAGAGTGCAGTACTGCAGGCTACTTCTGCCGACTACCATCTGCCTGCAATTTGGCAGTTCTCACCAGGCTCAAAGTTGACTCAGCCTTCCATCCTTCTGAGGTCAGTAAAATGAGGACACAAATTGTTGTGGGCAAGATGCTGACTGCAAACTGCCTCGAGAGGGCTGTAAAGCACTGTGAAGCGGTATATAAGTCTAAGTGCTATTGCTGTATTACAAAGAGCCATGGTAGCGCAGTGGTCAGAATACAATACTGCAGGCTACTTCTGCTGACTGCCAGCTGCCTGCAGTTTGGCAGTTCGAGTCTCATCAGCTTAAGGTTGACTCAGCCTTCCATCCTTCCAAGGTCAGTAAAATGAGGACCCGGATGGTTGGGGGCAATATGCTGACTCTGTAAACTGCTTAGGGAAGGCTAAAGCACTGTAAAGTCTAAGTGCTATTGCCATTGCTAATACTATGCTAAATAATCATAATTATAATCAAGGTGCTGAGGTTCGAAAACACTGGTTTAGCCTACTGTGCAAACCCAACCATTCCTGGCTAATTAATAAAATAAGACCAACCAGAAAACGTGTGACCTACACTGATGTAAGATAGCTGTCTATGTTCATAAATGTCTCTTCAACACTTGATTCTATCTTTATGCCGCTGCTGACATTTCAGTATTCAGAGCTGGAGTTTAAGGGACAACAACGTGACATTTAGACTTTCTTTGGGGATAAAGCGTCCCCTGCTGAGAGTCACAAACTTCATTCTGCGTTCTTCACGTCTTCTCTGGGTTTGTAGAAAAATATTTTTAGAGACAAGAGTTTTAATTCAAGCAGCCAGTAGCAGGCTTCAAGGATTCCACTCTTGGCATCACCGCCTCCTCCTCCTCCTGAGGCTCAGATGCTTTAAAAAGGCTGCGGCAGAAATGACAAAGCCTAAAAATAGCTCAGGTATCATATGGAGATGCTGGATTTTGCTCGGTCTCCGCCTCTCCTAAGTCTTGCCAAAATATCCACCCACCACTTACGTGCACTAGAGTAAGGGACCATGTTGGTTGTGGTTTAATTTGTGATTTGGAGAGTAAGAAGCAGAGCAAAAAAAAAAAAGGAAAGAGAAAAATAGCAGCAGTACTGACAAAGCAACAATTGTGCTCTATTCAGTAAATCGTGATTAAGCAAATCACACTTTAGAGCAATGTTGGAAAATCAGCTTGCTCATATGCCACTTAAAAATGGCAGCTCTCAGTTATTTTTACACACTAAGTTTCTATATGCTCTATGCTGACTGATATTTTAAAGAACTGAGCTAGTTGTATATTAATATCCTACGCTTCCCTTCCTTTTTACTTCATTTTTATTACATAGATGTTATCCATCAGATTAACAGAGTTTGAAGGGTCCTTGGATGTCTTCTAGCCTAGTCCAGTCTCTTCCTGAAAGCTTCCAGTGATCAAGCTCCTGCAACTTCCGAGGGCAACTTCTGTTCCATTGGTTGATTGTTCTCACTGTCAGAAAGTTTCTCCTTATTTCCTGGTTGAATCTCTTCTTGGTCAGTTTCCATCCATTATTCCTTGTCTTGCCTTTAGTTGCTTTGGAGAATAGCTTGAGCCCCCTCCTCTCTGTGGCAGCCTCTCAAATATTGGAAGACTGCTCTCATGTCTCCCCTGGTCCTTCTCTTCATTAGACTAGCCAAGCCCAATTCCTGCAACTGTTCATTGTATGTTTTCGCCTCCAGTCCCCTAATCATTTTGGTTGCTCTTCTCTGCACTTTTTCTTTTTTACAGTGTGGTGACCAAAACTGGTTGCAGTATTTTAGGTGTGGCCTTACTCACAAACATTATGTGATGGAATGTAGACTGGATTCCCAGGAGGGAGGGGATGCATTCCAGAGGAACACGAGGCAACTCAGTCTAGATAGTTAGTGTGAGAGAAAGGGGGTAAAGATGGTTCCTCCTTAATAGCTCTCTGATTATATGATTTATGGGGATAGTAAACTGCTTTAGTTTGTCAAGATTCTGTTATTAGGTGAAGGTCAATTTTTTAAAATCTGCTTGGAAAAATCACAAGGAGTCAAAACGTAGTCACCGAATCGGGAGCAACACCGGTTGAATCCCACCCCTGATAATAGGACCAGCCCACCTCACCACATGGCATCTGGGAAGATCACATCACCCAGCAAGATTCAGCCAAGCCTGGGACTCAAGACAACCTACAAAGTTACCACTACATGGCCCCATGGGAGTCTGACAGCCAATCAGAATACATTTCTTTTACAGGAACAGGAAGCAAGTTCAAAGCCTAAGAGAGGGTATAAATATATCTCACTCTCTACTCCATGTGGTCAGCTACCCAAGATTTCAAACCCATGTGGTCCTGTCCACCGTTAAACCATCTTTCCAATCAGCCTCCAGATTTCCAGTGCCTTTCTTCCAGAGGTGGTACTCAGCAAGTTCTGACCAGTTCTGAAGAACCAGTAGTGGAAATTTTGAGTTGTTTGAAGAACCGGCAAATCCCACCTCTGACTGGCCCCGCCAGCTCCATCTATTCTCTGTTTCCCGAGTCCCAGCTGATCGACTAGGTCTCCTTTGGTTGTCCTGCACAGGAGAATGGAGCTAGAAAGCAGGTGAGTTGGGTGGGAAGGGAATGGGGATTTTGCAGTATCCTTCCCCTGCCACTCCCACCAAGCCACATCACATCTACCAAACCACGTCCACAGAAATGGTTGTAAAACATTTGAATCCTACCATTGCTTTCTTCCCACTTGGAGCTGAACCCACCTGGACCTTTCTTCCAACAGAAAGCACTAATGCCCAACTAAAATTCTCCAGGCTGGGTTACAAAATCTATGCTGGGTTCTCCCAGCCTTTCCTTACTCCATGCCTTGCTCTCTGCAAACCTGGGTGTTTCCCTTTCGTGACAACACTGCTCTGATGCAGGGAGTGACTTAATGAGAGTCAAAACAGAGAGACTGAAAAGGGGTTTGCCAGAAAACTCCCGTGACCTGAATGTTAATAAGCTGATGAATGTCATCAGCCTCATTGCTGGCTGCCCCTTGTCTTCTTCCTAGCAATAACCCATCTTGAAAGTGAAGGATTATATATTGCAAAAAGACCTTCTGCTGAGAACATATGATAATTATTCTGAACAAGAGCCGTGCAGCCTGAAAAGGATCCTTTTTTTTTCTTTCCAACGGAATTTGCTTGTGTGGTCCCAGGCCAGGTGAGGAGAAGTAAAAGAGAAATGGGAAGACAAAAGAAAAAGAAACAGGGTGAAAAAAACATTAGGTTACATTTGTGAAGCAAAGCCCTCACATTTCAACGTTCATCACTATCGGAAGCTCCAAAACGTTGGCAGGAAAAAGACCATGATCAATCATCCTGACTTGGAATAAACATCTCTGTGTGAGGTTATTACCAAAAAGGTGCATTTAAGAAGGAGCTGATCTGCTACGCACATCACAACCCCAGCTGTTTAATCACTTGCTTGGCTCCCGAGGACGGCAACTAATTTTGTTTCCATCACAGTTTTATTGAAACTGTTGAGTTGTCACACAAAAGATCATTCAGTTGTTGACATGATCCCAAAGAGATCTCATAAAAGGAAATGTTAAAACACACACACACATACACACACACACACACTGTCAACACAACTGTTATTTCATTTAAGAATGCACTTGTATAAACATGTTATTCTGCCAGCAGTGGAATGTTGTTAACAGCTATTAAGGAAATGGAGAAACCAGGTATGTATCTTTCATTGTCAATGGATGGGGGATATGTGATCCTCGAAGCAAATATTTGTTTCTGAAGGATTTTTTTTTTTTTTAATGACTGCAACAGGGGATAAACAGGTCAAATCTTCTTTTCCTGTCTGCTAGAATTCTGCCTCTAAGCTGATGCTGTTTGCGTTACTTGAAAATCTACCATTAAGATGCCAAGTTGCATTTAAGGTAAAGTCTAGAGCAATTCTACCACTCCTTGGCCTCTTGGTACAAAATCTATTTTTATAGTTTGGGGTTTTCGTTGCCTTTGTCTTCTACTGCATGCCGTTCCATGGACTTCTTTGGCAGCAGGGAATATAGCATCACATAGTGCAAATATGTCTTTCTGTTTTAGGATATGGAGGGATCTGTTCTAGATACTTCTGCTTGAAGAGTTTTCTCTGGTCTACTCCAGAGGTGGTATTCTACTGGTTCAGCCTGGTTAGGCTGAACCGATAGCTCCGAGGACCATCTGTGAGCCAAAAGTTCGCTCCGACGATCAGCTGCTGGGTTCTATTCTGACCTTTAATTCCTGGTTTTGAAGCTCAGCTGCCTCGTGCAGCACAGCAAATTGCCACATGTCAGCTGTTTAACTCACAGGGAGAGGGCAGGATTGCAGGAGCACGTCAGCAGCAAACCCTCTGTGCACATGCAAAGCACACCCACCAAGCTACACCCACAGAACCAGAGGTTAAAAAAAAAGTTTGCATCCCATGGCTGGTCTCCTCTGCTTCCAACAACTGCACAGATAAATAGTAATACAATATACAGAATTGGGTTTACAAATTGCTCAAAGGCACAAATTATAGCTTACAAACACACTTACAAACATGCTTACAAAGTGACTAGATTCACATGAGACATTGTCAAAAAACAACCCATATTGTCTTAACTTAAAGTCCACTCATAGAATTGGGGCAATTACACAACAACATCTCACCATTCCCATGAGCCTGAACTCTGAACTCATTTTAAGCTAATATGCCAGTTTATTGTCTTAGCAATGCATTGGGACTACATTTCCATGTGTTTCCAGCCATAGTTAAGTTATAAAGTAAGTCAAAACCCACCACACAATATCAATGAAATCAATCCTTGTTTCTTTGAACACTTTCCACTTCTCCCAAAGGAGAAAAAAAACAAACATCTGTTTTGCAAGATCTTTCTTCGGGAATCTCTTGAGTTGAGTTTCCTGTCTGCTTCTGCCCTATCAGACTAGAAAGCTTAGCTTACATTCACAGGATAATCATCTAACCCTTTATTTTCCCTTTTCAAAACCTACTAGAATGCAAACCAAGAACTTGATCATTACAAGATTAGTGGTTCCTGGAGTAGAGTAGAGTAGAGTAGAGTAGAGTAGAGTAGAGTAGAGTAGAGTAGAGTAGAGTAGAGTAGAGTAGAGTAGAATGATCTGGAAAAATCCCAGGCTGGCTATCCACCATGGAGGCAATGATCCACCCCATTGAATTAAAACAACTAAACAAATTACTGGTAGGTTCAGAAAAGAAATTAATATCAAGAATATACAATTACTTACTAAATTTCAATTTGGAAGAAGAAATAGTAAAAGGACCAATGTGGGCTAAAAATTTCAGACATAACATTGAGCTTGAAGATTGGGGAAAAAATTGGAATAAAAACTATACAATAACAAAGTCTGCTGCTTACAAGGAAAACCAATATAAGATATTTTATCATTGGCATTTAGCCCCAACAAGGCTGGCAAAAATGTACCCAAACCTAAATCCAAATTGTTGGAAATATAAACAGGTACAAGATACCTTATTTCATGTGTGGTGGCTATGCCCTGAAGTTAAAAAATATTGGATCAAAATACAAAAATGGTTGTATGAAATTACAAAATGCCAAATAGAATTGAAACCGGAACTGTTTCTTCTGGGGATTATGAAGGGAAAGTATACTAAAAAGATAAAATACATGATTCTGCATAAAACTACAACAGTGAGAATTGCACTCACACAATGCGGAAAAAGGACACCATGCTGTCAGACCGTTTAGTAATTCAAAATATCTTAGATTGTGCAGAAATGTATAAACTCATCTTAGAGTTAAAGGACAAGGAAGACTCAGAATATTATACAGTTTGGGAAAATTGGTATCAATAGGAATAAGAAATGTACAGATTAGAAAAAGGATTAGATATGTATATGAATAACTAAAAATTTACGGAAATGTGTTTATGTAACAATGAGATCTTAGTACTGTCAAAGATGATTGGGATTTGTAAAAGGCTATTTTTAAATTTATTTGTATTTTAATGTTTCAAAATTTCAATAAAGATTAATTAAAAAAAGAATAGAATGAGCTGGAAAGGATCTTGGAGATCTTCTAGTCCATCCCCCTGCTAAGGCAGGAGAACCTATATCATTTCAGACAAGTGAGTGTCCAGTCCTTAAAAACTTCCAGTGATGGGTCACCCACAATTTCTGAAGGCAAGTTGTTCCACTGGTTGATTGTCCTCACTGTTAGGAAGTTTCTCCTTAATTCCAGGTTGCTTCTCTCCTTGGTTAGTTTCCAATCATTGTTTCTTGTCCTGCCTTCTGGTGCTTTGGAGAATAATTTGACCCCTCTTTTCTTTGTGGCAGCCCCTCAAATACTGGATCAATTGATCAATATTGATCAATTGATCAATTCAAGGTTGCAGCATCAAAACAGAGGGGAAAAATGCCATCCTCATTGACCCAATTAAATTTTGCCCAGACAACCTCTCCATTCCTTGTTTTTGAGACTAGTCATACTATATTTACCATCTAGTTAGATCCAATTGTTCATTCTTTGCACTGGCAAGATCCCTGTACTTTTTTCTATGCTTCTCTGAATTGGGCTGTTTTCAAACAGAGGCTAACCGGATGCCTCTATATAGACCACCATCAGAACATGATTGCTTTATTGTAGCTATTTTGTTTCTTGATTTTGAAAGCTCCCTGCAACCATTACAGCTAGGAGCAATTAGGAAAATTGTCCTTCATGAAATGCATTTGGCACGATGTGATGCTTACAGCAAACCATCCTGTGGCTTTGTTGGGATTTGGCTGAGGTCATCACAGAACTCAGTCATTTTGATTTGTGGGACCACTTTTATACCTGGGCTTTTTTATGGAGAACACATCCATAGTGCCGTCCTCAGAAAACCATGGCTTAATGCAAGTTGTAGATCCAAGATAAATCTTGTTTAACTTTCATGTCCTTCATTAATGCATCTCCAGTGATTTATTTCTTCAGCCCTCCTGTGCAATTTGTTCCAGCATTTTATCCCAAATCAGTCATCACATCAAAGTGATGATCTCTTTTGCAAGAAGCTAACTAAAGGCTTACACTGATTTACCATGTTTCATTTTACAAATACACTGGTGGAGAAACAATACTAAAATCTTCAGAGGAAAAATCTGCACCAAGCCCAAAATGTTATAAGCTTGTAGAACCTGAGCTAAGCTCTCGTTTACATCCTTAGAAAGGTTTCTTGCATCTCGCTAAGATATAACTAGCTTAACCATCATTTGTTGAAATCTGTTGGGTAGCTTTTCACAAAGCCTTACGGTATGACACATTAAAACTTTAGCAATTCTATGCTGAATTACCTGCGAATAAACAGCCTAATGGAGCTTATTTCTGAGCAGGTTTGCAACTGTTCATCTGTGTTAAATCTCATTTAAAATACTATAACAACTGATGTATGTTCAGTTACAGAAAAGACATTTAGATTATAACATCTTTAGCTAGGACAGAGGAATCTCTTTATTTTTAGCAATTCAAAAGATTTAAGGAAGATCAACTGAACAAGGAGCTTTGCAATAAAACTATAGGTCCACAAAGCAATGAATTTTTTTTTTGATTAGGAGTAATAATTGTCATCTCACACCTTACATTAGTTTCCTTGTATTATATGAATTATTCAGGACACCAAATAACAATTAAAGTGCACGAATATTAAGGACAGTATGAGCAAACCAATTCAAAGGTCTCTTCAGAATGGTTTGATCTTGATACTGCTACAAACCAGACCCCAGACTGTGATAAAGGTAAATAAAGGTTCCCCTCCCACATCCGTGCTAGTCGTTTCCCGCTCTAGGGGGTGGTGCTCATCTCCGTTACGAAGCCGAAGATGCTGCGCTGTCCGAAGACGTCTCCGTGGTCATGTGGCCAGCAGGATAAATTCCAAAGGTGCACTGAACAGGGATAAGGAGATATTCCTCTCTTAAGTGTTTGTTCTATCAAGTCAATCTGGTCTATCCAAATACAGGAAGGAGCATGCTGCTTCTCTTTCTCCTTTCAGCTCCAATCCAGGAGCCTTGGTCCTACGGTGCAGTATGCTCCTTCCCATATTTGAGTAGACCAGGTTGATCAGATAAGGAAAAAAAAAAAACCACTTAATCTCTCCCCTGGTACAGCTGACAAAGGGAGGAGAACCTGTGGCTTAGAGGTTAATACATCTACCAAATTTGCAAGCAGCCCAGGTTCGAATCCCAGAAGGGTATGGCTAGCTGATGAGATCTAAATAGCTTGAAATAGATCTATAATAGGTCTATACTAGAGTACAGCGAAGAGCAACCAAGATGATTAGGGGACTGGAGGCTTAAATATCTAAAGAACAGATGCAGGAACTGGGTATGTCTAGTTTAACGAAAAGGAGGACTAGGGGAGACATGATAACAGTGTGCCAATATCTCAGGGGCTGCCACAAAGAAGAGGGAGTCAAGCTCTTTGCTCCTAAACACCTGAGGGCAAGAGAAGAAGCAATGGGTGGCTAAACTAATGCTAAACTAACTAACTAACTAAGCAATGGATGGAAACTAATCAAGGAGAGAAGCAACCTAAAACTAAAGAGAGATTTCCTGACAGTTAGAACAATTAATCAGTGGAACAACTTGCCTCCAGAAGTTGTGAATGTTCCAACACTGGAAGTTTTTAAGATGTTGAATAACTATTTGTCTGGAGTGGTGTAGGGTTCCCTGCCTAGCCAGGGGGTTGGACTAGAAGACCTCCAAGCTCCCTTACAACTCTATTATTCTATTCTATTCTATTCTATTCTATTCTATTCTATTCTATTCTATTCTATTCTATTC
>BLBF01000058.1:13451784-13470967 GCA_015471245.1 Laticauda colubrina
TCTATTCTATTCTATTCTATTCTATTCTATTCTATTCTATTCTATTCAGTATTGCAGGCTGACTCTGCTCACAGCCAGCAGTTCGATCCTGACTGGCTCACGGTTGACTCAGCCTTCCATCCTTCCAAGGTCAGTAAAATGAGAACCCAAATAGTTGGGAGAAATATGCAGACTCTGTAAACTGTTTAGAAAGGCCAATAAAGCACTATGAAGTGGTATATGAGTTTTTGCCATTGCTATTGCCAGGGCTAGCTAGAAGATTTACAGGAACGCTGCTGACACCAAGCTGCTTAAATGAAGCTAGAAGGGAACAAAGCTTGAAGGAACTGAAATACTGCTGATGTTAAAAGTGAAAAAGGTGAGGTTTTTTTTTAAAAAAACTTGATCTTTATGATCCATCTCCTTTTTTTCCCCCAGTTATGCTCCCCTTCATCCTTACCTATGAATATTTTATGAAACCTTGTTTCTCATGCATATACAAAAGATGCACTCAGTAATACAAAGTACCTTTGGAATCTCTTTTTTAAAAATTAATTTGGCAGGGCTCCTTGCAACCTTTACAAGTTATCTGCAAGGTGGAAAATGGACAGAGCATGACTGAGACTTCTTATTTCTTTGTTGGGGGAGGGTCGGGGGAGTTTAAAAGAAGAAATTCAAAGATAAATGCCATGAGCCACGGTAGCTACTCCGAGATTCTCAGGATTGATGTCAAACTCTTCTTGTACCAACCTGAACTATAAAATAATTATTCCCAAAAGCAAGTTTCTTGGCACTCTGATTAGTAAAAAAATGGTTAGCAAAAAGATGAAAGTTTCAACAGAAGAATTCCAGTGAGTACCCTATACTGAAATCTATATATGGACAAATTAAGATGGCAAGATCTTGTCTCATTTTTCTTATGGTTTGGAGATCTAAAAAGGATTTCTCTTTTTGGGGAGGAAAAAGTAATTTGCACCTGTTGATCCAAGGAGGAGGAGGAGGAAGAAAAGGAGGAGGAAGAGGAGGAGGAAGAGGAAGGCTTTTTATCATTTGAATGATCTCTTGGGGTTGCTGATCGAAAAGGAAAAGAGGACGATTGAGGGAAAACATAACTATACAGCTGGTTTTTCTTTGAAGACATTTTGCTTGTCATCCAGAAACTTCTTCAGCTGTCTTCAAAGAAGAAAGTCCTCTTGAAAAAGCACCTTTGGGACAACCACAACCTGGATGATGGAGACTCTCCATAGACTTCTCCCAGAATGGCTGCCTGGGAAATTCTGGGAGTTAAAGTCCACATATTTTAAAAAGTCACCAAGGTTGAGAAACATAGATTAAAGTCACCAAAATTGAAGACCATATACCTCAAAGTCACCAAAGGCATTGCCAATCAATCAATGCCATCCAGCCTCCATTTGGAAACCTTTTAACCACTTCATGAGGCAGCCTGCTTCACTGCTCAACAGCTAGTGCTGAGAGGAAGCTCCTCCTGACATCCTGAAGTACAGGATGTTGTTGACTTTATGTCCACAATTGAGCCCAAAATTTCTGTTGCTAAGTGAGACATTTGTTAAATGAATTTTGCCCCATTTTTTTTGCCACAGTTGTTAATCTAATAATATGGTTGTTAAATGAATCTGCTTTCCCTGAATCAGGTTTCCCTGGTTTCTGACTTTGCTCATCAGAAAGTGTTCTGACCCAAGCCTCGTTCAAAGCAAACAAACACCAAACAGAGATAAAAGCAACACCTTTTTAATGCTTCTCTGTGAATTTCATTCATTCACAGTAAAACACTATAAAAACACAGTAAAACAAGGCTGCCAACACTAGATTAAATTGCAAAGAAATAATCAAAACCAAAAGTATCCAAACAAAAACCATGATAGTTCAAACTTCCACAAGACTTGAAGTGCAAGAACCTCTTTGCTTTCTGCAAAGAATCCCACCTCTGAGGGCTGGCTTTTATCCTTTAAGGGCCATCACCTTGCAGCCTTACTCCCAAGTTGCCTGTGTTACTGCAGCTTCTCTTCCCTTCGAGCAGTCCTGAGCGCATGCGCACTGGGCACAGGCTCCTCGGGGACCTCTTCATCCCTGCTGCCAGCTTCCACAATCACCAAAGGTAGCACTCCACTCCCTGATGGTCCTGGCCCCATCCCTGCATCACACGCAGGCCCCTCATCTGAGTCCTCACTCTCCTGCTGCTGGAGAACCACAACAGAAAGTTACAAAAAAATGATCCCATGATCCTGGGACACTGTGACCATCATAAATATAAGCCAGTTGCCGAGTGTCTTGAATTTTGATCGTGAGGAAGCTGCAACCATTGTTAAGTGTAGAAAAACAGTCATAAGTTACTTTTTTCAGCCTTGTCGTTACTTCAAAGGGTCACTAAATGAACTGTTGCAAGCCAAAGGCTGCCTGCAATTCCCTTTCTTGGATTTTATTTTTTATATTGGATTGGAAAATGCAATGAGCCAAGGAATCCTCATGGTAGAGAATGAACATATAGCCATTTTTGAGAAACAGCAGGACACGTTTCGGCTCAGCGTTAACTACAAAATCCTGTGGAGACTTTAACAAGGGATGCTAAAAAGGCCCTACCTGGGGTGAACATTTCCAAGGACATGTTCCCAATGCGATGGATTGCAACAGTGAGCTGGTTGGGAAAGGCTGATGAGGTCCAATTTGCATTCTAAATACTTGGTTTAAAAAAAAAAATCCTACAGTGCCTGGATAAGATCATCGTTTTCTATTTTTCTAAAATAAATGACACATTAGGACAGGAATCGCACAGAATATTAATCAGCTCTGATGTTTGGGAGGGCTACAGATGCTTCTGAATCAACTCCACAAAGTTGGAGAATGCTCTGGAGCATTCCCAAGTGCAAATCCAGCACCTGGTCGGCCGCGCTTGAAAACGGCCATAGCGTCACCCAGGACTTACAAGCCAGCTCTCGACAGCCACAGCACCAGCCTGGGAAATGATTCGGCTGCTTTCAAGGGTTCAGAGAGTTAACTCAGCACTGCCAGGTGCACTGAAGCTCCTTTTTCGAAGCCCTGCATGACTGGTCCCATTTGAAAGTTTTTGATGAAATGGGGAATGTTCCATCACGAAAGATCAAAATCAAGGGTGGGGAAAGTCAGCCCCCCAGATGCCGATGAATTGACATTCCAAAAGGCATTGCCTGTGGTGAATGTAGTCTGGATTCCCAGGAGGGAGGGGTGGCATTCCATAGGGAAAAGATTCAGTGAAGGATGAAAAGTTTGGTCGGAAGGAAGGAAGGTTAAAGTGGCTCCTCCCTAGTGATTCCCAGAGTATGTCAGTAGTCATGCAAACAGCCACTTTAGTTGGACGAGTATTTAATATTTCTATAGCAGAGGTCTCCAAATTTGGCAACTGCAAACTGGCAGCTGTGGACTTCAGCTCCCAGGATTCCTCTCCCAGCTATCTGGGAATTGAAGTCCACAAGTCATGCACAACCTGACAATTTTGGAGACCTCTAGTCCAGGGGTCTTCAAACTTGGCCAGTTTAAGATTTGTGGACTTCAACTCCCAGAATTCCTCCTCCAGTCACGTTAGCTCAGGAATTCTGGGAGTTGAAGTCCACAAGTCTTACACTGGCCAAGTTTGAAGACCCTTGCTCTAGTCTATAGAAGAGGTGCAATAAGTGAAATTCCAGGTAGTCCTTGGCTTACAACAGTTTTACAATGGCATTGGAAAAAAGTGGCTTATGACCATTTGTCACACTTACAACCCATTGAACATCCCCATGGTCACGTGATAAAAATCCAGATGCTTGGCAACTGGTTCATAATTGTGATGGTTTTAATATTCTGGGGTTATTTTATTTGGTTTCTGACAAACAAAGCCAATGTGGAATCCAGATTATTAACAACCCTGTTGCTAACTTAGCCAGTGCAATGATTCACTTAACAATTGTGGCCAGAACAGTTGTAAAATCGGGCAAAACTCACTTAACAACTTTTACTTAGCAACAGAAATTTTGAGCTCAGTTATGGTCATAACTCAAGGAGCACCTGTACTCAGAAGTGACTCCATGTCTTTCTTGGTTCAGGTGGGAACTGATGCTCCTTTGTGCTTTCTGGTGCTGTCAAGAGTCACAGTTGAGCCACACAAGTTTTCCTAATTTGCATTCTGCAACTTTTATTGATGTATATCCTGCCTTTACTTTTTTTTTTTTTTTTATAAATAACTCAAGTGGGGAGAACAAACCTAATATGTTAATAATAAGAATGCTTCATTTCAATTAAAGCTCTACCTCCTCACCTCATCTTGTACAATAAAATAAAGAGGAATTCATCAGAATTCTATACCTTAAACAAGACTCTGACAGTGTTGTCTCTGTACACTTTGAAACAAAGCAACATAGGCAGGGGTGGGATTCAACTGGCATTACTACTAGTTCAGTCATTAAGTTTTGCGCGCAAAGCAGCTGAGGTTGAAAAAGCAGGAAATAAAGGTCAGATAAGACCAGGCAAGCAGGTGGGCCAAACAGCTGCAGATACAGAACCGGTTCTGTGTCTGCTGCTCTTCAGAGCTTCCGGTTCTGCAACCAATCCATTTTGTGATGACCAGGCATAGCACCGAGGGTGATTTTGATCCATTACACCAAAAACAATCATCAGCTACATCTTTCCCTTGATTTGGACAACAGAATAATAGAACAACAAGAGTTGGAAGGGACCTTGGAGGTCTTCTAGTCCAACCCCCTGCTTAGGCAGGAAACCCTACTCCACTTCAGACAAATAGTTATTCAACATCTTCTTAAAAACTTCCAGGGTTGGAGCATTCACAACTTCTGGAGGCAAGTTGTTCCACTGATTAGTTGTTCTATCTGTCAAGAAATTCCTCCTTAGTTCTAGGTTGCTTCTCTCCTTGATTAGATTCCACCCATTGTTTCTTGTCCTGCCCTCAGGTGCTTTGGAGAATACCTTGATCCTCTCTTCTTTGTGGAGGCACCTGAGATATTGGAACTGCTATCATGTCACCCCTGGTCCTCCTTTTAATCAAACTAGATGTACCCAATTCCTGCATCAATCTAGATATACTGTACCCAATCTTTATATGTTTTAGCCACCATTCCCCTAATCACCTTTGTTGCTCTTCCCTGTACTCTTTCTAGACAAGTAAACATTACAGTTGAGTGGAAACACCACGTTTTAAGCCCATGGTCTTCCTTTCTTCATCGGTAGCATTCTGATCAAAGTTGGCGTTCTCTTTCCCGTGCAAAATGCTAATGGGAAAACCCCTATTATTTTATTGTCAAAATAGCACAAAAACGGTTTTAAAGACGAAGCCAGCCTGCTGGACTCCTTTCAAAAGCCCACTGCTGAAGGCACTGCTTCTTTGCTTGCACACACCACACTCCCTTTTCAATTATACAACAGTTTTGGGGAAAAAATTACTCACAAATGCCTCAAGGAATCTCCCTTCTTTCTCATGACAGAAGAAATGCAGGAGACAAAGAAGCCCAAGCATGACGCCATATTTTCTGGAGGACCCCGGAACTAAGCTATACACAAAGGGGGGGACGGGGGGGAGGCAGACCAGGATTAAAAAAAATGGGTTGCTGTTAATTTTCTATGAAGAGAGAAAGGCTAATGAATTGCACACAAAGCCAAGAGTTCCCCTTCACTGCCACCATCTTGCTGAAATTATCATCAGAAGCTACTCTTAAATGCCATGGAGGGACCTTAGAACAAGGGGAGGGAGCACTTTCATTTCCACCAACTTGCAGCCTCCTAAACCTTGACTTTTGTTCCTGAACCTCATCCACCAAACTGTAATTTGTAAAATGCCAGAAGAGGTGGTGTGTGTGAGAGAGAGATGACCCAGGGTGTGGCACAAAGGCAACACAACCAGATAATAAGTAGGAGTCTCTTTATTAGCTCCAACTTTGCCCCCAATGTCCTGGTTACCTTCTGGCTGGAAAAAAACTCTCCCAGGAACAGCCTTTGGCTCCAGAGAATCAAGTCCAAAATATGGTCAACACAAATGGTAACTATAAGTCCAGTCAAGGCAAAATGAGGTAATTAGTCTGGCAGGGCAGAAGAAGGAATTCCAGATGTGAAGGAATGTCAGCAATTCAACCCAGTTGGGAGGATGCCAGGAATGCAGATAACCACAGTCAACACAAGATAAGATCACATTTGTTCCCAAGCACATGCCACACTCAGCTTCCATCTTTTTAAACTTTCTTCCCAGGTGTGGCTAATGAAGGGAATCAGGGCCCTTTCCTCCCCTGTAAGCCATGCAACCCACATTGTTCTCTTCTCCATTCCTCCCTGTGTGCCCTAGGATGAAGAGGGGGTGGGCCTGGGTCTTCCACTGAATTCCCTCTCCCTTGCTCTACCTCTTCCCTGCTCTGCCCAGCCAGACTTTGCCCTTCCCCAGTTTCCTACACAGCCAACACAGCCACACTCCTGCTCCCTGTCAGCTGTTTGTGTTCCTCCTCAGATTCAGACTCTGACAGGGGCATGACAGAGTGTGTGTGTGTGTGTGTGTGTGTGTGTGTATTAAATGCATAGAATTAAATGCTATTTTAATCTATTAACTCTAAAGTAAATATAGGTCATCCTCGACTTACGACCACAATGGAGCCCAGCATTTATTTTGCTAAGCAAGACAGCAATTCAGGGAGCTTTGCTTTGCCCCCTTGTATGACCTTTCTGACCATCTTTGTTAAAGTGAATCATGGTAGTTGTTCAATTAGGAACACGGTTGTTAAGGGAATCAGGTTTCCCCACCGACTTTGCTCACCAGAAGGTCGCAAAAAGGGGAATCCCATGACCCCCTCCCCCCAGGATGCTGCAACCATCATAAATGGGAGTCAATGGCCAAGGATAAGAATTTTGATCAGGTGACCGTGGGGGTGCTGCAATGGTGGTAAGTATAAAAAAGTCATCACTCACTTTTTTTCAGTGCTGTTGTAACTTCAAGCAGTCACTAAATGAACTTATGTAAGTCTACCTGAATGAACTCTTGTTCAGTCTCTACATGTGTTGTGGTTCTCTGGCAGCCGGTGCAGACAGCAGCAGAATCGGACAGTGGGGAAGAACAGGGACCAGTCTGGGAGACTGGAGAGGACTCGGATGAGGGTCCTGCATCCAATGAAGAGATGGGGCCAGGACCATCTGGGAGTGGGGTGCTGCCTCTGGAGCCTCCGGAGTCTGGCAGCAGCAAGGCAGAGGAACCAGGTGAGCCTGTTCCCAGTGCGTATGTGTATAGAGCTGCTAGAAGGCAAGAGCATCTAAGACAAAAGGGACAGCTCAGGAGTAAGGCTTGGAAGTGATTGCCCCTCCACTAAGGCATAAAGGAGGTGCAAGGACAGAGAAACCTTTGCAGGAAGCAAAGTCGTTTGCTCTGTTTGGATTGAACCTTGAAGCTCTGTGTGGACTTTGTACTTCGGTTGTTGTTGTTTTTTTCAGTTAATTTGGCACTTTAGTTGTTGGCAACAATTCAAAAGAGATAAAGGTGGGTGCTTATCTCGAGGGACTGTTTGGGACTCATAACAGGTTGGGAATGAACATAATTCCCAGCATTGAAATAAAACAAGAATTGTTTGGACTAAGCATGTGCTTAATTATGGTCTCAGGAAACCTTGGTCAGAACAGCATACTTCTTTTGCCTGCCCCACAAACCTTAAGATAGAAGTCTAAGGTCTCCCATTCAGGAATCTGTGTTCCTTGCTTTAAAGAGGATTTCCCACACTTAGTGTATAACGTACAGGAATTCAAGCAGAGGCTGCCTTCAGAACCAGAATGAAACCAATTCAACCACCCCTTAGCCCGATTCACTGGCAAATATTTAGAATGCAGCAATTAAAATTTTATGTCCATTAGCTAACCACACTCAGCCCCCACGAAACCTATTAGGGATAAAATAATGGAATTGTATATTTTCTCTCAGTGGTGATTTTCTGCTGCCCAGCAGTGAATAAGGGAAAACAGAGATGTAAACATTTAGTCATGATTCGGACATAAGTAATATTTCTTATTTAAAAAAACAGGTGCCAAGGGAATGAGGGGCGATGGGGACATATTCTTATTCCATCCTCTGTGCTATGAAAAGACCATATTTTGATTTTCCCCCAAAATTAGTTTTGGAGATATTATCAAGTCTTTGTCAAATGAAAACTACCGTCCGGTGGAATTCAGTTTGTATGTGCCCAGAAATAACATGTATCTCTTGATCTGTTCAAGTTCACTCCCACCAAGTAAAATCTACAGAGGTGGTCTGAAATTGTATTTCCAGGATTCTCTTTGTGTCTTATCCTCTCATGCAGCAAATAACTTAAATGTTTTCTGGCTGACCTAGTTTGTGGTCATGACACCCTACCCCACCAAATTAAAAGTTCGAAACAAACTTTGTGAAGGATTTTTTTTTTTTTACATACGGAATCCAAAGGGATTGTATATTGCATTGAAATGATGTGTTTGAGACGGATGTTTTGGAGGTACCCACCGCAGTAGTTTGCTGAGAAAATACACTTATAGAAATTCTGTATGCACCTGAGAGTGAAAGGCAGAAGAGGGTGCATGGAACTATGTCTTCCTTTATACTGATGGCATGCTATAAAAGTCTCTATGGAGACTGAAATCCAAATATCACAAATTGTGCAATCACGAAATCTTTTGGACACCAGTATCCTAAATGCAAAACACAGCAGATGGCGACACTTAGTTAACCTGGCCAATCTTCCAAAAGCTAAGCAGAGTTGTATCTGATTAGTCACCTGGGTAAAAGATCACCAGACCACCCAAAAAGCTGGGAAGGAAAATAACAACAACAACAATAATAATAACAGTAACAATAATAACAGTAACAATAACAATAATAACAATAATAACAATAATAATAATAATAATAATAATAATAATAATAATAATAGTCCCTGAAAGCAAATCACTTCCTTACTGCTCTCTTCAAATTAATGCAGCCCTGGCCATGAAGTCACCAGCACTTGATCTCGACTCAAATGAGACTTTCCATCTTTCTCTTAATAGAAGGTGACTTCACCGTCTTTTCTTCTTGTGCATTTTGCATGCAAACAGAAAACCAGCCTCCAGGTTTATATTTAATAAAATGACACTTTAAAAAAAACCCAGAAGGCCTTTTATATAATAGCCCGGAAAATGAAAGTATATGCCACATGGACTAATATGCATGGCACACCCCAAACTCATGCGGTGCAATTTCACACAATCCATCGAGATGTATAAT
Source organism: Laticauda colubrina (assembly GCA_015471245.1). Classification (NCBI taxonomy): domain Eukaryota; kingdom Metazoa; phylum Chordata; class Lepidosauria; order Squamata; family Elapidae; genus Laticauda; species Laticauda colubrina. The sequence continues at coordinate 13,461,005 of BLBF01000058.1, forward strand.
TTACCGTGGCGAGCACATTAAAGGAAAAAGTCAGGTGATAAAAATAATAATAATTCAGGGAGTTGCATGTTTAGAACGGGGACCTTTTAACTATACAAAAGTGTTCCTTTCTCCTATCTCTTTGCTTGGACATGGAGAAAGAGATGCCAACTGTGTGATCAGCAACAAGCAACTCCCCCTGCCTCTTGGTCAAAATTACACCTGTTGGAAGAGCAGCGAAGGGAAGCGGGGAGGAGGGAAACCATGCCGCCTCACACTGTCTGTCGGCAACGGCACACAATGTCTGGGACCAATGGAGGGGATGGGGGGGGGAGTCTCCATTAAACCCTACGGACAAGTTGCCCTGAAGAAGTTTGCCCTTAGCAAACTTGCACTCCCTCCTGTCTCCATCATGCTCCCCAAATATCGTTCTGGCTGAAGTGTCCATGGTGCTGATTGCTCGTCACTTAGGAGGTTTGGTCTCCAGGAGTGAAGCTACAGGGCGATTGGGCAGAAAAGCCAGGCGACCAGCAACGTGCCAAGGGTTTAGGGAACGAGGGTGCCCATCCTTCCATCACATTAAATAAATAAATAAATAAATAAATATATATATATATATATATATATATATATATATATATATATATATATCCTCCCAAACTAGATACAGCAGCTGCAGCCTTTTAAGACGAGCTGCATTGTGTCACCTGTTTGTGATTATAGCAAAAGGATAATCAGGACATTGAAAATAGAAAGACACCTCTGGAGAGGGAAGGACCACCCGCACAGCAGCTCATTACACCAAGCAATGGCTAAAGGGGAGAGGGGGGAAGTTGCATTCTGAAAGCTCCCTGGCATCTCCAACAGTTCCATGTCCACGCTTCCATTAGTTCCCCGTCAAGAGGCACTTCCAGGTTGAAGAGCCTTTTCATTTAGCTGAGTCTCCCAGCCAAGCTCACTTGTGTGAGACAGCATACGAGCCCATCTCCCTCCCCCCCACCACCACCCCCAGCCCTTCTCCCAAAAGCAGAGAAACTCTGCATGCAATCGACACACACCCCAAAAGGACCCAGAGATGGGAAGGAAGGGCAGAACAACGTTTCCTGGTCCAACTGCCCAGGTTATCCAGGGAGAGGGAACCGGTAAGCAAGGTTGCACGAAAGAAAAGAGCCTTACCTTTCATCCAGTCCACTACTTGCTTCGGCGTCCACTTGCTAATAGGTTCCATAACAAGGGCCATCATCAGACAGTGTCATTCACACCAGGAGGAGGGGAAAACTGATGGTTGGGGGTGGTGGGGGGAAGAAGAGAGAAGTGGGGAGCAAGAAAGAAAGAAAAAAGAAAGAGAAATGGTGGGTGAGAGGTGAAAGAAATGCCCAAATGTCTCAGAGCATGGCTGGAGAAGACCGCGTGAGGATTTCACAATGCAGTCCGAGGATGAGTTGATGCTTTGTCCCTCCAGGTTCTTCCTGCACTGATTCAGTAATGTATAAAATTATTCTGCCTGATCAGTTCTAGCACCTCCCCTGCCGCACACAGCCAGCAGCCCTCTGGAGCTCAGTGAATCAGGAAATGGTGCAGTATGTCTCTACTTACTTACGTTCCCCCCACCTCCACCAAAAAAAAGGCAGTCCCTCTACACCCAATAATCTACTTATTAAGGCTGGCACAAATATGAAATTAACAGGGCACCCTCCTGCCAACAAGACTCCCTTCTCCTTTTCTATGTCAAGCCTGAAGATCTGGCTTTTTCTTTTTAAAAAAAAAAAACCAACAACAACGAACCCACAAATATTATGGTTATTATTATTATTTGCTTAGATCATGGGTTGAGAAGGAAGGTAGGAGGGAGGTGGAAGACGGGGTTGGGGGGAGAGAGAGAATATAAATAGAGTGAAATTGCTAACTGGAACTTGATAGCAGATTGTCTCTCAGTTCAGTCGCAAAAAAAAAAAACCAAACAAACTGCTGAATGTCAGGAACAGATTCAAAGAAAGCACGCTAGCATTTGGCAGCTGGAAAGAGAGAGAGGGGGGAGGGAGAGAGATAAGGAGGGAGAGAGGGAGAGAGAGAGAGAGAGAGAGAGGGAGGGAGATGCTGAGCTTTTTCCTATTCCCAATCATGCAGCATGTCCCTGGAATCTCTAATTGTGGAAGTCAGTGGGTCACGTGATGAAGGCTAAGACTCCCACATGTCTGTCCGTCCTTTCCCAGGATCGGAGCCCCATTGTCCTCCTCGCTAGGGTTCATCAGAGGAAGACGTCAGCCCTCGCTTCCTTCCCCTGGCTTTCCCTAGCATTGGCTACGAACCGTCATGGAATCAACTCAGGGGCACCCCGTGATTCCAACCCCGAGCAGCTGGTTTCATTCTTTGTGAGATTTGTCGGGTTTCGCGCTGTCAAATGAGGCTGAAAGCAAAACTTTGGGAAAGGAGAGAAAGAGAGAGAGAATGCTTAAGCACAGAAGAGCAGTTGGAGGGCTCGAGTCATGGCTTCAGTAGGTGTGTTCCTGCTGCCCTGTGGGAATTCTCAAATATTTCACTGAACAGATGTTTTCCATCATGAGCTTAAGCAAGTACATGGCCTGAGATGATCTGCTTTTCATTGTCCAAGCTCTGCGGTCACAAGATAACTCCCCTGCCAGGAACCACACCGTCACTTCTACTTATGGAAGAGCTATTTCTGACAGGGAATTTTGCCTTCCCTGTCTCCCCCCCCCCACACACACGAGGGTGGTTCAGGGATATCTATATTTCTTAGGTGGCCAATGTACTGAACAATATAAAGGCAGCTCCAGACATCATCCAGGAAATGATGACAGGGATTCTGTGGGACCTTAACCCAAATTGTGTAAAAGGATTACAAATTTATGAGAAAATACTGACACAAGAGCTTTTGACTGGGGCATGTAAACCAGCACCAGCTTTTCCTGTATCAGATGAGACCACAACTTTCTCCTTCTGTCCTGGCCACATTTTACACAATTGAGAGTGTTTAAACAAACTGCATCACAGTCTGGTTTGGTGGCAGCAGCGTCTCAGATAGAAAGTCCCTACAAGGACAACCAAGAATATATTATAGGAAGCTTGCTTCCCTTTATTCAGGATACTGTTTATAAGCACTATGTGCTTAGAGCTTGAAGCATTGTTAGAGACCCCACACACCCACTTCACTGATTTATGACTGTTTTTCATACTTATGACATTGCAACAATGCAGCACCCTCAGGGTCATGTGATCAACATCCATACACTTAGCAACTGACTCATATTTATGACGGTTGCAGTATCCCAGGCTCATGGGATCCCCTTTTGTGATCTTCTGACAAGCAAAGTTAGTGGGGAAGCCAGATGCACTAAACAACCATAATACTAATAACTGCAGTGATTCACTTAACAACAGTGGCAAGAAAGATTGCAAAATGGGACAAAACACACTTAGCAACTTTCTCGCTGAGTAATAAAAATTTTGAGTTATATGTTGAGGACCACCTGCATATGAAAGGGCTTCCATCCAAAATATTTCTGAACATCTGAAGGTAAGGATAAGGACATTTTCTTGCTGGACTGAAAACTAATGAGTTAATTTATCATCAGCATTCCGTTTTTCTCCACATATCCCCAATTTGGTGGCCCATTGATGCACCAACATAAAGAAGAGTTAGGTTTGCTTAATGCAAAAAGGAAGAAGATAGAAGGGCTACTTTAAGGAACATTTCACTGAGGTTAGCTATGTAAAAAAAAACAAAAAAACAGTCATTCTTGGCCCACTCCAAAGCCAGAAAGTACAAGCCATTTTAAAAATAACCCATTAAATCATATTAAAGGTGGTTAAAAGAAGAATCAAACTTAAGCTGCAGTGTGTAAAAGGAGGTGGCAATCTTAGGTTGACAGAGCAATCAACTGTTTAAAGGTGCTTCATCCTAGCATGCAATAAAGATATTTATCTACCTTGCAGTGTTGAGTGTCTAGGAAGGCCAATTTCTCCTATCCACAAAGCAATTCCAAGTCCTCCAGATAAGGTGTCTACTGGCTTTATTATCCCTCAGCCTTCTTGATTGTTGGCCAATTGGTGGAGGCTGATGAAGTTGAAATCCAAGACACCTAAGAAAGTGCCAAATTGGTGGAAGCAAAGACTTAATCACCAACAGAAGGGAATCTTGTAGATTTTAGCTCAAGCAAATATTTAGGAAGGCTTTTGGATGGAAGCTGGAAAAATCTGAATAAAGTTAGGTCTGATAGTTTTCGCACATTTTAGAGAGTCAAAAATTGCAGAATAAGAGTGACAGTAACCTCATCAACCTTTGAATCCCAGAGTTTGGATGCGTGCATGCTGGATCATGCTAAAAGGGAAAGGACAGGGTCTCATCAGATAACAGATAACAGATAATCAGAGTTGGAAGGGACCTTGCAGCTCATCTAGTCCAACCCCCTGCCTAAGCAGGAGACCCTAACCATTTTTGACAGATCCAATCTCTTCTTGAAAGTCTCAAGTGATGGTGCTCCTACAACGTCTGAGGGCAAGCTGCTCCATTGGTTAATTCTTCTTGCTGTCAGAAAGTTTCTCCTTATTTCCAAGTTAAATCTCTCCTTGTTCAGTTTCCATCCATTATTCCTTGTCTGGCCTTCGGGTGCTTTAGAGAATAGCTTTTGACCCTTTCCTCTCTGTGGCAGCTCCTCAAATATTGGAACACTGCTATCATATCTCCCCTGATCCTTTTCTTCACTAGACTAGCCATGGATGATAGTTTACCAAGAACTTTCAAGGCCATTACTGTCCCATTAATAAGGAATCACTGATCCATATAAATAGATCTAGAGCAAAGTCGGTGTTAGATTTAACAATCTGCTTTATGGGTTGTTGCTATGGATTTAAACTAAGAGAAGTATACTATATTTACCATTTTAAGTGCTTGAAGAAAAGTCAGGCCATAAATAAATGAATAAGTCAAGAGTAGGTTCGTGCAGAATGATTACACTCACAGTTCTTCCTCTTAAACATAGTTCCCATTAACAGGATCAATACAGCACCATAAATTGGGTTACATTTATAGCTTAGTGACTGAGATTTAACAGATTTAACAGATTAACAGAGTTGGAAAGGGACCTTGTAGGTCATCTAGTCCTATCCTCCACCCAAGCAGAAGATCCTACACCATTTCTGACAGATGGCAGTCTAGTCTCTTCTTGAAAGCCTCCAGTGATGAAGCTCCCACAACTTCTGAAGGCAACTTCTGTTCCATTGGTTGATTGCTCTCATTGTCAGAAAATCTCTCCTTATTTCCAGATTGAATAGCTCCTTGATCAGTTTCCATCCATTATTCTTTGTGTGGCTTTCAGGTGCTTTGGAAAATAGCTTGATGTCTTCTCTGTGTCAGCCCCTCAAATATTGAAAGACTGCTATCATGTCTCCCCTGGTCCTTCTCTTCCCTAGACTGGCCAGGCCTAGTTCCTGCAACTATTCATTGTATGTTTTAGACTTCAGTCCCCTAATCATCTTGGTTGCTCTTCTCTGCACTCTTTCTTTTTTTCTAGTTTGGTGACCAAAAGTGGATGCAGTATTCTAGATGTGGTCTTACTAAGGCTTTATAGAGATTATTTGCATATAGACAATTGCAAGATTCAGTGCCCACCATCTCCTAATAGAAATCTTCTGAGATTCTGATAAACCACTGCTAGTCAGGGGAGAGTCACAGTAAGTTAGAATGAGGTTTGTTTTGCTTAGACTGTTCAAACCCATATCTTGGCTGCTCAGCTTTCATTTATAACTTCGCATGATGTGGGAACCCAGGCATATTGAAGAAATGTTTTATGTTTTCATCCCAGCTCCATTAGTGGATGTGATGTGCATTAATGAAAAACATGAAAGAGATGAGTTAATATGGGATGCATTATTCTACTGGCGTAGCGCAAAAACGCCTTCCTGTAAATGGATTGTGCTAACCACATAAGTCTCTCTACTTGTCAAGATTGCAAATCCTGTTTGGGTTACACTAAAAAGGTGCTCTTTGGTAGCCCAAAAGAAACCAGCTATGTGTTTAGACCAGATGAATATTTGACTCCAGAGAAAGCATAAAAGAATCTTCCCTAAGAACTATTGTTTGGTTTCCCATCCTAGGATGTCCATCATAATAATATCTAGTTGGACTCAAGGAATTTATGTTGTTGACAGATGTTGCTTTTTTAAACAAATAAAATATTGCAAAGATGTTATTGCTAGCTTGACTGAGACAGACAGACAGCATGTTTCCAAAGTAGAAGTAAAAAACCCCGTTTATCACAACTTAAATGAGTTAGTTTATGAATCACACGAGAAAAGACCCCACTGGTTGAAATTTGGAAAATGTCCTGGGTGAACTTTCATCCATATTTATTTTATTTATCCAATTTGAATAGTTGCCCCTCTCCAAGAAATGTCAACCCTGAAGCTGACCTGGCTGTGGCCATTTTGGGGCTTCAGTGCTACCACAACTGGAGCTTTGGGAAAGGAAGAGGGGAGTAGAGATAGCTGGGGTGCTGTAGCCACAATAAAATACTTCCTCTTGAGAACCAGAGACATTCCCACCAGGTGCCCAGAAGGAGGGAACTGGAGTCATCTAGCAACTGGACTGAATCCTGATTGGACCATGGGACTGATTGTTGGGAGAAAGTGGAAGAACTCTTACTTTTAATTAGGTGAAAACTCTCTCATGTCATGTGAATTGAGTCATGTGAAAACATGAGAATATTTAGGGTTGGTTGTCACCAGGTCGTGCCAATATGACATATCAAACAAAGATATTCTTTGACGAATTCAACTGCCTTGGAGTTTTGATTGCTGTGGATGTGTTACAGTGATGGGATTCAATTTTTTTTTACTATTGGTTCTGTGGGCATGGCTTGGTGGGCATGGCAGGAAAAAGATACTGTAAAATCTCCAGTCAGTGGTGGGATTTGCCAGTTCTCTGAACTCCTCAAAATTTCCACTACTGGTTCTCCAGAACTGGTCAGAACCTGCTGAATTCCACCTCTGGTGTGTTATTTGGAACCCTGACAAAAGTGACTTGGGGCGGTGAACAATCATAAAATTGTCACCTTTGACTTTTTGCATCTACAGTTCCAGTAGATCTATCTTTACCAATTCCCATAAGGAATATGGGGTGGATAAAGCATAAAACCAAGGGGTCATGGTGGCTCAGTGGCTAAGACGCTGAGTTTGTTGATCAGAAAGTTCAACAGTTTCGTAGTTCGAATCCCTCGCGCCGCATAACGTAGTGATTTCCTGTTACTTGTCCCAGCTTCTGCCAACTGAGCAGTTCGAAAGCACATAAAAATGCAAATAGAAAAATAGGGACTCTTTGGTGGGAAGGGAACAGCTTTCTGTGTGCCTTCAGCATTTAGTCATGCCAGCCACATGACCATGGAGACGTCTTTGGACAGCGGTGGCTCTCTTTGGCTTTGTAACGGAGATGAGCACCACCCCCTAGAATGTTGTAATACCACAATTACAGACCTATCCATTGAGAAATCAGTCGAGTTCACTTCCATGGGGGAAGTAAACAGGACTGATTTCTCAATGGATAGGTCTGTAATAAGAGAATAAGATTATACAGAGCACTATAAGTTGGAAACATATGATATGGATGTCTTAACAAACCAATCAACAAGTATTTCTTTGCCTAGTCCCATGATGGCAAACCTATGGCATGTGTGCCAGAGGTGGCATGCAGAACCCTCTCTGTGGGCACATGAGCCATTGCCCCAGCTCAGCTCTGCTGTGCATGCATGCGCATGCCTCCTGCTGGCCAGCTGGTCTTCGGATCTCTGCCGTGCATGAATGGGGGGGCAGGGCACATGTGGGGGACACATGCACAGGGATGTCAACTCATAAAATATTTCTGTGGATTCATCCTATGAAGGCACAGCCAGGCCTGTCCAAATACAGAGGAGTCCGGCAGAACTGCCTCAAGTTATAACAGACAGGAATGATGAAGAACCAGCCGAACTGACCACCAGGTCATGAGCAAAGCAACACATTGCAATAGCTGGCGGCTTAACATCACTTCCTCGAGATAAGCATTCCAGGCTGGGTCTGACAAGGGAGGAAACAATAACAAGAGGTAAGCCTCCTTTGACCAACATGACAGTAGCAAAAACAACAGAGTTAATTACAGATGGGAGGCGGTTGGAAGGGCCTACCACCCGTGCAAGGTCTAAATTGATTAACGATATATAAAGGAAGAGATCTCTGTAAGGGTAGCTTAATACTCTGATGATGTTAGCAGAGGCTGAGGAAAGCTTAGGAAGTACAATAAATATAATTTTAAGTTCTGGAGATCGCAGGATGTCTGTTTCTTCTTTTACAAGTATACCTGGAACTTGTATTTTTTGAATAGTTTGATATACATTAGGACCTTGGACAGCATAACACAAAAGCTCCCAACCAGAGCTTATTCACAACAGGAGAGAAGAAGTATTTCTATAAGGCAGTGGATCTCAACCGGTTCTTCACCATGGACCTCCTTGAAATATGTACCTCTTATGGCCACAGACCATGGCCACAAATACCAAGATTTAAATCACAGCATTTCTTTCAGCCTTCACGAACCTCCTGTGACGCATTGCATCCCACCCCTCAAAGGACCAAAGATCACAAGCTGAGAACCATTGCTCTAAGGTATTTATACTGCTTAAAAAGCTATTCATGAGGAGGAGAGCAGAGCTGATGAGTTCCATATATCCTGCTTAATTTGGATACAGATATAAATCTATATACAGACATCTCCACACTTGAGGAATTGCCTTGTCAAGCCTTGAAGAAAATAAATATTTATGTTAAATGAAACCAAAATATAAAAACAAGCAGCATTAAAGGGTCAACGAAGACTCCAAGCTGAGAGGCTGCACAATTTTAAAATCTGTGTGTGGGAGGAAAGGTCTTGAAAGAACCTAGAACAAGGGAGCTCCAAAAAAAGTATTCAACACTACGCTCCATTTGAATCTCACCAAATACATATCCACCAGCCACTGCTGAAAATCTAGTTTAGATTCCAACGTTGTTTAATCAAGTATCCAACTCAAAAGGGAACTTTGTGAATTAGATTTCAACCTAAGGACAGCCTAATAATAGGAGGATGTCCGATTGTCTCAAAAGCAGACTGTGTGAGCACATCCAAGGGCAAAAGTGCAGTATCCATTCTCTTTAATAGTTTTTGGGACATATCATAGGCTTCCAGGTGTCCTTTTTTTCTAGGTTTTATTTTGGCCAGTGTCAAACTCAAATAAAACCACCTTCTTTCTTTTCCAGTCTTCTCGGTGCAAAGATTTACTGATCTCCCGAGTCTTCTTCAGAACAAACAGTAGACTTACATTTGATTTTTTTTTCCAGCCCCTTCTACTCTGGAGACTTGCTGTCTAACTGCAGCAAAATATAAATCAAGAACATTCTGGAGGAACTTTAAGTACTAAGTTGATACACACAGAGAGGGGAAAGAAAGAGAAGTGCACTTAGCAAGAGCACTTAAACTTATATACTGCTTCACAGTGCTTTACAGCTCTCTCTAAGGTTATGGCCCTCAACAGTCTGGGTCTTCATTTGACCCACATTGGAAAGATGGAAGGCTGAGTCAACCCTGAGCCAATGGAAATCGAACTGCTGGCAGTGGGCAGAGTTAGCCTGCAATACTGCCTTCTAACCACTGAGAAGGAAGGAAGGGAGGGAGGGAGGGAGGGAGGAAGGAAGGAAGGATGGGAGGGAGGGGGAGAGGAAGGGAGAAAGGAAGGAAGGAGAAGAGGAAGGGAGAGGAAAGAAGGAAGGAAGGAGAAAAGGAAGAGCAACAGCAATAGCACTTAGACTTACATACCACTTCACAGTGCTTTCCAGCCCTCTCTAAGTGGTTTACAAAGTCAGTATATTGCCCTCAACAATCTGGGTCCTCATCTTACCAATCTGGGAAGGATGGAAGGCTGAGTCAACCTTGAGCCAGTGAAAATACACACACACACACAC
>BLBF01000058.1:13471067-13482710 GCA_015471245.1 Laticauda colubrina
CTCTCTCTCTCTCTCTCTCTCTCTCCCCCCCCCCCCCTCCCAAAGAGAGTCTATGAAAACCCGGGCCTCATAAACTATTATACATATGACATTAAATGTTAAAGTTGGTTAAAATGTTCTAAAAGTTTTCCTTACTCATTTGATGCATGACCGTTGGACATTCTTCCCTCTCTCCCTCCTTCCCCTTCTCATGATGTGTGTTTATGTGTCTGTTTATTTACTTTTCTTCCCAAAGCTGCAGTAAATATTAAAACAAATTCCAAGAAATTGGCTCCCTTCTTCCATAACACTTCAAATCATTCACAATATGGTGACATGATAGCAGCGTTCCAATCTCTCAGGAGCTGCCACAAAGAACAGGAGGTCAACCTATTCACCAAAACACCTGAAGGCAGGATAAGAAGATGGAAGGATAGATGGAAACTCATCAAGGAGAGAAGCAACCTAGAACTAAGGAGAAATTTACTGACAGTGAGAACAATCAACCAGTGGAACTGCTGGCCTTCAGAAGTTATGGGTGCTCCATCACTGGAGGTTTATAGAAGAAATTGGAAAATCATTTGTCTGAAAGACCTCCAATGTTTCTAGCAATTCTGCTATTCTGTTCTATATCTATTCTGTTATAATGTAAGAGAAGGTACGCGTGTGTGCATAAGCAGTAGCTACAACATGGTACGTTTCATTCAGTTAGAATATTTCAACTTTTCAGAGATTCCCTTTCTATTAAAAAAAAAAAACATTATTGGAGAATCTCCCAAACTCTTCCAGAACCATCTTCAGCTTCCTCTCCAAAGCCATTTGTGAATGCCAGACACTTCACCTTTTGTGCCTTTCTCTCACCATTCCCAGTGTGTTTTGTACTGTCAGAAGATACACATCAAAGGAGAACATGTCAAGGTCTGTTAAATGCTATTTCTGTAGCATCCTGCTCCATGTGGCTGCCAACCTCTTTCCTTCGCTCTTCTCTATTACAGGCCGATGAATCAGATACCAAGACAGTGTTTGGGTTTCGATGATAAAAAGGTGCTTTGGAACAAAAACATAAACCTCTGTCTACAGATCATGAAAAGAAGCCTCATCTTTTGGGGGAGAAATTTTAACAGAAGACATCTTATTGTGCCCTCTGTGCCCCAAAGCATCTTTTCACAGGTAACATGCTGAAGCCAAACGATAGCATAGCACTCACATAAAGCAATTAGGATTAAAACTTCAGTCAGGGGAAGGCTTCTGGAGGTTCACAGGGGTTCAGGAGAGCCCCTAGCTAAGATTCTGTGCAGTTTGGAGAACCCCCAAATCCCACTCCTGGCTGGCCCCGTGCACCCCTCCCTTCCCCTCCCAGGTGTCCCCACCTGGCCCTGTTTTGGATGCAGATAAGGGCAGGGCACACACAGAGGCTTGGGGAGGGTGAAAAATGGGCCTCCCGGAAATTCGGGAACAGTGGTAGGATTCAAATTTTTTCACTACCAGTTCGGTGGGCGTGGCTTGGTGGGTATGGCAGGGGAAGGATAATGTAAAATCTCCATTCCTACCCCACTCCTGGGGGAAGGTTACTGCAAAATCCCCAGGACTGGGTCTCAGGAGGGACCTCTAGTATGTACAATGACTTGAACAAATAGCTTTGGCAAATAGCTCAACTATCTTCCATCTGACAGAGATTGGATTTTGACAACAGACAGGCAGAAAGATTTGCCATCAACATTCCCAAGCCTGGATATTGCTAGTGGCATGCTGATTTTCATAGGTGGCAAGTCTAATGTCCATTATCCTGACATACTGTACTTCCAGCTGTTTCCAAGGTACCTGAAGGTCAGACAAGGAATAATGGATGGAAACTGATCAAGGAGAGATTCAACCTGGAAATAAAGAGAAATTTTCTGACAATGAGAACAATCAATCCATGGAACAGAAGTTGCCCTTGGAAGTTGTAGGAGCTTCATCACTGGAGGCTTTCAAGAAGAGACTGGATTGCCATCTGTCAAAAATGGTGTAGGATCTCCTGCTTCAGCAGGGGGGTTGGACTAGATGACCTACAAGGCCCTTCCAACTCCGTTAATCTTTATAATCTGAATACATCTGTTATGACCATCAGAACAATATGCTCAAGTGGTTGTAGTCCCTGAAGCTTGGAGAGAGATCTTTAACAAAGACAAGAGTGGAGATCAGCCTTAAGACTGAATGCATCTAATCAATACATTTCTTCCCAAAAATTGTCTTTTGCAATCACCAGATGGTGGGAATCTTGGAGAGCCAATTTCATTGAAAAGCCGAACAGCCTCTTTCACTGTCATGTTTCATTGAGCAAGAGTTCTAATGCCTGGTTACAGTGCAACAACCATCTTGTTTGCACTGAGTCCCTTGAAATAATTTAGTTTATATTTATATTCTTGCCAGTTCATTGAGTAGCAAGCTAGTCTCAAAATCCCACAGCAAATTTTCCAAATGGGATTGACCCATGAGAGATTCTCGGAGTTTTATACCTATAAAAGCAATGTTAGAATTTACAACAACTCCAAATACAACAACCTCTGAGGTCCTTAGTCTTGCTGCCCAACAACCTTTTTTGCTTGTTTGCCACCACAACATATTTTTCCTTCACTTTCTTGGCCTTTCCCCACCCCTTCTTTTCATAAAAGCAGGGGTGGGATTCAAACTTTTTAGCAACCAGTTCTGAGTGTGGCCTAATTTGTGGGTGTAGCATGGTGGTCATGTGACTGGCTGGGCATGGCTTGTATGTAAATATTGATTTTTTTTGAATTAAAAAAGAGCAACTTTTACCGAAAATCAGGCAAAGCAGGCAGGCAGATTGAGTTGCTCACAGAATCACAGATTCACTTAAAGTTCTATCTACCTACCATTGGCTACCTGAGTCTGCACTGAAAAATAGAAGCATGGGTCCTAAGGAAGGTTCAGCTCTGCTTTTAGATTAGCTAGAAAGCAAGAAATGCAATGATTTCCTGATTTCTAGCTAATCTAAATCTCCCGGCACAGGAGAACATCTGATAGTCGGGGGGTGGGGGGAAGGAAAAATAGCAACTTAGCAGGCAAGTTTGATAGCTTGTATGCCAGGTAAGGAGTGAGTGGGTGAGGCGGAGCAAGACCAGCCAGTGGCGCGATTTTCTGGTTCTCCAGCAGGAAGAATCCCACCCCTGGTGAGAGTGCGTTTGGCACACGTATGTAGACCATTTCCAAAAATCGTCAGCCATGCCATCTGGACAGCTGACAAGCACTGTGCATGGGTGTGCAGCATTTCAAACTCTTCTTTCCTGCTTTCTCAGCCTCAGCTGTGCCGCGCAAAGCAGCTGAGGTTGAAAAAGCAGGAAATAAAGGACAGCCAAGAACCTGGGTGGGCGGCTGGGCCAAACAGAACAGCAGGCACCAAACTGGTTCGGTATCTGCTGCTCTTCAGAGCTACCAGTTCTATAGAACTGGGCCGAATCAATAGCATCCTACCCCTGCGTAAAAGCCTCTTCAAAAAGATGGGAGTGTGATGGCTCAGGTTAAAGGTGCTGAGCTTGTCAGCTGGAGAGGTGCCAGACCAGAGTTCAAGACCCAAGCTCTGCAGAACTGGGCGAGCTCCCATTAGCTGCTCCAGCTCCTGCCCTCCTAGCAATTTGAAAGCATGTAAATGTGAGTAGATAAATAGGTACCATTTCAGTAGGAAGGTAACAGCGTTCCATGCACTTTGGTGTATAGTTGGCCACAACCAAGGAAATGTGTTCGGGCAATGTTGGTCACCAAACTGAGATAAGCACCACTCCCAACAGGGCAGGAGAAACTTTTACCCTAACAATTTACCTTCAAGAAAGTAACTTTAAGCAGTTAACATTGCACACTATCCTAAGCCATAATAGAGTTTATTTGGCTCAGTGAGTTTGCCCAGCAAGCCGTTGTGGTTGTAAAACCATAGTTAATGGCCTAACATAATATATGAACCCAGCTGATTATCACTTCTTCAAATCCTAGTTAAGACAAATTGGGACTCAGCTTTATTTTTTGATGACTGGGCAACTTTTGCTCACACACCACTGAAAATCTGGAGCTGGTCTCACTTTAAATACCCAGTTTCATTAGAAAGCAGATTAATTGGGTTTTCTGCATGCAATGCAATATAAATTCCTTGCTCCTCTGTAAACTTTTAGATAAGGCTCACAAAAGATGCTCAACCGGTCGTGCTTTGGAGGGATTTTCTTTTTTTTAGCAGATCAAAAAGTCTGATCTGCCATTTTTGTCTTACCTCCCACTGTTATCACTTATTGCCTTTCCGATTCTGATTCAGAGCAGAAGTGGTATTTAGCAGGTTCTGACTTGGTCCTAGAGAACCGACAGTGGAAATTTGGAGTAGTTCAGAGAATCAGCAAATCCCACCTCTGACTGGCCCCGCCCCCATCTATTCTCTGTCTGCTGAGTCCCAGCTGATTGGCTGGGTCTTCTTTTGTTGCCCTGCGCAGGAGAAGGGAGCTGGAAAGCAGGTTAGTGGGTTGGGGAGGGAATGGAAATTTTGTAGTAACCTTCCCCTGCCACGCCCACCAAGCCACACCCACAGAACCGGTAGTAAAAAAATTTTTTGAATCCCACCACTGATTAAGAGACTTACCTAAGCAAATAAAGCTGCATAAAGAACCATATAAAGTTGGCATCAGGGTTGTGTTGCTATGCTTGGGTTTTGCTTTTGTTTTTTTTAAAATGGCATTCTACCCTCCCTTCTAATGTTGTCCCTGACTGCAATGCCTGGAGTAAATGTAAATCAAACCATAATTTCAGGGTTTATGATTTTTTTTTCTTTTTTCAAAAGTACGCCAAAGTTACAAAATAGGAAGGCAGAAATCAGTATTTTTCATTTCATGTTATTCCTGGTCTAACATGTTTCCAGTTTGTAAAATGAACACATTTCCTGCCTCTGTTTTTTTGCTTGCCACTTAAAATAAATGAGGCCATCGTATCATCAAATCAGATGAGCAGAGAGGTTATATCTGGATAGAGGGGTATATTTGGTGATGAGAAGGCACTTAATTTTCTCTGGGGAAAGTAAATAGCTCTCATCCCTCCGCTTCAAATACCTAAAGGGCCAGCTTTTGAGCCTTAAACCACCCAATATTATCCCAACCCCAAGAAAAGTGGTATAAATCTGATGAATTTTTTGAAATATGCTAATGCCATGCAAATTACTGTATAAGCCAACTTCTGCTGCATTCTTTGATGTAGCTCCCTAGTGAAATACACAAATCTCATTTGCATTATAATATACATAATAGACATAAGATATAAATAGACCTCAAATTAAGAAAAACAAGCTGCCAACTGCTTTTGACAGGTGCCACAGAACAGAACCAACTCTCTGCTTTCCCCGCTACCATCATGGCATTGGAACCAAAACTGACCAAGGCTATGCAAGATGTCTCTATATTCCTCTAAGCCTGAATCCTTTTGTATCAGTTTGATGTCAGGCTCACCATCATTGCTTCCCTTAAAAACTCTTAAGAGCTCTACTAGAGCTTAGAAAAGTTAAGAAACAGAAAACCAACTTTACTCACCAGACAATGTTTTTTTGAATCCTAGCAATTTTAAGATGTGTTGACTTCAACATCCAGAATTCAAAATAACAGGATCAGAACAAAGCTGGAAAGGACCTTAGAGATCTTCTAATCCAGCCCCCTGCTCAATACCCTA
Source organism: Laticauda colubrina (assembly GCA_015471245.1). NCBI lineage: Eukaryota > Metazoa > Chordata > Lepidosauria > Squamata > Elapidae > Laticauda > Laticauda colubrina. Next base: position 13,476,735 of record BLBF01000058.1, read on the forward strand.
GACCCATTATGGCAAACCTATGGCACGCATGCCAGAAGTGGCACACAGAGCCATCCCTGCCGGCATGCGAGCCGTCACCCCGGATCAGGTACACTGTGCATGCATGCATGCCTCCCACCAGCCAGCTGATTTTTGGGTATCTGCCTTGTATGCACAGAGGGCAGGGTGTGGGAGAGAGAAATGTGTGCATGTGCAGAGGTGCACGGTGCATACAGGGGGCAGCATAATATAGCTACTCGGAAATTGGATTTCCTAAATCCAGTCCATCTGAATAACCAGATTTACGCATTGCACTTAGCCTTAATATAATTTATTGGTTTAGCTTGATATGATGTGCAAAACCATAATTCAATGAACTGCATTGGGTTCACACTATATTAAGCCATGGTTCATTTATCCAAGGTTTATTTTATCAAGTAAGTTTGACTAGAGTCACAGTACAATTTTTTTTGTTTGGTTCTTCCTTTTGATCTTGGCTGATTCTCAGAAACCACCTGGACAAGTTCCTGCAGTTTTCTTGGCAATGTTTTTCAGAAGTGGTTTGCCATTGTCTGTTTTCTAGGACTGAAGGAAGCTGACTTGCCCAAGGTTGCCTTCATACCCAAGGCAGGACTAGAATTCATGGCCTCCTGGTTTCTAACCAAATTCTTTAACCACCAAACCACACTGGCTCTTCACAGTACTTATTAAACCATAAATGCAAAATGCAATGGCTGTGTACAACCATGAAGCCAAAACAACAGCAACAACACCAAATATATTTTGGCCAAATTAGATATTGTGATCTCTGTCTATGGAAAAGAAGAGGGTTGAAAATATTTATTTTTAAGCAGATGCCAGGGGACTAAATCCAGAACCAAAATGTTACATGCTTTTCTCAAACATCAAACATGTTCAAGAATCAATATATGTTGGGACTCCAAGGCTCTCATACCTTTTATTAAGGAAGTCGACCCAATCTTAATATCATGGTTTCAAGGAAAGAAAAAAGATGACCTTTAGATGGAGGGGAAAATGACAACCTGTTACTTCAGGAAGGAATGCTGCAGAAATATAAAAGGGGAATTAAAATGTTTCTTCAAATAAATGCAACTCCAGGGATATCAAAGACAGAATGACAGAATTGGAAGGGACTTTAGAGGTCTTCTAATCCAACCCCATGCTCAAACAGGAGATCCTATACTATTCCAGACAAATGGCTGTCCAATCTCTTCTTGGAAACCTCCAGTGATGGAACATCTCCTACTTTTGGAGACAACCATTCCGCTGATAAATTGTTCTAATAGAAAATTTGTTCTAGATTGGATCTCTCTTTGATAAGCTTCCATTCATTACTTCTTGTCCTATCCTCAAGTGCTCTGACCCTCCCCCCCTTCCCTGCAACAGCCTCCCAAATATTGGAATTGTCAGGTGAGGCTGACAGAAAGACTGGTATCATGTCACCCCTAGTCCCTCTCTTTGTTAAATCAGACATACCCAATTCCTACAAGTGTTATTTGTATGTTTTAGCTTCCAGCTCTTTACTCATTTTGTTGGTTTTCTCTGTACTCTTCCTAGAGTCTCAACATCTTTTTCGTATTGTGGAGACCAAAACTGGAAACCGTATTCCAAGCGTGGAATACTTGACAACTTTATAGGAGACAAATAAGTCTTACACAGGGGTGTGATTCTACCAGTTCGCACCTATTTGCTAGAATCGGTTGTTAACATTTTAAGCAGTTTGGAGAACTGGTTATTAGAAGAAATTACTGGCCTAATCCTGTAAGGAAGGCAGGAAGGAAACATTCTGGTGTTGCTTACAGAAACTGCCTCTCCGTTAACCCTTATTCCATTCTTGGCAGGACTAGACTTCCTGTCTCTGGAACTTCTCTGGAGTTTTTTCCCCCTCCTTTGCTGGTACTATGCTTGTGTGGAGTGACCATTCTAAGTTACAATGGCACTGAAAAAAGTGACTTATGACCGTTTTTCACACTTACGACTGTTGCAGCATCCCCACAGTCATGAGAGGCCAGGAGAGGAGATGCGTGCCTCAATGTGAGTGATATTGAGTTGACCACACCCAGTCAATAATATGACCACCAAGGCATGTCCACCCAGTCATATGACCACCAAGCCACGCCCACCACCTAAGCCATGCCCACAAAACCAGTTGTTAAAAATTTGAATCCCACCACTGGTATTACTTGATTGGAACCTCTTACTCCAAATAGTCCTAATTCCAATTTCAAATAAGAATTTATCAAATTGAAATAGATTAATAGGGGGAGGGGGGAAACAAGAGCAGAGATTCAAAAATTTACAAGTTCCATGAGAAAGAAGTGGACTATAATTTCCTTCTATTACAGAGCAAAATGGTCTATTACAGATAATGGAATAGATAACATTTCCAAAGAGCAGCATATCAATTATAGAAGCAAATCTAGCTAATGGACTTTGTCAATATCTATGAGATAAAGAAACAAAATAGAATAACCTGAAGGAACGTATACATCTCAAAACATGATCAAAATGATCTGAAATCAAAGTATTGCCTGATATACAACCATAGTCTTAAGTACCTGTCACTTCGATTGACTTGGAATATAGTAGGCATTTAACATTTCCTAACCTTTTCAATGATTTTTCTACCTATTGAAAGGTTCTTGAAAATGGCCAGGTTTAAAAGTCTATGGGTTGGGTGAGAAGCAAATGTGGACCAAAATGGGTTATTCAAGCTTTCTCAAAAGTTTATTAAATACAGATATTTACAGATTAACAGATTAACAGAGTTGGAAGGGACCTTGTAGGATATCTAATCCAACCTCCCACCCAAGTAGGAGACACCATTTCTGACAGTCCAGTCTCTTCTTGAAAGCCTCCAGTGATGAAGCTCCCACAACTTCCAAAGGCAACTTCTGTTTCATTGGCTGATTGTTCTCACTGTCAGAAAATGTCTCCTTATTTCCAGGTTGAATCTCTCCTTGTTGTTTCCATCCGTTATTCCCTGTCTGGCCTTTAGGTGCTTTGGAGAATAGCTTGACCCCCTTCTTCTCTGTGGCAGCCTCTCAAATATTGGAAGACTGCTTTCATGTCTTCCCTGTCTGGCCTTCTCTTCACTAGACTAGACATGCCCAGTTCTTGCAGCTGTTCTTGATATGTCTCCAGTCCCCTCATCATCTTGGTTGCTCTTCTCTGCACTTTTTCTAGAATCTCAACATCTTTTTTATAGTGTGGTGACCAAAACTGGATGCAGTATTCTAGGTGTGGTCTTACTAAGGCTTTATAGAGTAGCATTAGTACCTCCCTTGATCTTGATTGTATCACTCTGTTAATGCAATTTAGGATTTCATTAGCTTTCTGAGCTGCCACCACATACTGTTAGCTCATATTTAATTGGTTGTCTACTAAGACTCCAAAATCCCTCTCATAGTTACTGCTATTAAGTCTGATTTCACCCAGTCTATATATTTGCTTTGAAACTTATTCCCTAAAAATTTAGGACATCGATATTACACTTTGCAATCATGAACAAGACCTCAGTTGCCAAAAAAAAACCTTTTGAGAAATGCAATGGGCAAAAGTGCTTCAGAGTTGGATATAATCAATGTTCAGTTCCTTTTAGGACTTGTCATAAGAGCAGAAGATTTAGTATCATGGGTTAGCTGGCACTCACTTATTCACTCACTCTAAAAATATCAAACCTGCAGACCCATTTATCCATGCCTTCAACACAGCCAAGGACTTTCTAACCCTCATGTCCATTTCCTTCCTCACATCCTCAGGACATTTCAATGAGCAAGCCACTTATTTTTAAAACATTGTAGAAAAGGGGCACCTTTGCAGTAGGTGGGTAATGACTCTGTTGTCAAGTGTCAATGTTCCAACTAACAAACTGCAACCCAGTAAACTCCGAGACAAACATTTTCTCAAAGTTCCATTTTATTAGAGAAGTCATATTGTCATGCCCTTGTAAGAGTCAGACTCTGAGGAACAGCTGATAGGGAGTGGTGGTGTGGCTCCGGAAGTTGTAGAGGAGGCTGGGGAGGGGCAGAGGCTGGCTAGGCAGTCAGAGGAAGAACCAGGCCCATCCCCTCTGCATCCTAGGGCATGCAGGGAGGAACAGAGAAGGAAACAACTTGGCTTGTGAGAGAGGAAGCGGCCATGATCCCCCTCATTGGTTGCAGCTGGGGAGATGAGTATATAAGAGAGTCAGCTAAAACACAGCATTGCCAGAAGCAAAGCATGTTTTATTTTGGGCTGAAGTTATCTTGGTTGGTGTCCTTCCAACAGACTGTGCCTTGTTATCTCCTTGAAGTTGGTAATTACTTATCCTGGTCCGTTGTGGAATTTCCTTCATTGTAGCTTGTTTTAATTTTTTATTTCATCTCTATCTGCTCATTAAGTTTGGACTGTATTGCGTTCTTTTAAAGACTATTTTTGAATATTTGTTATCTCCAACTGAGAATTATTGAACAGTGGGGTCAAGTTGGAGGCATTAAAGGACATTTATTTACATTTTGGATTTTGTTACGTTTGTGTTACACTCCAGGTCATCACACATATTAGCACATCTGGGGAAACCCAAATCTGAGAGTTCCAGGTTTCTCTTTCCTCAAGAGAAATTCAAAGATCCATCCCCTGCACCCACAAGTCCATCACATGGCCCAATCAAAACGCTATCCCAACTGGAGACATTTCTCCAGACACTCCTCTCCAGGTGCAGGATAACTTGTCCTTGACTCTTTTAGAAAGGAATGTTGTTGAGTCTAATCTTCCAGTTCTCTATGAAATCCCCCCTCCCAAATTCCCAGACAATCAATGTGGCAGCCTCGAAGCTTCCAAGTAAAAAATGGCTTCCAAAGGCTGACCAAGAGACTCCACAGGCAGGGGAGGCCAAAGAGATGGTGACAAGGAGAAGCTACAGTGGGAAACCACTGCTCAGTCAATGTGGTATAACATAATAGTGTAAAGATTGCCCTCGACTTACAACAGCTCATTTAGTGACCATTTGAAGTTACTACAGCATTGAAAAAAGTGATTGTTTTTCACACTGACAAACACTGCAGCCATCCCTGTGGTTGTGTGATCAAAATTCAGATCCTTGGCAACTTGATGGTGATGGTCACAGACAGTCCCGGGGTCACATGAACCCTTTTACAACCTTCTGACAAGACAAGTCAATGGGGAAGCCAGGTTCATTTAACAATCTTGCTACTAACTTAACTGCAGTGATTCACTTAACTGGGCCAAGAAAGGTTATAAAATGAAGCAATATTTGCTGAGAAATGTTTCACTTAGCAACAAAAAATTTAGGGTTCAATTTTGTGGTTGCAAGTCAAAGACTAGTTGTGGAAACCAGATAAAATAACCTCCCTTTATTTTGGTTGACAATTCCTCATCTCATTTTTTTGTTAGGCACGGAAGATCAGGCCAAGCATGAAGGTTCTATCTATCTATCATCATCTCTCTATCTAATCTATCTATGCATCATCTATCTTCTGTCTCTCTGTCTCTGTCTCTCTCTCTCTCTCTCTATTCATCCATCCATCCATCTATACACTCACACATAATCCTCTGTCTATCATTATCAATTATCATCTATCTATCTTCTATCATCTATCATCTATCAATCTATCATCTGTCTATCATCTCTTCTATCATCTATCTATCTATCTTTCTGTCTATCTATCTATCTATCTATCTATCTATCTATCTATCTATCTATCATCTCTATCTAATCATCTATCATTAATCATCTCTGTCTATCATCTATCATCTATCTATCCATCTATGCACACACACACACACACAAAATCATCTATTATCTATCATCTGTCTATCATTATCATCTAACATCAATCTGTCATCTATCTTCTATCATCTGTCTATCATCTCTTCAATCATCTGTCTGTCTGTTTATCTATCTATCATCTATCTGTCTATCTATCTGTCTATCTATCTATCTATCTATCTATCTATCTATCTATCTATCTATCT
>BLBF01000058.1:13495542-13508451 GCA_015471245.1 Laticauda colubrina
TCTCTCTCTCTCTCTCTCTCTCTCTCTCTCTCTCTCTCTCTCTCTCTGTGTGTGTGTGTTTGTGTGTTTGTGTGTGTGTGTGTGTGTGTAACATTACACGCACAGGCATCCCTTTGGTTTTTATAAATTAAAAGTAGCTGGTAATTTATAAAACCAAGGGTATTACTTTTGAATATTCAGTGCCATTAAAATTGTACCTAGTCAGAAAATCAGCTGTCATTTAAATCAAATCCCTGTATTTTTATCTATGACATTTGCAGTATATTCTCACAAACAGTAACTCTGAAGACTGTAATTCAAAATAATGGAGTTTATTGCCAGAGGATTGCAACTTTAGATACAAATGTTCCTCATTTCTGGTTAAAGCCCATGGGAACATTACAGAGCAATCTAAATATAAAAAAAGCTGAATCCACAATCTCTACCTTATACCTCAAATATTTGCAGGTGGGTTGTTTTTCCCAAAAAAGGTACTTTTTCTGGCTGTAGATTGTGTTGCTTTGGTGCAGCAAAATATGTCATATTATACTTCAGATGGTCTCCAATTTTCCATCAGCTGTTTTAGATGTAGACTGCAATGGATTTTGTCTGGAGACAAGGACATGTGTCCTCGCAACCAAAAATACCCACATCCTTTTCCACTATAGCTTACAAAGCCCGAATAAATGCAGTGTTTATTTATATTTTGTTTCTATTTAAAGGTCAGCTCTGCTTTGCTTTCCCTCATAAAACAGACTGGAACTAATTAACCAAGTATGAAAAAGCCACCCACCCCAAAACAATGAAAATGCAACGATTAAGACAGCAGAATAAATATTGTATCAACACATTTAAAATCAGGAGTTCCAGGCCTGCGTGTGAAAATCCTTAAGAGGTAGAAACCACCCCCCGAAATTGTTACCTCCTTGTAAGCTTTAATGTGACAGAATGGAAAATGCTTAAATATATGACTGGAGTAATCCCCTTAACGGCATTTAATGTTAATAAATGAAATTAAGTGTAGTGTTGGCTCTTGTCCCATCTTCTCTTTTTTGAGGCAAAGACGTTGACATTTTCTCCATGACCAAGAGAGGATGTTTAGCTTGGAGAAAAAAAGGCACATCCTTGACCTGAAAGCCAAATGAACAAATATCCATCATCCAAAGAATAGAGACTCAGTTTTAAAAGTATCTAGCATAAATAATGAACGAAACCATTGGAGAAGGGGTATATTCTCTCTTAATCCACAGCTTTCCTTCGTCTCCAACATAAATACAGATGTTGCTTCATTCAGTATTAACTGGGAGGTATCCCCCCCCCCAAAAAAAAATGCTATCTGTAAATGAGGGAGAGTGTGCTTTTAATCAACATTTCATGAAACACAACATTTTTATTTATACTTATTCTTGTTACTTGCAAACCCAGCAGAGAATGTTGGGAGAAAATTTCTTTTGGATTGAAAACTGAAGGTTATTTTTACCAAAAATCAGGTGGGGATCTGGGTCGCACAACTCACTAAATGTAAAGAGAGGATTATGTAATGATCATTTTAAATGAGGCATATGGTTGTGCCCAGTAGGCTAAAATATGCAGTGTAAATAGTCCTCGGCTTGTGATCGGTCCCCATTCAAAGTTATGACAGATCTATGTTGGAGCTACTTATGAACCAGTCCTGAAGTTCCAATGGTCAGGCCCTCCATGGTCACATGACTGGACTTTGGTTGCTTGGCAACAGTCACATTTACAGCTGTTTGCAGCATCCCATAGTCAGGTGATTGCAATTTACAACAGATTTGCCCAAAACTGGCACTTGTATCCAATTTTCAGCAGAACTGTGTCATAATGAACCATTGGTTCATTGAACCACCATAGAGTTTGCTTTACGACTGCCATAAACCAAATCATACAATGGAATCAGTCATATGAGTGACCTAATTTACAACTACTACAACTTATGACCATAATTAATAACCATGTTCCATCACAGTTGTAGGTTGAGGAGTATTGCTAATATATCAAGATACAGATTAAAATATGGTATGTTTGCACCCTTAAAGAGGTACATATTTAAAGCAGTAAAGCATTTCCCAAATACCAAGATGCAAAACCATGATTAAAAAGGATGAATTTACCTTGCTGTAAATGTTATTGTGGCATGATCAAATTGCATTTTTTTATTCTTTTATATGGTTTTATAGTGTTACAGATAATTATGATAGTATAATAGCCATTACCAGCATTCTTCGGAGCATCTTTTCAAAGTTTAATGGAATCAGAGCTGATGGTTGAAACAGAGGCAGAGGGACAGTAAAGGTTTAAATCAATACACTTCACTAGTCTTCATTAATTTTAAAGCCCAGACAATTATACTAATGCAGGCAGCAATAAAGCAAATTCATCAGTTGCTAGGAAGCTTGGCTGATGCCATGTATCAGATATTGAAGGAGGAAGGATATTTTCTGGTCCTTGACCTATTCATTTTGCTTTTTCTGGTCAACTTTTTCCCAAGGATGTTGTATTTTTTTGAACATAGAATACCTGTGTGTTTTTACATACTTGCAATTTAGAAAGTTTCTGGCATGTTTTGTTAAATGTCTCTGTACACATAGACAACATTGTTTGCATCACAGAATGATGTCCATGTTGCTCTCAAAGCTGAACAAAGGATTTGAAGGTGGGGTCCTGGTGCTCTCTGAACTTGGTGATTTTCTTGCTGATGTTTCATTACCAAACTAGGTAACACCATCAGTCCCAGAACAACTGAGCCAGCACTGGTGATGTTACTTAGTTTGGTAATGAAATAATGTCTACAAGGAAAGCACCAAGCTCAGAAAAGCACCAAGGTTCCCATAGTTCAACCGTGAGTTACCAATATTTCCTTTTATTGGTTTTGAAAATGATATGTGCTTCACATACACTAAAACCCCACCTTGAATTGTGACAGCAGTTATACATCAGCTTCAAAAGGTGGCCTTGGTGTCTGTGATGGCCAAATCAATTCATCCACTTCTCACCTTCTAAGGATCTTGCCAATTTTCTTCACTTTTCCTTCATATTATGCATTTTGCAGTTCAATTCTCGTTTATTTCCTCTTTGTAAAGCCCCTGTCACACTGCACCAATGGATGCAAAGAGGATGTAAAATGGACAAAAAACCTTGCCATCCATTGGTTAACGCGATGTACTCACTGCCTCCGTTTTGCTTCCTCTCTATCCGTCCAGCATCCGTTTATGGACGTTTCATCCGCTCAGAAAGTTTTGAGCTGCTCAAAACTTTTGCGCAGAAAATGTGTCCAATTCGTCCGTTCTGCATCCACTACACATCCACGAGGCATCCGTTCTGCATCCGTTACACATCCGTTATATCCGCTAGGCATCCGTTCTGCATCCGCGCAACTCGCATCCACTCAGACGCAGGGAGGAAGCGGAACGGACGCAGAATGGATGCAGAACAGATGCCTAGCGGATGCAGCACAGAAACAAAGCATTTAAAACGGAAAAAAGGTTCGCAGAGGGAACCTATCTCGGATATTAAGGATGTCTAGAGGATGCCTAGAGGATGCCTAGAGGATGCAAAGGGACACCTATACTGCCTATAAAAAGGGGGAGCAACTCACCTGCATCTCACTTTCAGACCAGCAGCCCACCTGTGCAGACCTCTGCAGCCTTCATCTGACTCTTGCTCTTCCACAGCATCCAGTCATGTCCACCGTGGATCGTAACACAGTCCTTTTGGCAACCACCACCCTTCTGCAACAATACGAAGCCATCTACAGGCTCTGTGAATTCAACTACGGGAAGAAAAGGAGGCGGCCAAGAAGCGCCTGGGTCCGAAGATGGATCGGAAGAAGAGCAGAGTACAGGCTGTACAACAAGCTGATGGTGGAGCTTAGGAACGAAGACACTCGTGCATTCCAGAACTTCATGAGGATGCCTCCAGCCATGTTTGACGAAGTTGTGCACTGACTGACACCCAGGTTGACCAAGGCAAACACCAACTTCCGGCCCAGCCTGGAACCTGGGCTCAAGGTGGCACTCACTTTGCGCCATCTGGCCTCCGGGACCACCAACAGGACCATGCAGTACGGCTGGAGGGTGCCACAAAACACCATCAAAATTGTGGTCAGAGAAGTGGTGCAGGCCATCATCGAAGAATACAAGGAGGAGCTCCTCCAGTGCCCCTCCACTGAAGAAGGATGGAAGAAAGTTGCAGAGCAGTGGTATCAGAAGTGGAACTTCCCACACACCGTTGGAGCCATAGATGGCAAGCACATGTCCTGCAAAGCACCAGCCAAGTCGGGGTCCACTTATTTCAACTACAAGGGCTTCTTCAGCATTGTCCTCTTCGCCATGGTCGATGCTGACTACAAGTTCATGTACATCGATGCTTCAGGCAACGGCTCATGTTCAGATGCCCAGGTATACAATGCCAGTCACCTCAAGGAGGAGCTGGAACGCAACCTCATCGTGGGCTTCCCAGATCCAGAACCCCTGCCCAACGACACACAAGATGTGCCCTACTTCATCGTGGGGGATGACGACTTCTCCCTCACAACCTACCTCATGAAGCCATACACTTCCAGACTCCTGACCTGTGAAGAGAGGATCTTCAACTACAGGCTGTCCAGGGCAAGGCGGGTGGTGGAGAACGCCTTTGGCATCCTGGCCAACAGGTTCCAGGTACTTCTCACCACCATGCAGCATCGCCCAGAGACCGTGAGGAGGATCGTGGAAGCTTGCTGCATCTTGCACAATCTCATGAGCACCCGCTACCCAGTCTTGCAGAACAGGCTCGTGGACCATCAACAAGGCAATGGGGACATGGAGCCTGGGGAATGGAGGCAAGGGCGAAACCTGATAGACACTGAGGATGTGCAAGGCCCCAACAGAGCCTCACGTGAAGGGAAGAAGCAGCGCAACCTCCTGAAACACTGGTGCAACTCCCCAGCTGGAGCGGTGGAGTGGCAAGACAGGATGGTAGATGATTAATGGATGCTTCCTTCAGCCTGTCTCATCACACTGATGAGATTGGGCCATGTATGTTGGGTGGGCCTACAATGATCAGGGCATTTAATAAAGAGTTGTGTTTGTGTTGTGGATGATTATTACATTGTTATTGATAATAAAAGGCCATAGGTGTGGCACCTGGGAGGGTGGACCATACAGTCCCACTATGCTTGCACTGGAGGTTTATCTATCCCCACAGCTATTACCCATCCCAAAGGTATCCCTGCTCATTCCACAGGTATCCCTGCCCACCCCACTGCTATCTTAACCCATCCCACAAGCTTGCAAAGGCTTAAGCCAATTCTAAAAGTTTCCATCAAGACTTTATTAAAAAAAAGAAATGAAGCAAGTGTGTGAATCAAAGATAGACTTTATTGAACAACAAGCTGTAAAAGAAAAATGACCCAAGTCAAGTGTCCAAATAAAGTCCACAGGTAGCTAGCTACCCAGTCTCTGGCACTCCTCTTGATCACTCGGAGGTGTGCCCAGTCTCAGGGGTGAAGGGTCCAGGTGCTGTGGAGGTGGGTGCTGTTGCAGTGCTGGTCTGAAGCCCCACTGGGGTGCCTGGCCCCGAGAGGACAACAGGTGACGGTGTGTTGAGAAAGCTCTCGGACAGCTGGCTCAGACCCGTGATGCTGAGAGGTCCCTCCTCCATGCCATGGGGTGTCAGCCCCAGTACTTATGACAGATGTACTGAAGCCGGGCTTGGCTGTGGGGTGGAGGAAGGAGTAGTGTAGTGGGGCTGTCTGGTCTGCAGCTGGGTGAGGACTGGCGTGGGGGGCATCATTGGCGTGGGGGGCATCGCTGTTGTCAGTGGCATCATTGGCGTGGGTGGCATCGGTGGCATCAGTGGAACCGGTGGCAACGGTGTCACCCGATGACTCTGTGCCTGGACTGGGAAGGGCTGCTGCCTGTGCTGCTGGACCTCCTGGTAGCCGTAGCCCTGGTAGGTGAGGGGCTGTGGGAAGCCTTGGAATGGGAGGGACATCACCTGGGGTGGAGGAGCAGACCTGGACTGGGTGGGAGCAGGTTCCTCTGGATCTGGAGGGCTGTGAAGCAGCTCAGTGATCCGGTCCTTCACCACCTGGTACTGAGATTCCTCCATGTTCCTGAGGGTCTGGTTGACATAGGTGAGGAAGGGCTTGCGGTTGGAGGATGAGGAGTCGGTGTGGACCAGCTGAGAGAGGAGATCTATGCTGGTCCGGATGGTGTTCCTGATCTCCAGCAGGACAGTGTGGCTCTGCCCCTCCTGCTGTCTGGCTCTCTGCCTTTCTGTGGAGGTGGAGCTGGGGGGGGTGGATGAGGCTACGGCTGTGGTGGACGCACCGTCTCCTTTCTCCCACTGCACCAGGGAGTCCTCCACGTGCTCCACCATGGTTACAACAGCTGTCTGTGGGTTCTCCACCATGGCACGCTCCACAGAAACCTGCCTGGAGACAAGGACTGACTCTCGGCCGGAAGAGGGCTGGCTCTCAGCAGGCTGCCGGAGAGAGAGGGTTGTGAGAGGGGCTCCTGGTGCTCCTCGGTGGTGGATCTCACCCTCCAGGAAGCTGCACTTGACCTTGACGTAGGTCTCTCTGTCCGTGGCCTGGCCAGATTTCTTCAGGTGCAGCTTCCCGTACCAGGTGTGCATGTGCTTCCACCAGCCGAGGAGCACCTCCAAAGTGTAGCCCATACTCTCTGCCTTCTCTCTCCAAGCAGCCTGCTTCCTTTTGGTGTCCCTGTACAGCCGGTGTCCCTTCCGCCACAGACAGTCATTCTCTCTCAGCCACTCCAGCACCTCATCCTCGTGTTCCTCCTCAATATAGTATTGCCTCATATCCCGTTGTCGCTTACGCCTCTTCCTCCCTTTGGCAGGACCAGATGGGCCCTCATCAGAGGGGCTCCCAGGTAGTAGGGGCTGCTCCTCCACACCACCACCAGCAGCAGCACCAGCAGCACCAGCAGGATCATCATCATCATCATCATCATCATCATCATCATCATCATCATCACCAGCAGTGTATTGCCTATAATAACTCCCTCTGCTATTCTGTCACCAGTAACTTGTCCTGTCAGTGTTGGTGGGGGTTCAGCTTTCGCCTTAGTGGTTGGTTATCTTGAATAGAATATTGTTTTCTGTTGTTTGTCTGATCTTAATCCCTGCTTATCTGGGTGTTGGCTTCTGGAGAGGATGCGTTCTGATATTTTGGTTTCTTTCTTAGCTTTTTTATTGTCTCCTTTCAAAGATGTGTAATACCATTTATATCTATGTGTTTATTGATGGGTGATTTATCCAAATGCATTGCTACTTCCAGGAATTCTCTACTGTTTTTTGGATTTAGCTTGGTTAGGATGCTCAGTTTCCCAATTCAAACTATGGTTGAGTCTGTCCATGCAAGATTCAGAAGGTTTTATTGTCTTCTGACAGATAGTTGACATTCTCATATATTCATATTTTCTTCTGTTAAGATCAAGAACAATCACTAACCATTTGCAGAAGAAACAGAAGATTTTGTCCAGTCAAAAAAAAAACCTGATTATCCATTCTTTTTGAGGTGGGGAAACTTCTAATAATTGCATCCTAATCAGAGATCAAGGAAGACAATTACAATTATATCATTTCTGGCATTTTTCAAAATTCTTCTCCTTGCCCCCAAATGTCATCTCATTTTAAGGCAATCCAAAATATACCTAAAGAAAAAGGAGAGACTGAATAACATACTAACTATAAAATGTGTGGCTGCACATCAGGCATGAACCTGGAAAAGTGCAGCAAAACAGCTCCTTTACATAAAAAAAGATAAAAATGTCTCAGCATGAATGGAGTCTGCTGAGCAAATTTTTAAAAAAGAAAAGATGACATGGTTATTACCTGAGGAAAACAATGCGATAACAGATTGTCAAAAGCTCCTCTTTATGGCTATTGCAAAGATACTAATAGCACTTCAGAGAACTGACTTTGTGAACAGCAATATTGTATTGCAATGAGCTTCTAACAATGGAAAGAGCAGATTCTGATAATGAGCAACCTTTTGGCAAACTGTTTTATTAAGCAGCCCTAAGACTTCTGGTTTAAAAGATGAGAGTATTTTCCTCTAGCCAAGCAATTACCAATTACCTCCGTAAATATTCTCAAGAAATCACCCATAGACTGTCATCACCTACCAATATATTTAATAAATTTAATATGTGCATTGATTTTTTCTTCCTGTTGGCTAGACCTTTCCCAAATACTTTTTAATAGAACCGAAAATCATTCACCAAGAGAAGCATATTGGAAGACTTATGGTTTCCCCAGGTTATCTGTTGAAGTGGAACAGATGGCATTCTCATGACACTTTCAAATGCCAAATTATTTCCCTTAAAATTGTAACCAAGCTCCTACAATGTCAGTGTAGATTCTCAGTCATTCAGGTCATGTTAACCCAAAGATTCTTTTTCAAAAGGCAACTGGACTTCCTTTGTTTTTTCCTTGAAGACATTTGCTTCTCATCCAAGAAGTTTCTTCAGTTCTGTTCAGTTCAGAACTGAAAAAGCTTCTTGGATGAGAACCGAAATATCTTCAAGGAAAAAAACAAAAACAAAATCCAGTTGCCTTTTGAAAAAGAACTTTTTGGACAACTTCCTACAGGAAATCTAAAGCTATTTTCTATAGGAAAATGGGTCAAATATTGGATGTATTAGTCCATAAAGAAATGGATATAGTCCAAAATCTAAACTTCCTATTGAATCAGAACAATACAATCACAGAGTAGCAACTATAACGGTCAACACTGAAGGAAATAAACAAATTCTTAATTCCTTCGTGAGGAAGCATTTAGAAATGTTCTCAACATGTTAAATTGTTAAATAAAACAAGACCTTCTCCCTCCCACATTATTTACTGCATAATATTCATCAAAGATTCTCTCAGTAATTGGGCTATGGAAAATTGATTTTACATAATAGCAGATATGCATTTTTTTAAAAAATAAGTTTCGCTGAAAATGTGATATGTTGAGAGTCTCTGAATCAAACGAGACGTATGTAAATGTTGAGCTCTGCCTTTCTTCACATCTTTGCTAAAGTAAGCCTGGCCTATTTTAGTAACAAGCAATATATTTTAAAAATATTTAACATAGAATGTTTTTTAAAAAAGTAAAGCAAGCAGGAAGATCAAATGCTACAGCAGGAAAATGAAAGGTACATTGTTTTAAATACTTGATAATGCCTGTTTTACCAGTAGATGGCATGCTATTGTATACAGATCTCATTTGTTCCCAACTCGAAAAACTATTTAGGAAATAAGACCTTCCAAATTGTATTGTTTGTGAAATGCTATTCAGTTCCTAAATATATTGTCGTTATAGGTTAATAATTTCAAAATAGTGAGAAAACTGATCAACTAACATTCAACAGTGATATAGCTAGCATTGCAGTTACTCACAGTACTGTAAATAAACAATAACAATCGTATACTGAGATGATTGTTCTTAATTGCAATGCCAGCACTTTGCCTTCTTTATACCTTAGGAATTCATTACCAACATGTCCCAGTGGTTAAGTATGAATTCTGGGCATGGACAGCTATTCAAAAATTATTAAAATAGTAAGATTATTGCTAACAAAAATATGCAATTATGTACTTAAAAATAATGATAGTTTTGACAGTAAAAGCATCAAGTCACTTCCACACACAAACATAAATCCCTAAATATGCTGATTAAAAAACTACCCTTTTCAATTACTCTCCAAAGCTGATAATTTACAGGTTTGAGCGATCTGCTATTCAATCTAGTATACTTTGTTTAATGGATTCTCTCACCCTAATCAGTATCTGCTTAAATAATGCCTGTTAACCTTCTGAACTGTGAATGTTCCCTTTTAAAGAGTGGAATATGATGGATTTATGCAATTTGCAATGAGCGATTCCGTTCATTGTTTTTCAGATTGTTTTCTTGGTCATAAGGAGGCCCCATCTGACATCTCCTTTAAGAAGAGATTGGAAAACCCATTTGTCTGGAATGCTACAGGGTTTCCTGCTTGGACTAGAAAACCTCCAAGGTCCCTTTCAACTCTATTATTTTGTTATCCTTTACCACTTCTTCTCAAAGTTTCTGCTTTGGATTCTCTCATCCTGAATCACCTTCTGGTCCACCAGCTCCTTTTCACTTCTGTGAGATCCTTATTTCTATTCTTCTCCTATCATCCTACTTTCTATCCTATTAGACAAATCTCCCTGCAAACATATGTGCTCTACAAAACTTTTGACACTTCTGTATTTTCCAACTCATCTTGAAGCTCACACAAGATCATGTTGCTTCAGTTTACTTCTGCTTCCACTTCCTTGTGACATCATTGTTTTTCCGCTGTTCCCTTGTTTCTAAACTTTTTCATTCATTGGTAAAGTAGACAGAGTTTTTGGAAGTTGGGTGCCATGTAAAATAAATAAATAAACCTGTTCTGCAAAACAATTTAAATGTTCCCATCTTCCATGTTTGGAGTTATAATTCCAGGAAGGCACCAGATTAAGGAGAAACATTCTTGCCATATTACTGAAAGGTTTTCCTAATTTTCAAGCCCGTCTACTAGTTATGTCAGTTCTTTGAACATTTTTCACATTTTTCAGAGATGTTTATAATTAACCTCTAGTTAACATATTTCAAATGGTTATGATGGTTCCATTTTACAGTGGTATAATTTGCAATACATGCATACAGCTATCCATGCAAGTGTTCAAAGATAAGCAATTACAACTCAGATTTTAACTATTTTCTTGCTTAATAAGTTCTCTCTGGATACTATATTTGCATATTATATTCCCAATGAGGGAGCATGCATTGTTGAATTTCCGTTTTTATTTTAGTGAATCCTGAACAAAGAAACAGCTGCCCTCCTACTTTTGATCTTGCTGGAGAAAAAGCTGACCTTGTTTCCTAAAGATTGCATTCTTGTACTAGATTATAATTTTAAATGACCTAATTTTGTTAGGCAAAGAACTTGCATGCTTTTAAAGCTACAGAAAATTTTACTGACAAGTCATATAATAATTAAAACCTTCCTGAATTATTTTAAAATATTACATGCTGCAATACGCATGGTGGGAAAAATGTTATCAGCAATATACAAATCTCACCTTCTTGACTCAACTTCAAATTTATTAGAATTGTAGATGCATGGAAAATATACTGGGATAGAGCTTCCTTTTCCTTATGGTGCAGATTACTTTTCACTGCCTCTTAAACCAAAAGCTATTTCATTTAAAAATAATTATTTGGCAGATGAACTTGCCTTATGGGTCAGAATTGTGGTAATGATAAACAAAAGGAAATGCTTTCTCAGATCTGTGTTATTTGTTTTTAAAAAATGGATGCTTTTTTTAAAAGCAAACTTTATTGATTATACAACCAAAATAACAAACACATACACAACATTAAAAAAAAGGAAAAGAAAAAGAAAACAAATAAAAACAAACAATTCCATTATCAAGTCTGTGGTTCCTTATTTGCTATTATTGGTGTCATATTTACGACTAAGTCTTACTGTGAATGTGTAATTACTACCTCTATTACAATTTAACAATATTTACTACTATATTTTCTATTTTTGTTCTATCCAATCATACCAACATTTCCAGCTTTTAAATATTCTGATGATTCTTTATCCTTAAGTGCTAGGGTCAATTATCCATCTCTGCACAGGCTGTTATTTTCTGAATGATCATTAAAGGTTTCCAAAATTTACTTCTGAGTGCACATTCAATTTATCCTGCATTTTCCTTCCCCCTCCCACTTGATTTTTGGCCAGCTTAATAATTTGCACCTTGAATTTCCTGAGCAACTGAGTACATTTTAGATATTACTGCTTTTTAAGTTATATCATTTAGGTATGCTTTATGGCATTTTTGGTCTTTCTTGCATTCTGAGGCACTTTAAATGCTTTTAGGGATAGAAATGCATACTTCCAAATAATGATGATGATGAAAAATAACCGGAAGACATAGTTATGCCGTAGGAACAATTCCAATTCATTTCATACAAAAATATATGTGCATAAACACAAAACAATTTTCTTAGCAATAACTAAATTTATATAAAAATATGTTCCATCTCAAACATTTGTAATTACTGTGTAATTTATTGGGGAAAATTCCTCATATATTTCAACTGTATAAGTGATGGGTGTCCAATGTAAAACTAAAGAATATATTAAAAATATTTTGATATGTTGGCCTACTTCATTCCCACCTAATTGCATTACTTTTATTATTCTCCAAAGCCCCTGAAGGCAGGACAAGAAGCAATGGGTGGAAGCTCTTCAAGGAAAGAAGCAACCTAAAACTAAGGAGAAATTTCCTGACAATGAGAACAATTAATCAGTGGAACAACTTGTCTCCAGAAGTTGTGGGTGCTCACTCCATCACTGGAGGTTTTCAAAAAGAAATTGGACAGTCATTTGTCTGAAGTGCTGTAGGGTCTATATAGAGAGTGCTATAGAGAGTTGGACTAGACTAGAAGATTTCTAAGGACTTTCCAACTGCCATTCTGTTATTCAAGTCCAATCATTTTCCTGTATTCTAGATTCATGTAAATACATGTAGATTTGATTTCATCTCAAGGCAAGATCCTTTTACAAAAGTTGGGATAAAAGTGCTTAAATACTGTACAATGGTGATTGAGAAAGTAATCACCACTTTTAACACCATCACCTAGTTAATATTCATTTGAATTCCTTAATTGACCAATTACAATGGAGTTGATCCTCGAGACCTTATTGTGAGCAGAAATTAATAGCATCCGAATCATGATGTAATTTAGCCCTATATGTATCGTGGCATTTTTAAACTACCTAAATTACTGTATGTTTTAGATAGAATTTAAACTTGTTTTTTAATTATTATTGTAATTATTTTAATTTTTAAATACTCTGTAGTGTGATAATTTTTAAATACTCTGTAGTGTGA
>BLBF01000058.1:13508644-13528726 GCA_015471245.1 Laticauda colubrina
CTATTCTATTCTATTCTATTCTATTCTATTCTATTCTATTCTATTCTATTCTATTCTATTCTGAGGAAAGCTATGAAATAAAATATGGCATACAGAATAAGCTTGTCCAGTCACTCAGGAACCAAGGTTGACCTGAGGGTCCAAAATTGTTATTCTGATTATTATAACAATCCCTACTGCACATATATCAAAAGGTCACAAGCTACTTCACCAAATAGGATGGAGTTTAAAGAACAATTGCTGGTAACATAACTTGTAATCTGTCTCAAATGCAACTTGCATTCCAACCAGCAACGTTAATCCCGAGAACAACTTTTTATTTTCCTAGTTCGGGTTGAGGGCACCCCAGTTTTTGACTCTCCAGCAATGCATGCCAAACTTAGCAAGTTAAAACAATGGCAAACAGAACAGGTGTGCGCAATCTAGGGACAACTAATCAGAATCACTGCCAAAGTCATTGCGGGGAACATTCCTTCCAGTCATGCTGTGAGCGCCCCAGTTTTAAGTGTCTATGGAGATTCTCAAGTCATCCAGGTCATGGTTGTCCCAAAGGTGCTTTTTTCAAGAGGCAACTGGACTTTTGTTTTTCTTTGTAGACATTTTGCTACTCCTCCGAGAAGCTTCCTCAGCTCTGACTGGATGGTGGGGAACGGAAGAACGTCTGCAAGGAGTATCAATCCTTCCGTCCAGTGAGGGCTGAAGAAGCTTCTCAGATGAGTAGCGGAAACGTCTTCAAAGAAAAACCAGAAAGTCCAGTTGCCTCTTGAAAAAATCACCTTTGGGACCCTAGTTTCAAACGCTGCAGCAACTCACCTTGAATTGCAAACGAGAGATGGAACTTGGAGGGCACCTCGCTTGCAGTTAAACTTGCTTAACCAAACTCTTTATGTCTCCTACCTCCAACCCCCACCTCCCTTTTAAAGTCCTGCACGAGTCCATGCAACGGAAGAACGCAGCGGCGGGAGCAGTTCAGGAGCGCTCAGTCTCCCCACTGGGGGTTGGGGTTCCCCCAAAGCTGATTTTAGCAGCCCCACGAAAGGTTAACACACACCCCCCCCTAGTCAATTCGTACCCTCCCCAGCTGCTTGCATGGTAGTTTGGGCTCCTTTTCTTTGCAAAGGGGGTCCATCGCGGTCCTCCCAACAGGAACAGGTGGGAAGCCCCCACCCCTGCACCCCACCCCCTAGGGACCCCACCCCATCATGCCTGCGGTGAAGCGAAGGGGCGGGATGCACCGCCTCCCTTCCCGATACCTCCCCCCCCCCCCTTTGCAAAGCCCAGGAAAAGCCTGGCGGACTCGAGCTCCGAGCCGCCGTTCCCGGAATGCGCCACTCCTCCTTCCCCTCCGGCCAAGAAGGCAGGCTGGCTGGCTGGCTGTTGCCGGCGAAGCATCGCCCCCGCCGCCGATGTTCCTTTCAAAGCGCGCGCGCGTGCGCGAGAGCCCCCCACTCCGCACACTATCCCGGCGCGCGCAATCCGGGGCTGTTCCTCGCAAGAGTCTCTCTCCCCCCCCCCCCCCGAGGCTTGAGAGGCGGGGGCAGAGACTGTCCCGGCCGGCGCTGATCTCAAACGGCGATTGGCCGCTGTCTACGCTGACGTCACGATCATGATGAGAATTAATGATCGGAGGCGCTGATTTCATTGTGTGACGCCGGGACCGACCCAGCCGAAACCGGCTGAATTCGGAGCCCTGGGGCCCCCCGTGGCCGCCCCGCCCGCCCCACAGAGCACGGTGGGTCCGGTAGAAGGGGGGTGGGCTGGCGGCCGGGGAGAGGGGAGGGGCGGGGAGGACGCGCGGCCCCGGAGGGGGGAGGGGCGACGGTGAGGGAAGGTGTGGGGAGGGGGGTGGCCTTCCCGCCAGGCCTTGTCGAGGATGGGCCTGCGAGAACGGACGGCCCTTCTTCGGTTTACGGCTTAGCGGGCGAGGGGCCGACGGAGAAAGGACGTTGGGGGGGGAGAAGAGGGAAGAATTGACGAGTTTCGGGGCTTCAGTCCGGAGCTCGCGGAGCATAACTCGGGACGCGCATGCGTGCCGCTCGCTTCGCACGATCTGCGGCAACAGACGCTTGGAGCCGTCGGCTGGAGCGCGAGGGAAGGCTGCGCCTGCGCAGAAGAGCGCCCGGTCGCCGGACTGCCCTCGCTTTACGTACCTTCGTCTTTTTTTTTTGTACGTAAAAGTCGATTTGGGCAGGCTGGGGGGGGGGGGGAGAGAGGAGGAGGAAGGCGGCCGGCGATGTTCAAAATCCCTTTGGTGTCGGTCCAGCGTTTGCCTTTCATACAGGCAGCTGGTTCTTTAAATAAAAAAAAAGTGATTTGTAAACATATCTAATGGGATCTGTCAAAAAAAATGAGCTTTCTGAGTCATCTGCCTGGAGTTTGTCTGCTAAAATAATACCGAAATAGGCTTTGTCTATTTTTAAAATAGCCTCTGCCTCAGTGCTTCTGGTGCTATAAAATGCCATAAGAAAAATACAACAGTTTATTGACGGGAATCCAATCGGAAGATTTTCTGTACATTTCATAGTGTTAGACAGTTGGTTTCATTCAATCAAACATGGTTTGTTAAGCCATGGATTAGTGCAGGGGGGTTGGACTAGAAGACCTCCAAAGCCCCTTCCAACTCTGCTTTTCTGTTAAGTTAACCTTGGAGACCCTAAGTTCTGTGGGCTTCAACTCCCCAAATCCTCAACCAGCAATTTGACTGGGGGATTCTGGGAGTTATGAAATCCACACATCTCAAAGCATGCTGGCTGAGGAATTATGGGAGTTGGAAGTACAGACATAAGTTGCCAAGGTTGAGAAAGACTGGATTAGAATATTATGCCAATGCCAGTTAATATGTGTCAAAAGGTTATATTTAGGCCGCTGCACTAATGATTCCTCTCTAGGAATCAAGTGATTAATACCTCTTGTAATTTCAAACATCATTCCATACTATTTATTTTATATATTTGTCAATCGCTCACAAGATAATAGATATAAGTATAAACATGAATAAGAAATACAGAAAATGGGTATGAATAAATGGACACAATAGGACAGGGGCGGTAGGCTCGATGGTGCACTTATGCACACCCCTTAATCTTCTGCAACTGTAGTAACTGACCAGTGCTTTGAAAATAGGAGCATTGCAAGGTTCTGGTATTTCAGAAAACAGTTTTTCCTTAGTTTAATTTAACTTAAATGTAAAGTTGAGTATGCATTCCCCACTAGAAAATGCATTACATAGCCTCTGTGTAGGCTCAGTTGTGATGCTGAGCTTGTTGATCAGAAAAGTCAGCAGTTTGAATCCCTAGTGCCACGTAATGGAGTGAGCTCCCGTTACTTCTCCCAGCTTCTGCCAACCTAGCAGTTTGAAAGCACATAAAAAATGCAAGTAGAAAAATAGGAATCACTTTGGTGGGAAGATAACAGTGTTCCGTGCGCCTTCGGCGTTTAGTCATGCAGGCCACATGACCACAGAGACAACTTCGGACAGCACTGACTCTTTGGCTTTGTAATGGAGATGAGCATGGTCCCCAAGAACCAGAAACGACAAGCACCTATGTGCAAGGGGAACCTTTACCTTTACCTGTTGTCTGATCTATTTATTTATTTATAGCAATAGCACTTGAACTTATATACCGCTTCACAGTGCTTTACAGCCCTCTGTAAACAGTTTACTGAGTCAGTATATTGCCCCCAACAATCTGGGTCCTCATTTTACCCACCGCAGAAGGATGAAAGGCTGAGTCAACCTTGAGCCTGGTGAGATTCAGATTGCCAAATTGCAGTCAGCCAGCAGTTAGCAGAAGTAGCCTGCAGTACTACACTCTAACCACTGCGCCACAGAGGCTCCCTATGATTCTATTCTATATTCTACTCTACTCTATATATATTCTGTTCTATTCTATTCAGCTTAATTTGACTTTGAAATGAAATCTGTATTGCATTAGTCAGCTCAGCATGCTAAGAAAATTCTAAGTTTTCCTATAGTTAATATATTGCATCTTCAACATTTGTTTCCATAGTAGGACACAGCAGAACAAAGGAAGCTACAAAAAAAATTAAATCAAGCATAAAAGTTGGCAGCAGTCAGGCAAACAGGTGCCTGTGGGAATAAAATAAAATGGTTTTAATGTCATGCCTCAAATGCAAAAGCATGAATGGCATGTGAGCTTTGTGGAATATACCAAGGCAAGGTATCATGTTGAGAGAAGCCTCAACTGGGAGAACAGTGGAATAGGCAATTATTCTTTTGAGGAATGAGTAGCTTCATATGCATATGCATAGGACTTTCGTGGTTTCATTCATTTTTTAAAGAACTATTTGAATAGTGACCGAAAACAAGCCAAGAGTCAGTGTCAAGGCCCTTCACTTTGGGGAAAGATACTTTTTTGACGATGAACTCTTGGTGCCATTTTTTAAGGACCGTCAATCGGATGGGTGACTATAGAAATTGATTGAATGAATAAATGGGTGAATAGATGAATAAAAATAAATAAAAGATTCAGCTGATACTGGTATTCTGTAAGACTTATGCTTTGAATTACAGCATTGCTTAATAATTTCAGGGAGTGAGATGTGGCTTCAGAGCAGTACCCACCCATGATCTACAATATGGAGGTAATAGTGAGGGGTTGCTTATGTGGTTTTTTTTATACACACACACACATATATATATTGCTTTGAAGTCATGACATGAAGTTATGTAATTTGTCTAGTCTAATTTTAAGCTGGCGTCAAGCTGAGGTTGCTTTGGTCAATCCCGGATCTGGCAGCTGTAAGGAAAACTACATTCCTGTTGGTTCCAATAAATCTGTCAGCCACATATTTTTTTAAATTATCAAAGCCTTATACCCTTCCTGGCCTCCTGACATGGGAGATACCAGTTTGCAGGGTCTCTAATCCATGTTTAGAAATTGGTATCTGAAGCTGGGGGTTTCTGTGACGGTTAAGTTTCAAATCCATCCCTGTATATGTTTGTCTAATTTCTTTTTCATGCTCTCCAACTTCTATTTAAAATACTGAAAAGATAATTGAATTGTACTATTACAATGATTCTTGGTCGCGTGGTCAGCCAGATAGTTTTACCCTCCCCTTTTTACATATAATTCAATGTGATAAAATTACCTGGTTCTCCTGCCATGTCCTTTTTTTTGCCACCACAACCCTATGAGGCTGGGCACAGAGAGAGAGCAACTGGACCAGTCATCTCATTGGCTTTCATGAGAAAGGAAGACTTGGAACTCCTGGTTTCATCACTACATCAAACCGGCTCTCGTATTATTCTATTGCAGAATAACAGAGTTGGGAGGGACTTTGGAGGTCTTCTAGTCCAACCTACTTCTCAAGCAGGAAACCCTATACCATTCCAGATAAATGGCCATTCAATCTCTTCTTAAAAGCCTCCAATGATGGAACATCCACAACCTTGTTTCTTTTTGTTTCTCTACCAAGGTAGCTTTTGTTCTTGTTTTGAATCAATATCTGGCACAATAATAGAGTGGATATATTGGTAGTAAATTGAAACATTCAGTCAAATCAAAGTTCCTTTTCATTAGGAAAAAAGGACTGGTTTTCTTTCTCAACTGGAGTTCTATCCAATCCTGGGGTTTTGTGAATTGCAACTAATTGCATGTTGATTGCAAACAAGCATTTGTTCTGTTAGCTTTCATATGCTGGACTTCCTATGTAGTTGCTCAGTTTGGTATAATGTTCTTCATTTTTCTGTTCATGCCTTCCTCACATAAACCTGAACAGTAAATTAATATATTTAGGGGAGAGTATGAGCAGCATCAATTTCTGTTGACTTTAGGTGGCAGTCTTTGATTAAAAGCTAGCTTATAGAAATTTCTGGGGAGAAACATACAGAATCACTCATTGTTCCAGAATCAGTATTTGTATGGTATCTTCTTTGCAACTTGTCAGCAAGGAACAAAATTTATATTTTATAAAATACAGTATTTTACACTCAAGGCAGTGATCTCATCCTTCCTCCTCCTCTTGTTTTCTCCACAACAACAACCCTGTGAGGTGGGAGGGGTTGAGAGAGAGTGACTGGTCCAAAGTCACCCAATTGGCTTCATGGCTCAAGTGAGATTAGAACTCACCCCGTCTGCTGGTGATTGGCCCTCAATGGCTTTGGCACTCAGCTGGCTTTCCTGGCTAAGGCAAGACTTGAACTCATGATCTCATGGTTTCTAAGCTGGTGCCTTAACCACTAGACCAAACTGGCTCTCTCAATTATGGCAGTAAAGAATAACATCTACTCCACCTTATATCTTATGCATACCTTTTTATCATTTGCTATGTGGCTGTAGTAGTAGAAGGCTCTGTTTATTTGTTTTTTGTGGCATGAAAATTAGAAGAGATTACACACACACACACACACACACACACATATATATATATATAAGTTTTTGCGAGTACTTACATGTGTGCTGTTCATTACAGCTCAATACAGAAGCCTGATGATGGCAGATGAGATTTTGCTGAAACGTTGCTACAACTTTAAAAGCACAATTACAATGACGTGGGATAATACCCGAAGGAAGCTGAACAGCACACACACACACACACACACACATATACATATGGTTTTTCAATTTAAGTCTAAACTTGTGTTTTAGAGAAGCACTTGTGTTGATATGCCAATACTTATGTTTTTGGCATTGTAAGGAGGGGGGGGGGGGAATCCTTGGAATGGTTCTAGCCAATTTAAGGATTCTATGGAACTGAGCATATGGTTTCTTTCACAATAGAGCTAGAGAAGAACAAATGGACAGTTGAGTTTTTCATATATCTTGTATCACCTTAAAGATAAAGAAATGTGTCATGCCATTATTTTACATGTACCAGAAGCTACTTGTGATTAATGAATGGAATGACTTGCTCCAGAAGTTGTGAATGCTCCAACACTGGAGGTTTTTAAGAAAAAAAATGGACAACCATTTATCTGAAATTGTATATGGTTTCCCACTTCAACATAGGGTTGGACTAGAAGGACCTCCAAGGTCCTTTCCAACTCTGCTATTCTGTTGTTCTTATAGAAACAACTTAGTTGGCCTAAGTCACTTTGACCTGTCAACTTTTTTGAAATAGAAAAGCATGCAGAACACTTCAATGATCTGTTACGGATGCATCTGATGGGATCACATTTATTTTAAAATATAGATAGTCTTTGACTTATGACCACAACTGAGTCCATCATTTCTGTTGCTAAGCGAGATAAGTGAATTTTGCCTGATTTTATAACTTTTATTGCCACCGTTGTTAAGTGAATCTCTGCTGTTGTTAAGTTAGTAACCCGGTTGTTAAGTGGATCTAGCTTCCCCACTGACTTTGCTTGTCGGAAGGTGGCAAATGGGGAAGCCAGAACAGTCACTAAACAGATTGTTGTAAGTCAAGGACTACTTGTAATAACGGTAGGATGGTTGTTATCATTCAGCACAAAAACATTGAGTGTCAGTGTAATTTGTGGGTTAATGTCTACTTTCGTAAGAGACATGGTGGCGCAATACTGCAGGGCTAATTCACTGCTCACTGCCAGCAGTTTGATCCTGACCAGCTCAAGGTTGACTCAGCCTTCCATCCTTCCGAGGTGGGTAATATGAGGATCCAGATTGTTGGGGGCAACAGGACGACTCTGTAAACCAGTGAGAGGGCTGTAAAGCACTGTGAAGCGGTATATAAGTCTAAGTGCTAGTGCTATAGCACAGTGGTTGCCAACCAGTGGGCCAGGGACCACTGATGGTCCACAAGAAAATTTTGGTGCTCCGCAGAGTAATGTCACCCCCAAAGTACCCCCCAAAGCAATTAATCCAGGCTGCGCAGGAACACAAGGCTGCGCTGCCCACATGGCCCGTGGGAACACAAGACTTGCATCGCATTGGGAACAACACGAGGTAGTGAGGAGGGGGGGAAGGGCAGAGGGACATCTGGCCTGGCCACCGGACCACCGGGCTGCTTCTTTTTCTGCTTCTTTCTTTTTCTGCTTTTGACTGCATGCAAGAAAGCAGCAGAAGCCTTTCTTTCTCTCCCCCAAACTCCACCAGAAATGAGTCTTTGGGACCCTGCAAGGCCTCCTGCTTCAAGAGGCTGTGCCAGCAAAGACTCATTTCTGGTGGAGTTTGGGGGAGAGAAAGAAAGGCTTCTGCTGCTTCTGCTGCTTTCCTTGCATGAAGCCAAAAGTCAGTCTCTGTCTCTCCCTCTCCCTCCCTCTCTCTCCCTGAGAACGGAGCTGGAGATGGTATCCTGTGACCCCAAATAAAGAACGATCGATCGGTAAAAAAACGGGGTAGGGAATTTTCCTGCAGACCTTTTTGGGGATTTTCCCAGGGTCTCTG
Source organism: Laticauda colubrina (assembly GCA_015471245.1). Classification (NCBI taxonomy): domain Eukaryota; kingdom Metazoa; phylum Chordata; class Lepidosauria; order Squamata; family Elapidae; genus Laticauda; species Laticauda colubrina. Next base: position 13,516,972 of record BLBF01000058.1, read on the forward strand.
CTGCTTTTTGGGAAAATGTCAGCAAGCCACCATCAGTTAAAATTCATATCAGTGGTCCGCGGGAGTTAAAATTGTGAGTTTGGTGGTCCCTGAGGTCCAAAAGGTTGCTGACCCCTGCCATAGCATGCCTACAGGAAATAACAGCTAACTGGCAATCTTGAAATGGCTATAGCAGAAGTATTTTTAACATTGATTTGTATCATTTCTTTGTTCATTGACTTCTATCGGAAGTCATTTTCATTAGTGTTTGCTTCATTTCAGCTACTGACTTTTCAATCAAACTTGATGTCTCTCTGTTTAAAGAATGGAATCAATAGGCACCTCTGAGAACCTGATTGATAATCCCAATATATTGATGCAAGGTTGTCAAAAGAGGAACAACTTTCAACCGAGATATAGATCAGCATCTTGCTCACCTCTGTTATTAAGGAAGTAGCACACAACAGGAGCAGAAACCAGGAGAAACAGCTGCTCAAGCAGTGTCCATATTGTTTCTTAGACTACACTACGCTGGTGGTGCAGCCAAAGTAGAATTAGAATAGAATAGAATTCTTTATTGGCCATGTGTGTCTGGACAAACAAGGAATTTGTCTCCAGTACATAAGCTCTCAGTATACATAAAAGAAAAGATACATTCGTTAAGAGTCAGGAATCATCAGGTACAACACTTAATGATAGTCATAGGGTACAATCAACAATCAAATCATACAGTTACAAGTGGGAGGGGGTGGGTGATAAGGACTGATGAGAAGATTAATAGTAATATTAGTGCAGACTTTGTAAATATTTGGACAGTGTTGAGGGAATTATTTGTTGAGCAGAGTGATGACTTTTGGGAAAAAACTCTCCTTGTGTCTAGTTGTTCTGGTGAGCAGGGCTCTATAGCGTCGTTTTGAGGGTAGAAGTTGAAACAGTTTATGTCCAGGATGTGAGGGATCTGTAGATATTTTCACAGCCCTCTTTTTGATTCTTGCGGTATACAAGTCTTCAGTGGAAGGCAGGTTGGTAGTCATTGTTTGTTCTGCAGTCCCAATTCTCCTCTGAAGTCTGTGTCTGTCCTGTTGGGTTGCAGAACCAAACCAGACAGTTATAGAGGTGCAGATGACAGACTCAATAATTCCTCTATAGAACTATACCAGCAGCTCCTTGGGCAGTTTGAATATTCAAGAAAATCAAAGTATATCTTCGCCAAAATCACCAACAATGTTCAGAAAATATGTTTGCTTGACAGAATCTGTTTGATATAACATATGTTTGGCATTAACATAACAATGTTAACAGCACTTAGACTGATATACTGCTTCACAGTGCTTTACAACCCTCTCTAACTAGTTTACAGAGTCAGCCTCTTTCCCCCAACAATCTGGCTCTTCATTTTACTGACCTCGGAAGGATGGAAGGCTGAGTCAACCTTGAGCTGATCAGAATTGAACTGCTGGCAGTGGGCGGTTAGTTAGCCTGTAGTGCTGCATTTTAACAAGTACACCACTACGGCTTTTATATAGCAATAGCACTTAGACTTATATACCACTTCACAGTGCTTTTACAACCCTCTCTAAGCGGTTTTTACAGAGTCAGACTCTTTCCACCAACAATCTGGATCCTCATTTTACTGACCTCAGAAGGATGGAATCCTTCTGAGTCAATCTTGAGCCGGTGAGAATCAAACTGCTGGCAGTCAGCAGAATTAGCCTGCAATACTGCATCCAAACGACTGCAATATAACATGTCACATTTTGCCATGGGTTGCATAAACTCATCACTCTAAGCCATGATGATAACCTCATCATAGATTACTGGACAAATCATGTCTGGCTCATTTCATGCTATAGTGTCTCATTTCCAGCTAGTGTCTACAAACTATAGTAACTAATTCAGACAGTCCTCAAGTTACGATCACAATTGAGCCCTAAATTTTTGTTGCTAAGTGAAAAGTTTTTTAACCGAACATTGCCCCATTTTACTCATTTTTCATACCACCATTGTTAAGCGAATCACTGCAGTTGTTAAGCTAGTAACACCATTGTTAAATGAATCCGGCTTCCCCATTGACTTTGCTTGTGAGAAGGTCACAAAATCACGGTCACTGCAACCGTCATAACTATGAGTCCTTTGCCAAGCCTCTGAATTTTGAACATGTGACCATGGAGCTGCTGCGATAGTCGTGAGTGTGAAAAACAGTCATAAATCACTTTTTTCAGTGGCATTGTAACTTCAAACAGTCACTAAGTGTATGGTTGCAAGTCAAGAGCTTCTTGTAAGCTTTGAGCTTAGTGATAGACTGCTCTATCAGTCCTCTCTGCAACTTTGCAGATATCTGAGGCTACAAATCGCATTAGTCTCAGCCTATTTAGCATTCATCAGGGGCAATAAAAGAGACTCAGGTCAGGAAAAAGTGAATTAGGTTTCACAATTGTGTCTCTGTCTGCAACTTCACTCTGTACCCCTTTTTCTTGTTTGTTTGCTTGTTTTGTTTGAGCGTTACTAAGAAGAGACAAAGCCCGTTTTTCTCTAGTAAAACACCCTTTTAATCTTCTTAATAGTATCAGAGTTCTGTTTGTGTTGAGCTACACTTAATTCCTGAATGTAAATAGTTACTGCTTTGTTTTGTTTTCGAGTGTTTGTAAATTATATTTAAGAATATTCACCGGGGAATTGGAATAAATTAGAGTCAGTCTGCTGTAGTTTTCTATTTCTTTAGATAAATGGGAGCCTGTACTTTTTTTTTAATGCCCTGTAAGTATTAAATTATTCCTCTTTTCAGAGTATCTTCTTTTATTTTTAGATGAATCTGCGTTCTGTATTTACTGCAGAACAACAGAGGATATTGCAGCGTTACTATGAAAATGGAATGACAAATCAGAGTAAAAATTGCTTTCAGCTCATATTACAGTGTGCACAAGAAACTAAGCTGGACTTCAGTGTAGTCAGGGTAAGTACTGAGGTTTCCATGCTCAAATTTACATGACAGTCTTAACAGACACAGGTGTTTGCTTACCTTATCTACAGGGCATGGAGCCATAAAAAGAAAACCAGTAGCTTTATGCTTCAATAGAATATGTGTTTAGAAATTTCTGTTGAAAACCTTTCTATTTTATTTATTAAATTTATTAAACTTATATGCCACCCATCTCACTGTTGCAGGATAAAAGGGTAAAAAAATATAATACAAAATGATTAAATTTAAGAAGAGTGTATTTGTATTTATTTATTTATTTAACTATAGCAGTGGGTATAAACCCAAAGTTTTTTTGTATTTTTTCTTTTGAAGACATTTCACTTCTCATCCAAGAAGCTTCCTCATTTTTGACAGGATAATAGGGAATGGAAAGATTATCCTGTCAGAACTGAAGAAGCTTCTTGGATGAGAAGTGAAACATCTTCAAAAGAAAAAACAAGAAAGTCCAGTTGCCTCCGGAAAAAAGCACCTTTGGAACAACCAATGACCTGGATGACTGAGAATCTCTACAGACTTTCACCGGGTATAAAACGCACAAGAGCCCCTTGGTGTATGATAATTCAAGAAGGAAGGAACACTTACGTTATTGTAAGTGTGCAACTGTAAGTTTAAAGCATTCATACAACAAATTGCATTTGTAAAAAAAAAAAACTGTATTAGGCAAGTCGGGTTTTTATATAATTGGCTTTATAACACCTCTACTAGTTTCCAGTTGAATGTCTGCTTGGTGACAAAATTTTGTTGGCCTTTGCGAAATAAGTGAGAAATAGCTCACTCAGAAAAGCAATAGTTTGGGCGCCCAGCCTAGTTAACCGTTGTGGTTTAGCTTAGTTATTCTTTTAACCATATGTTAAAACAGAGCAGCTCATGTGGCACCTCTGCTCTGCGAGCTGCGTTGGCTGCCATTTTGCTTCTAGTTCCAGTGAAAGATGCTGGTTTTAACCTCCAGTTCCATTGTCGAGATGGCCATTCTTCTCCTCTCTCTGCCCAGGGTTTGTATGTTTGTTTTTATTTGTGTATTTATTTATTTTTTTAATGTGGATTTGTCTTTTTACATCTGTTGCTTCTAGAACCATAACGTTATTCAATTGTTATATGCCATCCAGAATCGCTTTTGGTGAGGTGGGCAGCCATACAATTTTGATTAATAAATAGATAAATAAAGTAGATGAAATTGAGGTGACAAATATTACCATCTAGAGTGTAGCAGTTGTTTTCCAAGAGTGTTCTTTGTCGCAAAACTTGCCTATTTCTCTTTTTTAAGGCCAGGGAGAAGGACGTAGGGAAACATTTTAGGATTGGGACTTTGGAGTATTCGATCTGATTTGATAAGAGGTTGTATATTGAGATGGCATTTTTTGCAGATAGCTACAAAGCTGCCTGGTCTCAGTCTGCAGGCCATCAGATTGATGGAGTGTAGCCTGAATTATGCTTGGTTAAAATACCTAAAAGTCTGATATTATGAGTGGAATACAGTGATCATAACCCTTCTGTTTGGCATGCTCATTGAATTGCAAGTTTCATTTTGTTACCACTTATCTGTACAAGAAGGGACCCAATAGCTTAAGGAAAATGCTTGTGTGGTAGTGAAGTCTCACCCGAAAAATCCATGACCGAGAAAATTAAAGTATTTCCAGATAGAATTACCTCAAAACTAATAATAAAAAGAGAATGTGCAATTATCTTACTTCTTGCCTTTTAATCTGTGCTTTGTTAATAAGAACAGGATATTAAAACAATGGGGAAAAAATTCTTGTACATCTCCACAAAACTTTATGAGCAAGGCAGGATGTGTAATAAGATTGGGATCAACCTTGTGCTTTGCTTTTTTTTTTTGTCCTTTTTGTCATACCTATTTGGCAGAAAAATTTTACAGTTCTTACAAGTTATTTGATGCGTGAGTTCATGGATTTTCTCTTGTCTGTTCTGTCTGTGAAGAAAAAAATTATAAGCGCTTGACAGTTGGGTTGCTTAAACAATGCTATATTATGTTTTCTTGCTTCGTTTCTTGTGGGCTTCGGACAAGAACTTCTTCTTTTTCTTTAAATGGCTGTTTTGGGCTGCTCTAGCAGAGCAGTATTGTTGTGATTCCATTGAACGGCCAGAACTTGTCACCTTTGTGGTGACGCTTTTGGGCAAAACAAAGATTTAGAAATCAGAATTGATTTCTACTAGAAACTGAACCATGTGACTTCTTGCTGCCCCGAGAAGCAAAACAAAAGGTCTTCATACTCTCTCTCTTTCCAATTTTGGGGTTTTTTTTTAACACTGGTATGTGAAGATAATAAAGTGATTTGATTTGACTTGGTGGGTTTTTCCTTTGTACCTCCAGAACCCCTCTGTATGCTTAATAGGATTCCCAGTCAATTCTCGGCCATCAATGTGTCTTCCTTCTGCAGCATGTAGTCAGGATCATGCGTAATACATTAGTTATCCCTTATTAGTCATAACTACACAGTTCAATATGGTACCATAAAGGCTCCTTTCCTGTGTTTGCTAGGTGTGGGGAGTGAGGGTCCTGTGTTTTCATTACTTGTTTTTGGCTTTATCTTAGAAACTTACCTTGTGACTGAAGACCTTTTTGCATAAATGGATCCTCTTTGAAATGTTTGCAGCATTGTAAGATAAAACTTACCATGCCAGTGATGGTGAATCTTTTTATTGTGATGTGCCAAAAGCATGTGCGTGCCAGCACCCACAATGCAATGCGCCCCACCCCCTGCGCATGCACGCACAACCACCCACCCCCACTGCACATGTGCATGCCTCCCAGCTGATTTTCGGCCTGCTTAAGACCATTTTCGCCCTCCCGGAGGCTTGAGGGAAGCCTCTGCAGCCTCAGGAGGCTGAAAAACGGCCTTCCGGAAATACTGGAAGTGCCTGTTTTCAGCCTCTAGAGGGCCTTTGGAGCCCAGGGAAGGCTGTTTTCGTCCTCCCGGAGGTTTGAAAGAAGCCTCTGGAGTCTCAGGAGGCTGAAAATGGGCCTGTTTTGGCACTTTGGGTATTTCCGGAAGGCCCGTTTTTTGGCCTCCCAAGGCTGCAGAGGCTTCCCTCAAGCCTCCAGGAGGGCAAAAATGGCCTCAAACAGGCCGAAAATCAGCTGGGAGGCACACACATGTGCAGTGCAGGTAAGTTTGGCTGGGGTTTGTGTGCCCGCACAAATGGCTCTGCATGCTACCTGTGGCACACATGTCACAGGTTCCCCATCAGAGTCCTATGCTATACAATAGGGCTCTCAGACCTTGGGCTGGGGCCCATTACCATGCGAGTGGCTGGCCAGCATGTGCGCATGTGTGCACAGCTCAACTTGGGCGAGATGCACGCCGGCGGGCACTCGCGTACATATGCACTAGCCCCATTGCTCGCATCAATCAAGGGGCTTACTGGCCCCACCACTTGTGTATGTCAGACTGCACATTTGCACATGGTGGCCCACTTCTCCTGTGGCCCAGTCCCCTGTCTTTCCCCCCCACCCCCAAGCTGGGCCACCAAGCCACAAAGGTTGGACAGCAATGGTATAGAAAATTGAAAGTCTTTTTTGAAAACTTTTGAGAAATTTTTTGACAAGTTAGTGGTAACTTGTCTCTTAAACCAGATGTGCAAAATAAATATAATTTTATTTAGTTAATGAATCTCTTCTATCTTATGATAGAAGAAATATGAAACTGATATCCAGTCATAAACTGACCTGCATTTGTAATACACACACACACATACACACACACACACATACTCATTTATGTATTGAAACAACAAACAGAATTGCCATCAACTATTTCATGCTGATCATTGCCAGTGAAGTTTATACATGTTAGATTTTTTTAGCAAAGACTCGCATTTTAAAAAACATATTTTATGTAAAGAAATCATAAAATGGAACTTGAGTGACATTTCTATATATAAAACAGTTAAAATTCAAGGAATTGAATAGTGCCATCAATGTCTTTGCAAAGATTGATTTTTTTTCCAGTTTCTAAATTAATGTAACATTTAATATAAAATTAAACATATAAAACAATTCTGGATATTGTAACTTTTCAATGAGCAGGTTCCTAGTCACAATGTCATATTGCACATTGAGTCAGTGTTGATTCCTGGTGACTGCCTAGATAAGTCCCTGCAATTTTCTTGGCAAAATTTCAGAAATGACTTGCCATTGCCTTCTTCCTAGGGTTGAGACTTGAGAGAAACTGGCTTACATAAGGTCCCCCGTGGACTTCATGCCTTAAGGCAGAACGAGAACTCACAATCTCCCAGTTTCTAGCTGGTGTCTTTTTTTTTTTTCTTTTTTCCAAACAAATATTATTGATTTTACAATTTTTTTTTAAAAAAAGACACAACAACAGCATTTCTAGCTGGTGTCTTAACCACTATACTGAACTGGCTTTTACATCTTTAATTACTTAACTATCTTTCATTCCCGTATATATCAGTCAGGTGTTAAAAATGTTTATTATTTTCTCAGAACTTTGAACAGTTTGTTTGCAGATGTAAGGGAGTAAAGCTTTTGACATAATGATGGAAATACCACCTTGAAGTCTAGATGAAAATTATAGCTGAGACCTGGAAAACCATCTAGTTTAGAATTATAGGCGTGGGAATAGAAAGCTATCTCAAAAACTAGCTGAAAATTATAGTTGAGGGCCAGAAAACTACCCAGCATAGTTGAGTCATGAAAAGGCCACCTTGAAAGCTAGCTGAAAATTACGAATCCTCTTTGCTTACAAATTCCTTTTTATTTGCAGACGTGGGTTGGAAACAAAAGAAGAAAGATGAGCAGTAAGAACGCCATGGATTCTGGAGGAAGCCCATCAGCCACGACCAGCAGCACATTGACAATGCCTCCGGAAGTGGCCGTTCAAAACGTGGTCAGCATAGCCCGTTCCCAGAGCCAGCAGTCCTCGTGGACGTCCTCCAATAACGACGTCATCGTCACCGGCATCTATAACCCAGCTACTTCATCTGGCAGACTGGTCTCCACCAAACAGACTAACTCCTTGATGAACGATATACATAAAAATTCCCTGTCGAGGCCGGCCGGGAAAAGCGATCCCGAATTCCAGCGGCAACACATCGCAGTGACCCGCCAAGCTCCCCATTGTAAAAACGCTTCGCTCTTCCTGGGCGAGAAAACCATCATCCTCTCCAGGCAAACCAGCGTGCTGAATTCAGGGAATTCTATTTACAACCACACGAAGAAAAGCTACGGTGGCTCGTCGGTTCAGACGGCGGAATTAGTGTTACCTCAAAAGCCTGTCTTGTGCCACCGGCCGTACAGAATGGACCAGGTGGGCTGCCAGCGGTTGCAAAAGCCAGAGCACCCCATCCTCGCTTCTTCTGTGCCATCCGGGCAGAGATCTAACATTAGAGACCCTTCTTGTAGCACCCACAATTTGGAAATCCGAGAGGTTTTCTCTTTGGCTGTTACTGACCAGTCTCTGGGAGGAAGTCGAGAGAAAGCCCTGTCATCTTCCGGAGAAGGCAGTTGTCTGTCTATCGCGATGGAAACCGGGGATGTGGACGATGAATATGCCAGAGAGGAAGAGTTGGCCTCCATGGGCGCCCAGATACAAAACTACTCTCGGCTAGGCAGCACGTCTCTCCGCGTTGAGAATCCAGGATCTGGTTTTTCTGGCTCAGGCAGGAGCATGAGTTGCAATTCGCATGTGCTGAATGCGAGGAACTTGCACAACAATATCTTGTATCACAACAGAGACTATCGTTTACCTCCACGGACTTCGTTGCACAGCACATCCAGTACGCTCTATAGCAATTCCTATCCATCAAGAAGTAACCTTTCTTCTCATTTTGCAGCATCCAATCAACTAAGGCTATCTCAGAACCAAAATAATTATCAGGTAATTGGGCTTTTCTTCCTAAGGCCCGACACTTAGGAAATGTGCCACTTCCATTTTTTTTTTTTAAATGTGGATCATCAATTCCAGCTCATGAGCGACTGTAAAGGGAATTGTTTCTTTTCTGCTACCAGGAAATAAAAACAATTTTCTATTCCACCCCCACCCCCCCAATTCATTTCTTTATGCATGCCTGTTTTCCTCTTATGTCTCTGGCATTTTGATATTTTATTCTAGTACTAACTCTATACCCGTGCTTTGCTATGAAATTATGTGGTCGGGCTTAGTTTTTGGGGAGGAAAATAAGGGGGGGAAAATCTGCCTCTGCCTACCAGCATCCATCAGCATCCATCAGCATCCATTTGGCTAGCATCCTGTCAATGTGTGACAGTTTTGAGGGCCATTTGGAAAGTGAAACAGTATTTGCTGTGTAAGCAAGAAGGAAACAGCAAGGAGCCTGGGCATGGCTTAGCTCAATTGTTCTGTACTAAAGCTGGTTGCTGAAACTGAAACTTCTTTCCTCTGCTTGTGTTTTGCATTTGGAATAGATTTCCTTTCAGGTGGGAGAGTGGGAATAGAACTACTCGGCATCAGAGTGTGTTAATAATAAAATAATAATATATGAAATACTAATGCTCTGATAGTCATTTCGAAAAATCCTTTCTTAGTGAGTACCTAGAAGCCAAGAGGAACATCCATGCCAAATTTTAAATTGGTAGGCTTTTCGGCTCTGGAAATTTTGTGATGATGTGTGTGTGGTATTTTGCTTTTATGTAGAGGTATTGCAATTCTGATGATATCTGAATTTGGAAACAATCATTTTGAAAATATCTTCAGAACCATATAAAGCCAAGAGTACATCTTGATTCATGTTCTGGTTTAGAGAAACATTTAAATCAACTGAAGACTTTTTTTAAAGCACTTGGCTGAATTTGAAAAAATTAGAATTATTCAATAAGTTTGAGATCAAGTAAATAATGATTTATTCCAGTGGCTCTCAACCTGTGGACCCTGGTGTGTGCATGTGATGTCGTCACAGGGGATCTGTGAAGGCTTGAAGAAATCATATGATTTAAATCTTAAGTCTTGGGGATCCATGGCCACAGTGTGTGGCCACAATAAGTATTTAAAAGGGGTTCATAGTGAAGAAAAGGTTAAGAACTGCTGGTTTATTCTTTCTAAATCAGGTTTCTTACATTCATCTCAAAAGAATGCATTCCAATACATTTAACTGTTCTTCAGATCAGAAGTGGTATTCAGTAGGTTCTAAGCAGTTCTGGACAACCAGTAGCAGAAATTTTGAGTAATTTGGAGAACTGGCAGCAAAAATTTGAGTAGTTTCAAATACCACCTCTGACTGGCCCCGCCCCCATCTATTCTCTGCCTCCCGAGTCCCAGCTGATTGGCTGAGTCTTCTTTTGTTGCCCTGCATAGGAGAACGGAGCTGGAAAGCAGGTTAGTGGGGTGGGCAGAAAATGGGGATTTGACAGTATCCTTCCCCTGGAGTGGGGTGGGAATGGAGATGTTACATTATCCTTTCCCCCGCCATGCCCAAGCCATGCCCAACAAGCCACACCATGTCCACAGAACTGGTAGTAAAAATTTTTGAATCCCACCACTGCTTCAGGTGATTATCTATCTATGCAGCATGCCAAATGTACCTTTGTGGTAATTTTTTTTTTTTTATTTTCCACAGATTTCAGGAAACCTTACTGTGCCTTGGATTACTGGGTGTTCCAGGAAAAGAGCAGTGAGTACATCCTGTGAAACTGCACCAACCTTTAGCTTTCAATTGTGTGTTCATTTGGTGCATATGTTTATACACTGCATAGCTCTGAGTAGCTTACAATGAATTTTAGCCAACAATGAGAAGTATTATCATTATTTTTCCAAGAAACATCATTGCATGGAATAATTCTGATTTGAGTTGTTTTTCTTTTGTAGCCCTGTAAATTTTGGGGGATTTTTATCAATGCAGACAGTAGTCAATTAAAGTTATTATACTCTGTTATTCAAAATTCTTGTCCATTAACTTTTATGAATTGGTTTAATATTAATTATATCAATCAACAGTTTTTGATCTTGCGTTTCAGTGACGGCATCACAATAATAAAAAAGGCTGGAAAATAATTGTACCAATGGAGTGGTATTTTTAAAAGCAACTGGAAAACCTAATAAGGGTTAAAATAACGTGGCACTTGAAAAACAAAATAAATCTTTTGAAAGATGAGCCTTGCTGATCCCCAGAATAATAAAGACACTTTCAGTTGTGGACTATCAAAGTAAAACTTTCATAGTCCCAATTTATAGTCCATTTAGACCGACTATTAATCTCAGTTTAAATTCTGTCTGCTTCCAAATAGTTTTGTCTTTCTTTTTTTTTTTTCTTTCTCTTTTAATTTCAGGCAAGTGAAATCAAGGCTGTGGAAAAAGGAAAAAGCAAAGTAGAACAGAAAAGCTGTGAATCTTTTAGTTCTGCAATAACTCTAAGTCTACTTTTTTAAAAAAAGTTTTGCACAGATTCCTCTTTAATGTTGTTGTTTAACTATCTTATATTAATTTGTGTTGGTGTTAAATAGCCTGAATCGGTGCAATTAAAAATGCTTTCAAGGCCGTTTTAAACCTGTTTGCAAAAGCTGTAGTCTAACAAATGGCACCAATTTCTAGACTTTTACATAATCTTCATTTGCACAGGGAAATTGTATTCAAATGAGTTTTGCAAATGAAATAATGCAATTTGTCATTGTCTCCAGTTATGGTAGTACAACAAACTATAAACAAGTTGGTTTTGTGACCAGAATAATCTTCTGAAACATTCTGATAACTGATCTGAAGCAAAGTTTCTTAATGTTTTAAGCCATGGTCCTTAATAAATATATTAAATATATTTTTTTTATTTATATATATATATATATATATATATATATATATATATATATAT